>CM077675.1:336697817-337270317 GCA_039707655.1 Elymus sibiricus | reverse complement strand
GGCACCGGATGTGGGCCATGCTGGGCACAAACCACCAGGGCGCGCCTGGGGGCCTGGCGCGCCCTGGTGTCTTGTGCTCACCAGGTGGGCCCCCTCCGGTAGTTATTTGCTCTAGTATTTTTAATATAATCCAAAATAATTCTCCGTAAAGTTTTAGCTTATTTGGAGATGTGCAGAATAGGTATCTCTGATGTGCTTTTTCAGGTCCAAAATTCCAGCTGCCGGTATTCTCCCTCTTTGTGTAAACCTTGCATATTATGAGAGAAAAGGCATTAGAATCTCTCCCTAAAGCATTATTATTCATCAAAACGTTATAAATAACAGTAGGAAATCATGATGCAAAATGCACGTATCAACTACCCCAAGCTTAGACATCGCTTGTCCTCAAGCGAAAACCGATATTGAAAAGCATGTCCACATGGTTTGAGAGAGAGGTGTCGATAAAAACAAAATATGAACATAGTAGCATCATGCTTATTATCATAACAGCAACAAACATTATCATAAAACTTATTCATATAACTTCATTATATAACTTCTCATGAACAAGTAACATTTCATCACAACATAAAAGTATAAAGCATAAACCATATTGAAAACCAACAAACTATGTTCTCAGTCAACTTTGCAACTACAATTCATCATATTTTCAGGAAGGGTCTCGTGTCGGAGCCTTTTGGCAAGTCCACATACTCAACCATCATTTAGCCTTCTATGATTGCTAACCCTCATAGCATACCCATGAGCAAAAAGTTTCAACTGGACACATAGAAAGATAGGAGCTTATAGTTTCGCCTCCCAACGTATTCACCTCAAGGGTGATGTCAACAATAATAACTCATGCTCACTCACATCCAACTGGATATATGTGACTAGATCTTTCCTCGCCACATGATGTTTGCATAAAGAAAAAAGAAAAAAGGAATCGGGGAGAATGCTTTGACTCTTGCATAAAAGTAAAGGATAGGCCCTTCGCAGAGGGAAGCAGAGGTTGTCATACGCGTTTTGGTTTGTATGCTCAATCCCTTAATGTAAAAGAACATCACGCTATATTGCCCCCTATGATAACAACCTTTATTATGCAGTTCGTCGCTTTTATTACTTTGCCATCATAAGTTCGTATAGCGCTCAATTTTCTCTTACACTAATTGATCAAAACACATTTAGAAGCAATTTTTATTGCCTTATTGCACCAATGACAACTTACTTGAAAGATCTTACTCGATCCGTAGGTAGTTATGGTGGACTCTCAAAACATGAATTTGGGTTTTGGGTTTTTGGATGCACAAGTAGTATCTCTACTTAGTCCGAAATTTTTGGCTAGCAAAGATATTGAGCAAGCATCACTTGTTGAAGGATCTATGACAATATAACTTCTATGTGAATATGAACAAACATAAATCATTACGTTGTCTTCCTTGTCCAACGTATACAATTTTGGCATATAATATTTAATGGGGTCTCACAATCATAAAAGATGTCCAAGATAGTGTATTTGCATGTGAATCTTCTCTTCCCTTATTAATTCTTTCATGAATTGCATCATTGACCAATGCTATGTTTGTCAATCTCCAATAAATTTTACCTCTTATACTTTTCCTTATATGATGTCATTACTTACCATGAGATTAGCATATGATTCTTTTCATTTATTTCTCTTTCCCTTTATTTTGATTGCAACAAGAAAATAAAGAAGCAAAAGCTCAAACTAAACTTTATTATATAACTCTCACTCGATTACATAGATAGATAGATCACGAAACTAGATCAAGAAAAAGCTAAAGATCGAACTAAAATAGGCAAAGGCGAATAAAAGTGATGGTGATACGATACCGGGGCACCTCCCCCAAACTTGGCTCAAGCCAAGGGGAGTGCCCATACTCGTGTGCTCAAGTCTTCTTTGGTGGTGGTGATGATGAAGGAGGTGGTGATGAAGTAGCCCTCGTCTTCAACTTATATTTGAGCATAAAATTTTCCTCCCTTAGATCATCATTCTCCAACTCGAGCTTTAATATCTTTTTGCATAATGCCGCCTTGCTCTCCTGTAGAAAACGAGATGGAATAAATTGAACCTCAGGTTTGTATCATTTAGGGAGGCTTGACTTCTTGGATTCCACATGCATGTCTCTGGGATGAGATAGTGGGTCATCCTCTTCCTCAGAGCTATCATCCTTTATTTCCTTCATGGCAGCGTCTTCCTCCTCGTCTGAGGTCCATCCATAATGCTACACTTCTCCATAGATCTTGGGGTTTGCAATATAGTCAGCAACATAGCTCTCCCCCTCTGAATCTTGAGACGACATATTTTCAGATTTGCCAGGGAAACAACATGAAACAAGAACATATGATTTTTCTGCGATGCGGTGGTCAAAACAGTCGGGGGGTATATATAGATAATTTTTATTCTTAGGAAGCAAACAAATGGAAGGAAAACTGAGTCGGGAAGGTGTCTGAGGTGGGCACAACCCACCAGGGCGCGCCTGGCAGGGCTGGCACGCCCTGGTGTATCGTGCTCAACTCGGTTGCTTTCCTGTTTATTTCTTATTTTCCTAATTTTTGTAATATTCCAAAACTGACAGAAAATATTTTTGCGGATTTTTCGGAGTCCGTTTACTTATCGTATCATGACCTCCTATTTTTCAGAATTCTAGAGTGTTCCGGAAGGTTTCTTTTATGTGTTCCTCCGGTGTCATGGTTTGGATAGCATTGCTTTCAATGTTAATAGGTGTACCTGAGATATAGTGTTTAATTCTTTGTCCATTGACCACCTTCAGGTTAGTACCTTCGACATTATTAATCTTGATAGCTCCAGAACGATAAACCTCTTCGATAATATATGGTCCTTCCCATTTGGAGAGAAGCTTACCTGCAAAAAATCTTAAACGAGAGTTGTACAAAAGAACATAGTCTCCTATTTTGAATTCCCGCTTTTGGATTCTTTTGTCATGCCATCTTTTTACTTTTTCTTTGAATAGTTTGGCATTTTCATAAGCTTGGGTTCTCCATTCATCTAGTGAGCTAATATCAAATAGCCTCTTCTCACCGGCAAGTTTGAAATCATAGTTGAGTTCTTTAATTGCCCAAAATGCTTTATGTTCTAACTCTAGAGGCAAATGACAAGCTTTTCCATATACCATTTTGTATGGAGACATACCCATAGGATTTTTATATCTGTTCTGTAGGTCCAAAGTGCATCATCTAGTTTCTTAGACCAATTCTTTCGAGACCGATTGACAGTTTTTTGTAATATCAATTTTATTTCTCTATTGCTAAGTTCAACTTGACCACTAGATTGTGGATGATAGGGTGATGCAATTCTATGGTTAACATCATATTTAGCAAGCATATTACGGAAAGCACCATGAATAAAGTGTGAACCACTATCCGTCATTAAATATCTAGGGACTCCAAACCTCGGGAAGATAATTTCTTTAAGCATTTTAATGGAGGTGTTGTGATCAGCACTACTAGTTGGAATAGCTTCTACCCACTTAGTGACATAATCAACAGCAACCAAAATATGAGTGTACCCGTTAGAGGAAGGAAAAGGTCACATATAATCAAAACCCCAAACATCAAAAGGTTCAACAATAAGTGAATAATTCATAGGCATTTCCTGACGCTTACCGATATTACCAACTCTTTGACATTCATCACAAGACAAGACAAACTTACGGGCATCCTTGAAGAGAGTAGGCCAATAAAAACCAGATTGCAATACCTTGTGAGCAGTTCTATCTCCCGCATGATGTCCTCCATAAGTTTCGGATTGATATTTCCGTCGGATTTGTTCATGTTCATGCTCACGTACACAACGTCTAATAATACCATCTACTCCTTCTTTATAAAGATGTGGGTCATCCCAAAAGTAATGTCTTAAATCATAGAAGAATTTTTTTCTTTTGTTGGTATGTCAAGATAGGTGGTATATATTTAGCGACAATGTAATTAGCATAATCAGCATACCAAGGAATGTTTTGAGAAACATTTATTGCAGCTAACTGTTCATCAGGGAAGCTATCACCAATAGGTAGTGGGTCATCAAGAACATTTTCCAACCTAGACAAGTTATCAGCTATGGGGTTCTCAGCTACCTTCCTATCAACGATATGTAAGTCAAATTCTTGAATCAAAAGAACCCACCTAATGAGTCTAGGTTTAGCATCTTTCTTTTCCATAAGATATTTTATAGCAGCATCATCGGTGTGAACAATAACTTTGGAATCAATAATGTTGGATCTAAATTTATCATAAGCAAACACAACTGCTAAAAATTCTTTTTCAGTAGTAGCATAATTTCGTTGGGCACTGTCTAGAGTTTTGCTAGCATAATGGATAACATTTAATTTCTTATCAACTCTTTGTCCTAGAACAGTACCAATAGCATAATCACTAGCATCACACATAATTTCAAAAGGCAAGTTCCAATCAGGTGGTTGAACGATAGGTGTAGAAGTTAAGGCTTTCTTGATTGTTTCAAAGGCTTCTACACAATCATCATCAAAAACAAATCGAATATCCTTTTGGAAAAGATTAGTAAGAGGCCTAGAAATTTTAGAGAAGTCTTTAATAAACCTCCTATAGAAACCAGCATGACCAAGGAAACTTCGAATACCTTTAATATCTTTAGGACATGGCATTTTCTTAATTGCATCAACTTTAGCCTTATCCACCTCAATACCTCGTTCAGATATGTTATGCCCCAAGACAATACCTTCATTAACCATAAAGTGGCACTTCTCCCAATTCAAGACAAGATTAGTTTGTTCACATCTCTGCAAAAATCGATCAAGGTTGCTTAAGCAATCATCAAAAGAAATTTCGTAAACGGAAAAATCATCCATGAAAACCTCCACAATCTTGTCACAAAAGTCAGAGAATATAGAAGCCATGCATCTTTGAAAGGTAGCAGGTGCAATGCATAAACCAAAAGGCATATGTCTATAAGCATAGGTTCCAAAAGGACAAGTAAAGGTGGTTTTCTCTTGATCAGATTATGATACGGGTATTTGAGAGAAGCCAGAATATCCATCCAGAAAACAAAAGTGTGTGTGCTTAGATAGTCTTTCTAGCATTTGATCAATGAAAGGCAGAGGGTAATGATCTTTTCTAGTAGCTTTATTTAATTTTCTAAAATCAATTACCATTCTATAGCCAGTGACAATTCTTTGTGGAATGAGTTCATTTTTATCATTAGGAACAACGGTAATACCTCTTTTCTTAGGGACAATGAACGGGACTTACACATCTACTATCAGCTATGGGATAGATTATACTTTCTTCCAGAAGCTTTAATATTTCAGTTCTTACCACTTCTTTCCTCTTAGGATTCAATCGCCGTTGATGATCAACAATGGGTTTAGCATCAGGTTCCATTTTTATCTTATGCTGACGTAGAGTGGGACTAATACCCTTATGATCATCAAGAGTATATCCAATAGCAGCCCGGTGCTTCCTCAGAATTTTTAATAATCTTCCTTCTTCGTGTTCTGAAAGGTTAGCACTAATAATAACATGATATATCTTTTTCTCATCAAGATAAGCATACTTCAAAGTATTAGGCAATTGCTTTAATATAAACACAGGACCACCTTTAGGTGGAGGAGGACCTCCAAGGGTTTCAATAGGCAAATTGTGTTTTAGGAGAGGTTGTTGTTCAAAGAAGATTTTATCTATTTCATTTCTTTCACGCAAGTGCATATCATTTTCATGGTCTAGCAAATATTGTTCTAGTGGATCAGTAGGAGGCACGACAATAGAAGCAACACCAATTATTTCATCTTTACTAGATAATTCTCTATCACGAGGTCGTCTACTAAACTTGGAGAAATTAAATTCATGAGACACATCACCAAAACTAACACCGACAGTTTGTTTTTCACAATCTATCTTAGCATTGACGGTGCTTAAGAAAGGTCTACCAAAGATAATGGGACAAAAGTCATCTTGTGGGGAACCAAGAACTAGAAAATCAGTAGGATATTTTACATTCCCACACAAGACTTCAACATCTGTAACAATCCCAAGTGGTGTGATGGTGTCTCTATTAGCAAGTTTAATAGTAACATCAATGTCTTCTATTTCAGCTAGTGCTATTTCATTCATAATTTCTTGGTATAAGGTAAAAGGGATAGCACTCACACTAGCACCCAAATCACATAAACCATGATAGCAATGATCTCCTATTTTGACTGAGACGACAGGCATGCCCACTACGGGTCTATGTTTATCTTTTTCATCAGGTTTGGCAATTCTAGTAGCTTCATCCCAGAAGTAGATAACATGCCCATCAATATTTTCTACCAAGAGATCTTTAACCATAGCAACACTAGGTTCTACTTTAATTGGCTCAGGGGGCTTAGGTGCTCTAATATTACTCTTGCGAACCACAGTTGATACCTTAGCATGTTCCTTTAGCCCAACAGGGAAAGGTGGTTTTTCAATATAAGCAGTAGGCACAACTGGATCAACATTGTAAATAATGGTTTCATATTTAGTTTTCACCGGTTCTTTAATTTCTTCTTTAATAGGGGGGTGATATTTTAACCACTTCTCCTTAGGGAGATCAACATGAGTAGCAAAAGCTTCACAGAAAGAGGCTACTATCTCAGATTCAAGTCCATATTTAGTGCTAAACTTGTGAAAAGCATCGGTATTCATAAAAGATTTAACAGAATACAACTTAAGCTTTATACCTCACTCATTACCTTCGTCGAGTTCCCAATCTTCAGAGTTGCGTTTAATTATTTCTAAGAGATCCCACTTGAATTCAATAGTCTTCTTCATAAAAGAACCAATACAAGAAGTATCCATCATGGATTGATCATTATGAGAAAGCCGAGCATAAAAATTCTGAATAATAACTTCTCTCAGGATATCATGATTGGGGCATGAATATAGCATTGACTTAAGCCTCCCCCAAGCTAGAGCAACGCTTTCTCCTTCACGAGGCCAAAAATAATATATATATATATATATATATATATATATATATATATATATATATATATATATATAATTCTGATCACGATGAACTAGATGCATGGGATAAAACTTTTGATGGAATTCCAATTGCAATCGATTCCAGTTCCATGATCCAATATCATCACATAGCCTATACCATGTCAATGCTTTTCCCTTCAAAGATAAAGGGAAAACCTTCTTCTTAACTTCATCTTCGGGTAAACCTGTAAGCTTAAATAATCCACAAACTTCATTCACATGTATTAGGTGCATATCAGGATGTTTAGTTCCATCTCCTGCATAAGGATTAGCTAGTAGTTGTTCTACCATACCCGAAGGAGTTTCATAGCCAATGTTTTCAATAGGTGCAGTAGGTTGAGGGGCAACTAATTGTGGTTCCGGTCGAGGTGAAGATACCCCGAACAAACCCCTCAAAGGATTGTTTTCCATAGTAGCAAGTGACAATAAATTTCAGCACGTAGTATAAGTTTTTCCATACCGATTTCCACTTATCAAGAGTGCTTCACTCCTCGGCAACGGCGCAGAAAAGAGTCTTGATGACCCACAAGTATAGGGGATCAATCATAGTCCTTTCGATAAGTAAGAGTGTCGAACCCAACAAGGAGCAGAAGGAAATGACAAGCGGTGTTCAGCAAGGTAATTTCTGCAAGCACTGAAATTGTAGGTAATAGGTAGTTTGATAGCAAGATAATTGGTAACAAGCAAGTAATGGTAACAGTAAATAAAGTGCAGCAAGGTAGCCCAATCCTTTTGTGGCAAAGGACAGGCCAGTACAGTATCTTATAATAGGAAAAGTGTTCTTGAGGGTACACGGGAATTTCGTCTAGTCACTTTTATCATGTTGGTTTTATTTGTGTTCACTATGATAATTTGATATGTGGGTGGACCGGTGCTTGGGTGTTGTTATTACTTGAACAACCTCCCACCTATGATTAACCCCCTCGCAAGCATCCGCAACTACGAGAAAAGTATTAAGATAAAATCTAACCATAGCATTAAACGTTTGGATCCAAATCAGCCCCTTACGAAGTAGCGCATAAACTAGGGTTTAAGCTTCTGTCACTCTAGAAACCCATCATCTAATAACTAATCCGCAATGCATTCCCTTAGGCCCAAGGACGGTGAAGTGTCATGTAGTCGACGTTCACATGACACCACTAAGGGAATCACAACATACATATCATCAAAATATCAAACACATATCAAATTCACATGATTACTTGCGACATGACTTCTCCCGTGACCTCAAGAACAAAGGTAACTACTCACAAGTAATATTCATGCTCAAGATCAGAGGGGTATTGAATAGCATAATG
Organism: Elymus sibiricus; assembly: GCA_039707655.1. NCBI lineage: Eukaryota > Viridiplantae > Streptophyta > Magnoliopsida > Poales > Poaceae > Elymus > Elymus sibiricus. The sequence continues at coordinate 337,262,017 of CM077675.1, read as the reverse complement.
GATCTGAACATATAATCTTCCACCAAATAAACCATATAGTAATCAACTACGAGATGTAATCAACACTACTAGTCACCCACACGTACCAATCTGAGGTTCGGTACAAAGATTGAACACAAGAGATGAACTAGGGTTTGAGAGGAGATGGTGAGGTTGAAGATGTTGATGAAGATTGGCCTCCCAAAGATGAGAGGGGTGTTGGTGATGACGATGGCTTCGATTTCCCCCTCCGGGAGGGAAGTTCCCCCGACGGAATCGCTCCGCCGGAAGGCAAAAGTGCTGCTGCCCAAGTTCCGCCTCGAGATGGTGGTGTTCCTTCCTGAAAGTCCTCTCCTTATTTTTTTTCTAGGTCAAAAGACCTTATATACTAGAAGATGGGCACCGGAGGTGGGCCGTGCTGGGCACAACCCACCAGGGCGCGCCTGGGGGGCCTGGCGCGCCCTGGTGTCTTGTGCTCACCAGGGTGGCCTCCTCCGGTAGTTATTTGCTCCAGTATTTTTAATATAATCCAAAATAATTCTCCGTAAAGTTTCAGCTTATTTGGAGATGTGCAGAATAGGTATCTCCGATGTGCTTTTTCAGGTCCAGAATTCCAGTTACCGGTATTCTCCCTCTTTGTGTAAACCTGTCATATTATGAGAGAAAAGGCATTAGAATCACTCCCTAAAGCATTATCATTCATCAAAACATTATAAATAACAGTAGGAAATGATGATGCAAAATGGATGTATCATCCCCCTCCCCCTCCCCGGTAGCACCTACACTAACACTAGTACTCCGGGACTCTCCATGCATGTCACCGCCTATCCCCGCGGCAATCACTTAGCTCGACGCATGTCGCCGCCGCCGGCTACCGCAAAACGCCACCGCATATCTCCACTGCCGATTGCCACGGCCTATCGGCACTGACTTTCTCGATGCTGCTCGCTGTCAACCTAGCTCGCCCGATTGGGGAATCTTCGGTACTGGTTTTTCCCCATGAACAACCAGGTAACTAATCTACTAAAATATTTCCGCTCATCTCTTATCCCAGTCCGTCAGCCCCTTTTAATCACCCATCCGAAATCGCCGTGGATTCATGTTTTTTCTAGCTGATTCGAGGGTTTTCATTCATAGAGTGTACAGTGCAAGGACACATCAGGGCTATGCGGACTCGGCCAAAAACCTGAGGAGGTCCATCTCACCGTACCAGACGACTTCACGAAGCGCACAGTATGTTCAATCTCACAGTACCTGGGTTGACATGCATGGCCTATTCTTTTTCTGAACCTATACTATAGATTGCTACATTTGGATAAAAGGTGCCACATGCAAAATTTACGTCAAATGTGATTTCTTCTTCTTATTATTCTTCTCCTTCTATATTAGGCAAATTAATGCTGTATTGTTCTTTCGTTTACTCTCATATATATTTGCACGACATTATGGTTACATTATCTGTTTACTTGTAATTTTTTGTTCTTTCATATCAACTGTTGTGCATGCAGATCTTTTAACTACTACTCCCATACTATCATGGTACCCCGTTCTTTAACAATCTTATCAATTCCTGCAGTACATCTCTTGCGTTGCAACGACAACTGTAGCGCTAAATCTTGGCCTTTACATAACCGAAGACTCCAGGGATGTCATATTGAGCACAAACCATGGATTTACAGTCGTTGTTTCTGTAAAACTTGATGAAGATTGTCACTCCTATTTTAAAGAAGGCCTTTGGGCAAAAATTTCTAAGTTTTATGTACTAAAAGCTGGCACTAAAATTACGCTGCACCTAAAAGAGCCTGACCATACGATAAATGCTAACTTCCCCGACGACATCCTCCATCCAAATTTTGTTGGAAGTAAGTGTTCTTTCTAGTATCTGCATGTTGACTTGCGTAGCAATATCAAAGTAACTGTGTAGTATTTCAGCAACCAATTGGGATTTAATTTTCTTAATCTATTAAAATTGTTCCTATCTAGTAACTTGTAATTATCAACGCACTATTCTTCTACCCTGATCTAGCTACATAATCACTATACTCCCACTGCTCTACTCTTGACCGAAAGAGCCGTCGGCGGCCATTCTCTGGAGGTGGAGGTCGAGGTTGCCAACAAGCGGAGGCGGGCTGAGCCAGAAACACAAGCACCTCCGATAGGCCTAGACTTCATCAGCAGCCTCCCCGACGATATGTTGAGAGTCATCATCTTCCTCCTCCCTATCGAAGATGGTGTGCGCACAACCGTCCTCTCCCGGTGGTGGCGCCCCCTATGGCGCTGCGCCCCTCTCGGCCTCATCAGCGAGCACATGCTTCGCACTGGCTATCGCAAACGCTTGGATGCATTATCCCAGATCCTCGGCATGCACTGTGGCCCAATCAAAGGCCTTACCATGGGCAAGTTCTGTTCCAATGGCAAGGACCGAGCCAAGCTTGACGAGTGGTTCTTATCGCCAGCCCTAGATCATCTCGAGGAGCTCACTTTTAATGATGGACATATGCGCCCGCTGCCACCCTCCGTGTTGCGCCTCACACCAACGCTACGCTTCACCAGGTTCTTGAATTGCCATTTCCCCCAGATTAACGCCAATCCCGCTCTTTTGCTACCTCGACTGAAGCACCTTGAGCTCGTCGCCATTTGCATCCCCAACGACGACATGGAGCGTCTGCTCCGCGGCTGTACTGCGCTCGAGTACCTTCATATTCAGGCGATCAATGGGTTGAGTCGCCTCCACATCACCTCCATGAGTCTCCGGGCAATTTGTGTGTATTGCTGGTGTTGCAACAGGATATCGCACAAGGTGAATCACCAAATGGTCATTGTGGACATGCCTTTACTTGAGAGATTACTTGTTGTTGACCAACAAGGTCCAACAAGAATCAGGGTCATTCATGCGCCGAAATTGACAATGTTTGGCTACTCGCCCGTCAACTTATCTGAACTTGTTTTTGGATCCATAACCGTCCAGGTACAACACCTTCTCATTCTTGAATTAACATTTTTTTCTCTATTCAAGATGTATGTTCGTCTGTCATCCAGAAAATCATATCGACAAGCTTGACCCCGTATCTACGCACAGTGAAGGTCTTTGCAGTAGAATCTATCAGCCCCGACCTGGACCAAGTTGTCAGATTGCTGTGATGCTTTCCGTGCATGGAGAAGCTACATATCGAGGTGATGCTCTTTCATGTTAAATTTTAACCACAAGGGAGTTCAATTTTTAAAACCCTGCAAATCGTAAGAGGTCCCTTGTGTGTCCAAGCACTAATACATTCTCTTCTTTTGCAGATACGGTTAGGCCCGGTAATGGATAATGTGATACAATATAACAATCCCATCGAATGCCTTGATCTCCATCTCTCAGAAATTACTTTGAACTCCTACCGAGGGACCTTACCGGAGATTATATTCGCCAGGTTCTTTGTTGTGAGAGCAAGTGTGCTAAAGATAATGAGATTTTCCCAGCATTTATTGCACAAAAAAGAATGGTTTGATGATCAGCTCCGGCGACTAGGACAGAATGGAAAAGTCTCTGCAGAAGCTCAATTTAGTTTTGTAACTTCAGTTGACAGACTATTCGGAAGTCCTAATGCCAATCCCATAAATGACATGTCAGTGGCGGGTCCCTTTGCGGAAATATTGAAGTTGCCAAACTAGTAGTAATATCAGTATGAACCAATCATATATGTTCATGTTCAGCTGATCATCGCAGGCGTCTAGAGCTGCATGACAAAGTTTCTCCATAAGCTGAATTTCATTTCTATTATCGGTTTGAACCTTGTAATCTTTGAATTTGAGCCTTGTAATGCTGGAATTTGAACCTTTGTACTATTTATGTCATTTGTGATACAACCATGCAAATGGCTTCTTATGATGGAGACTCGTATTTTGGTAGTACTATCTTTTCCTTAGTATGCAATGGACGATTAATATCTAGACATCAATATGCGATTGACGATTAGTATCCAGACCTTAAGAAGCAGAACCACGACCGAGGGTAGCCTGCGCGGCTCCAATGGCGCTCCTAGTGGCTGCCAACGACGAGCGGCAGTTCACCATGCATACCGTAGTGGACACGCCATGTCGGTTCGCGGGGCTCTCGGTGGTGTACACCAAACATCCGATCTGGGTGGAGAACTCCAACGTCATGGACCTGTTACTTAACGAGGACAAGTATAGAGTGGTCTGGTTCGACCTCGCGTCCCACCGCATGCTCTGCTCTCGCGTCCCTGCGCGTGCTCTGCTCTCGCGCCCCTCCGCGCGCGCCCTGCCAGCGGTTGGGGTCAGCCCATGATCACGTTCGGGGCTCCATATGCATGCGGTTGCGCCACACGCGTCGCACCATGCAGTTACGTGCTCCACGACTGAATCACGCGCTGCAAAAACTGGCATCCGGACGTGCCGGTTTTCCAGGACGTCCGGCCCCCATTTATACCCATGGCCATTAACCATAGTCTCTTCATGCTTTCGATCGTGCCCCACAACACAATAAGCACACCCTGGACGACGCATACAGAGAGGATGTCCAGCGGCGCTCCAATGGAGTTCGGCGTGCATCATTTGAAGACCCACATGAGGAAGATGGACCTCACGGTGGTGTACACCAATGACCCGGGCATGGTGGAGGACTCCATCGACACCATGGAGCGGTTGCTTCATGCGAATGACAAGTACAAAGTGGTCGGCTTTGATCTCGCTTACACCGGCGGTCATGCCGGACATGATCAGAAGGTTGCCGTCGCCCAGTTGTGCGTGGCCCATCACGTCCTCCTCTACCACTACTGTCTGGCTACAGTGCCTTGCGAGCGTTTCACCAGGTTTGTCAACAGCCACAACTACAGGTTCGCTATGGTGGACACCACCAACGATCCAAAGGTGCTCAAGACTTCGGGCTTGGCCTGCCAGAAGCTTGTCGACATCCGCGGCCACTACAAGGTCTGGGGCAGCAAGAAGAACATGGACTCCCATGTTAACCTGGCCGAGGCCATCATCGACCCCTACTACAGAGACATGAAGGCTGAGTGCGACAAGAACAAGCCTGTCTGACACAGGGGTTGGGTGAAGAAACTAGATGAATATCACCTCCAGACCGCGACCAAGGAAGCGTACACTTGCTACGAGATGTTCAGGCGGATCGTTGACATGATGAAGTGCCTCCTACCTGTAGACGACGCGGGATCGAGCCACAAGCAGAGCGGTGGCGGCAAGCGTCATAGGAAGTAGATGATTTGATGATCGTTTCTCATACTCCCTCTATGCCAAAATATTTGTAGTTTTAGAGGGATAAGTTTATTATGCATGTAATAGTTTATTGAGGTGTGTGCACCAATGTTATGTGTGTAGTCACTTATGTATTTGGATGCTTAATTAGGTTAAGGCAATCATGTTGTTATGTGTGTAATTGTTTATTGAGGTGTGCCAATGTTATGTGTGTAGTCACTTATGTATTTGGATGTTTAATTTGGTTCTGCAATCGTGTTCTTCTAAACATAAGCATAGATGTTTGTGGGCAGATTGAGCAAATCACATCGCATGCGGAATAAACAACCAAATCCGCCGGTGATGATTTCATCAGTCCCTGACAGTTCTTTATCCAGAACCGTTTGCCCACAACACATCTGAATGGCTTGTGTATGTTGTACATCACACACATCTTGATCTGAGCAACCGTTTGTGTTATTTTTGCTCATCGCACACAGTTCATCCCAGTGGCCTGTATGCTGTCTATCACACACATCTTGATCTATGTAATCGTTTATGTTATCTTATCTCATCACGAACAGTTCATCCGAGTGACCTGTATGCCATCTATCGCACACGTAATTATCTGCACAATCGCTTGTGTTCCGCTAGATCAGCACAAATAGTTTGTCAGGGTGAATTGTATGTCGTACATCGCACACACTTGCATTTCTCTAACCGTTTGTGTTATTGTCCAATCGCAAACAGTTTATCTGTGCCAACTGTTTGCCACAGGTCGCACACGCAATTTTTTTTGGGATCGTATTTGATGGACCCGTCATCGCACACAGTTCACGTCATTAGCGATGGAGCTATAACTATACCGTTTGCAATTTGGTCATCGCACACAGTTTCGTCGAAGGGTCTCTGATTGCTGTGTCGTCTTTGGACCATCCTGCAGTAGTGTGGTGCAGGACTAAGTCTAGGCTTAGAGTGCTCACTGATAATAACAAGCACGTGGTGAGTTTTTTAAATGCGGTGGAGGATAGAAGGGATCTTTCCTTTTTGGAGATAGCCCTCAGAGAATGTGCCTCTGCCAAGGCCGAGAAACTCATTTTGTGGCAGGCTGCCCTTTGGCGCCGACATGCAAAGATCCACTGGTGTATTTTGGGTGATGAAAACTGTCAGTTCTTCCATGCTGCTGCCAACTGCCAAGCTCGCCGTAATAAGATCAAGGTCATTGTGCAGGATGGGGTTGAGCACTTTCAGAACCATCAAAAGCTGGCCTTGGTCACCAAATATTTTGCGGATCTCTTTGGACAGGAGGCTACTTCCATGCCCAGTGTTCAGTTACACTCGTTGTACTCACCCCTTGACCTCTCTGGGCTTGCTAACACTTTCACATGGGCTGAGATTGGCACTGCCATCAACCTTGCGCCATGCAACAAGAGTCATGGCCTAGATGGTTTTACAAATGAGTTCTATAAAGCTTTCAAACTTCTGCTCAAGGAGGACATTCTCAGTTTCTTTGCTGATTTCCACACCAGTGATCTATCTCTAAAAGGTATAAACACAACTTAAATTACTCTGCTTCCCGAAAAGGACACACCTTTGGAGCTGAGATTACATGACAATTTCTCTCATTCATAACATGCCTAAGCTGGCGTCCAAGTTTCAGATCAATAGACTACAATGCTTCATACTAGATTTAGTACACTCTTTTCAATCTGGCTTTCTCAAGGGTCGCTCCATTGTTGAGAATTTTGCACTGGCTACTGATATGGTCCAGTGCGCGCACAAAAGGAAGCTGCCAATTATTGCACTAAAGTTAGTTTTCCAGAAAGCGTTTGACAGTGTCAGCTGGAGCTGCTTGTCTCAGATTTTGGAGGCCAGGGGCTTCCCACCTTTGTGGAATAAATGGAACTCCTCTCTTCTGTACACAGGTAGCTCTCGAGTCTTAATGAATGGGGAGCTGGGGGACTCTATTGCTGGAAAAGGGGAGTTTCGTCAGGGGGACTCTCTCTCACCATACTTATTCATCTTAGTGGTTGATGTGTTACAGAGGCTCTGCTGCTTGCACTTCCAGAATGGAAACCTGGTACATCCGTTGGGTGCTGGCAGTTTGTTTCCGGTGTTGCAATATGCAGACGACACTCTTATTATTTTCCGGGGAGATGTGCAACAAGCCGGCGTCACCTAGGATATTCTGAAGGCCTACTCTGATTTTTCGGGACTGCAAATCAACTTTCATAAGAGTACTATGGTGCCTGTCTGGGTTGAAGCGGATGTGGCCACTGATATCGCCCAGTTGCTCGGCTGCCCTGTCTCCTTACCTTGGTTTGCCGTTGTCCCTACACAAGATTATGCACGACAAGCTTCTCCTGGTCATCCACAGAGTCGATAAGAGGCTCTCGGGCTGGCTGGCCACTTTTCTTTCAATAGTGGGAAGGCTGACTCTTCTGAACTCCGTCCTTGCTGGAATCCCAAGCTACTTCATGACATGTTTCCCTTGGCCATAGGAATCACTTTGCAAGTTGGAGGGCTTGCTGCGGGCCTTTCTGTGGCAGGGCAAGAGCAAAGTTAAGGGTGTCCAATGCCTGGTGGCATGGGAGCGTGTCATTCTTCCTCGTGCCTCCGGTGGCTTGGGCGTCAGAGATTTGACAGCACATAACAAGGCTATGTTCTGTAAGTTTCTGGCTAAGGTTCTTCAGACCTCAGATGTTCCTTGCTACCAATAGTTTGCTTTGCAATATTGCACACATAAATTGCCTTGTGATGCACATCACCGAGACACGACCTTCTGGAAAGGTTTCAAGCATTGCACTTCCATGGTGGTCAACGCTACCACATGCATTGTTGGGGCTGGCTCTTTGGTGTCCTTCTAGCACGATCTGTGGCTAGACTTTGGATGGCTAGAGCATTTGCTACCAGTTCTTTACTCCTTTGCTCGAGACCTGCACTGTTCTGTGGCATCACAATTCTCTCAAGGTGCCTGGGACATCAAGCTACATTCCAATCTATCTCCCACGTCAGCCTTGGAGCTACAAGCACTAAATGACATGGTTGCTACTGTGGCTCTGGACAGTGATGCCAAAGATAAACGCCTTGCCATGATCTTTGAGAAATAGGTGTGGACCAGGTATTTCTACAGCCTTCTCACCTTTCGTGGGGTGGGGTACCTGCATGAACTTTGGGTCTGGGACAAGCTGGTACCTCTGAAACATAAAACTTCCCTTTGGCTGGCTTTTTGGGGACGACTTAATACACGAAATAATATGGTTAAGAAGAATTGGACGGCACTTGCTCCCCATGCAAATTGTGACATCTGCCTGGCTTTGGACGGAATCTTACATCAGGTTATATGCTGCTGACTTGCTCCGTTTGTGGCTACACCGTGCCAAGAAGCAGCAGGATAAAAGTGACTTGCTCACCTAGATTGATATGCTACATGGCTGATTATATGTTTGTGAAATTTTCATATAACTTGCCCATGTAAAACTTTCCCACTCTGCTCCCCTCAGTTTCCTTCGGCCGCTTGTGGCCTTGCACCTTGGTGCATTTTACAAGCTCATGTAATTGACCTTTTGGTCTTCAGGCGCTGCCTGTTTTTAAATATATAAGGTAGAAAATAATCTACATTTTATGTTCAAAAAAAATGTATACCGAAGCAATCACATATAGGATACGTATAGGCTAAGGTTAATCTAAGCTTAATCTGTTGTAACCTCTCTAATCAATAGTTAGATCAATTTAAAGAAAATAAAGGGAGCCAGACACTCCCTTGGCCATCAAATATTGTGTTGCCTCGCGTGCATGCGTTCTCCACGAAGGTGTGCAGCCACCCAGCGTACAATTGATCAAGGTGCTTATAAGTATACTAATTTAAAATTGCCTATGTGGGTCTGCAAGCTAGAATCAATCCAACAGGCAGCTTGCTTTCTTGGAACGTGTGATCTCCAGGAAGCAATACGTACGCGTGTACCTCTCGGCTAAAAGTACGGGCCGACGAAATCGCATCGTATACATACAAAGAAAAGTACTCGTTCTATGGGACCTGTGCCAACAATTGCGATCGTCAGATTTACTCTAATATTATTTTATTTACATAGAAGGAGCTAAGCTGCAGAACTGATATCCTTTATAACAAAAATAGTACATATAAATAATCAAAATCTGACTTCGGCATCGTTACAAATTATCATCTAAATCTTTGGTAATTGAACATATCGTAATAGTAGACCTACTGGAGATTTATAGAAAAGATAACTATCTTCTCCAGGTTTTCATCTATAGAGGATCAATGCATCGTACATATCTATAAGACTTCCCGCAAAGAATGAAAATCTCAAAAGAAAGATGATAGAGCATAATTTACAAAACAGTCACCCGGCTGCCTTACGCATTGGCTGCCGAGCCTTCACCGAACTCAATTCAAGATGGCAATGGGGCTCCGAAATCCACGTCCCCGCGGATTTTTACTCTATTACGGACCGGAGATGGGCGTCTTTTTAACCCCGCGGGGCTGCTGTTGGGTAAATTATAAAACCTGGCAGGCTTTGCGGGTTCAAACCCATTTCAGCAATACCCGAATCCGAAACCCGTCATCCCTGTCAAAATGCTGTTGTTTGTTGCTGAAATATGCTTATCTTTCTTGCTTAAATGGGGTATCATATTGTGCTGAAATATGCTCCTTGTAGGTACTGTTATTGCTCTTTTTTGCTCAAGTTATGCTGCTGAAATATTCTCCTTGTAGTTGTTGAACCATGTACTATTGTATTGTGCTGAAATTTGCTCAAGTTATGTTGCCGAATATGCTTTTTTGTTGTTGAAATGCTATTCTGTGTTGCTACTATGTTTGCTTAAATATACCTATTTCCTCGTGGGTTTAGAAAACCCAATGGGTTTAGGGGACGGGCAAAATGCTAGCCTCGCGCACGGTGACGGGGACAGGGACGGGCTTGAGATTTTCTAGTGAGGATGGGTTTGAGCAAGCAAAATCAGGTGGGTTTCGTCCCCATTGCCATCTTCAAACTCAATCCATCCACATCCAGCTTGTGCACATGTACATGTGTATGATGCTGCTGAATAAAGCATCGAGTGTCAAAGAAATTTTAGATAGATCTATGTACCAGTTTTGCAAGTTTTGCAGCCGACAAGTAATCATCAGAGCCAGCTTGTTTCTCATAGGAGCATAATCGGCAAGGGCAACAGTATGTGCTCCAGGTCAGCCACACGGCTGCATCAAACTATCTCCATTACGTCAGTGTATGGACGTAGGTATAACCTATATGTAATATTGCTTTGATAGAAATCCCTGATGGCGCTGCTGAGGAAAGAGGAGGATGGCAGCGGCCAGACGCACGCCACGCCATGCACAGGAGAAGCTGAGAAGGGCTTGTCGAAGTAAAGACAGAGGGTTGGGTTGCGTCACGACTTAGGAATAGTATATAGAGATCTCCTTTTTAAAATTGTACTATAAAATAGAATCGTTTTTCCCGCAGGGGAGAAAGAGATTTTGCAGATCTTGAGAGGCACTTACGTGTTATGTTGGTTCTGTTAGGTCAAATGTTTGGAGTCGGTAGATTGTGCAACAATTCTCCACCGTAATAATTCAGTCCCACCAGATTCACGTTTCGTAATTTCTGATTATCATAGTAATTTCTAGTGACTGCGAAATTAGCATAAGTATAGAATAGTCTCTCTATTTACACATTAACCCTACAATTCTTCTAGTCATAGCTCTATTTCTTCCGTAAAATAGTTTGGCCCTGATTTTTTAAATAGCCATAACTTTTTACTCGCTTATTCAAATTAGATGAAACAAACGCCTACATTTTGGTCTTGATTTCACCTATCCAGTGAACCTATCAAATCAACCTTTTGTAACTTTCAAATTTCAAAATCTGTTCATATTCATATTCAAACTTATTTTTATCATACCCTTTTATCCGTAGCTTCGTTTCCGATGAAACAATTGTGTCGGATTCGTATGGAAGTAATCTTTCCGTTCGTACCATTAGTGTAATATTTTCAACATATATTTTTTATCATACGCAGATTACTCTACTAGTCCACAAAAGTGTTGTCACACAACGTTCTAATTAGATTCAATACCGTATAGAATTACTTGTATGTGTTGATCCGTTATTCTGAATCTACTGATTCTTTTTCCTATATTTTCATACTGACTTCCTACAACCAGTAGCATCATTAGTTTCAACTTTTGCACCTTTCAAATTTGAGCGATTCAAATTTGAATCCGGACCTTCATTTGATCATATCTTGCAAACCGTAGCACATTTTCTATTGATTCCTTTTGCACCTAGACACTTGTGTCATATACTTTGTATTCATAACCATCATACTCCAATTCAAATAATTTTGACTTTCTGAATTCAAATTCGATTCATACTTCAATTCGCTATTACTTGTATTGCAGTGCTCCGTTTTGATTCATTCTTTTTGTAAATAAATACTTATGTCTTATGCTATCTATCAAGCAACATTCATGTAGTTCTCCCCATACTTTGGATCGTCTTGCATAGTATCTCCAACCTATGATTATATAGTGATAGTTCATCAACTCTTTTGAGTTGATTCCTTCACCTTTCACAGTACAACTCCATATGATTTTTCCCATTAAACCTTAGTATGTTGTTATTTCCGCACTACGACATATTTTGTCCTTGTGTTCTTTTGGTTCTTATTTTTGCATGGATGTTTATTGGATTTTATTCCTTTACGGTAGATTTCTCAGAGTGTGACGAGTAGAATTATCAGGATTTGTGAGTGCGAAGACTTCACCAACAAGTACCAGGCAAGTTAGCTTTGACCATATGTTCATACCTATGTTTTTACTGCATTTAGTGTCACCTTTGCAACCTTTCCTCCAGTAGTTATATTGATTCTTGTAGTTGGGTAGAAGCATGAGGTAGGAACCCACACCATTGTTACTGATCCCCGGGAATGTTGCTTATGTTATGCCACGCTATCGTGGACGGGGATTGGTATGAGTGCTCGTGAGTGGTGTGACAAGGAGGACTCTACGATCAATGACGACGTCTTCAAGATGGCAACTTCAAGGCCTACATTTTCAAGACTTCAAGACCCGAGACAAGAATTCAATACACACTACTGGGTTGAGGATGGTTTTGATAGGCACCCTGGATTAACCAGTGGATGGCCGGGATACGTGGAGAAGCGCCATGACATCTTGCGAAAAGCTTCAACCGGGATCAAAGAGACGGAAGAATACTTCATACCCGTAAAGCTTACCTGTACATCCACAAGTCACTATGGGCTTTGGCTTTGTTGACCTTAGTTGTGACTCTAGCTGGGACGGTGCTAGCAGATGTAGTCGACGGTAGGATTGGATGGGCACCGGACAGTGGTCAGGGGAACTCTTTAAAAAACCATGTTTTGTTCGTCCTGTTCTCAAACAGCCGACAGTGCAAGGACTTACAAGGAGGGAATGATTCTTGTGGGTAAAGTGCACAACACTCTGCAGAGTTAAAACCTAATCGATTAGCCGTGTTCCTGGTTACGGACAATTTGAGCCTCTGGACTTGGATCTATCTCTGAACTATCAACACCGGACTGATAACTAATTGTGGGCAACTTATGATACTTGTGGGCATTGATACATCGGTTGGTGGAACCAATTCATGGTAGATAACTTTGTAGTGGAGACTCCTGATATTCCTTTGATGTAGGGAAAATAAAACCAACTTTTATGCACACAAAAATAGACACAAAGCCATAAAGCCTTATTGCATATAGAATAGTCTTTATCAGCTTCTTCTATTGTGATCATGTCGGTACATTCAATGTACTGACCTACACGGTTGCAACGTATCATGTTGCAGGATTTCAACGACGAGTAAGAGTTACGATATAGGGTTACAGTCTACACTCAACTTGCCGTTGACATTGATGGGACTCCAACCTCTATTGATATGTTTCTATTGTGATAATAAGGTATACTCTGGATCTACGGTATTTATTTTACATGTAATATTTTGGTATTTCATCAAAGTACTATGTGTGTCAGCATACTGATCCAGGGATGGCACAGAAAACACAGAGACTTGACCGTATTTGGGTTGGGTCGTTACAGAGATGGTATCATATCACATGTTGACTGTAGCACGCGACCCTAGAAACTGGAAATCCCTAGGAAAGGATATCTCTAAAAACTTTATTTTCAAAGGGATCCTTTAATTCTCATCTTTTCTGAGTCTTATCAAATATTCCTCTTACCCCCAAATAGTTAGACAATACCCTTGTCCCTTTTGACCACTTAGAGGAATCAACTGGTGTAACTTGAAGCAGGACAAGATATCGGACAACTGGTGACCAGCTCAGAGAAAAAGTATTTCACTATGCATTTTCGGAGGAAAGAGCTACAACAGTTGAAGACTATGAAGACCTAAAGAAATTGAAGACCCTAAAGAAATTCCAAGATTTATATGACCCCTAGAAGACCAAACCCCTATTGTATACTTACGTTAGATGCGATGTTTTGTGAGCAGTCATTTGTGTGTGTGTGTGTGTGTGTGTGTGTGTTTTCCGACAGCCACAAATAAAACATATTTTCAAAACTATGTTGTCTGTATGAGTATCGTTCTCCCTCTCTCTCTAATCTTATCTTACCCTGAAAACCTTGGACCCAATAGATGATGAATGGAGATGGACTTGTATTCTCTGGACCAATGACTCAGCTGGAGGCAGAGCTATGGATCCAAAACATGGAGAATCACTTTTGGAACTATGATGTTGGAAGAAAGTATGAGGTTCAATATGCTTTTCAGTACTTTACAAAAAGTGCTGCAACCTGGTGGAAAATGCATCAAGCAATACAAGGATGTAATAGAGCAAAAACTTGGGAGGAATTCAAGAAGACCCTGTTAAGATCCCGTCCTATCCGGAAGCACTGTGATAACCCGATGAAGAAACCTTGTGTCTACAAGATATGTGGAGAAAAAGGACACACCCAGGAAGAACACCAGGATGGATGCCCCCATTGTGAAGAGAATCACCCAGAGTGAGAATGCCCAACTAGGTAGGTGCCATGTTTCTTGTGTGAAGGAACTACTCATTACCCGGCTCAATGCCAAATTTACACCAAGGTACAAAAAGTCATCAAGCAGGAGAAGGAAGCAATGAAGGAAGCCCTCGGGGAAAGTTTAGAAGAACCTGTGATGAACGAAGATGTTGAAGATACAGATGAGGAAGGCCTAATCAGATTTTACTCCAATACCTGCTATACATGTGGAGAAGAAGGACATTTTTCACAGTATTGCAACAAGGAAAGAAAATAGTATCTGGGATACTTCTTGACAGAAGAAGTGGAGTTTGGTCCACAAGAAATAGAAGGTTTGCTCGGAACAAAGAAGTCCAGGAAGAGAAAACAAAGACATCCTCAAAACAACCCAATTTCTGCAGAGAAAAACCTGAGTCATATCGGGTGTTTCAGACGCAAGGACTTAGGTCACTATTCCAAGCACTGCCTAGAAAAGAAGCCAAGAACCCACGGATCTTACAAAGTCACCAAGAAGCCCCGAGACTTGTCGGAAATCTTTTGTTTTTGCTGCAAGGAGGCAGGACACCTCGCTAATGACTGTCCCGACAAGAAGAAAGTTGGAGCTAAGTAGATGAGATTGTGATAATGGTAATAAGTGTAGTATGATAAAGCACTCTTATTTTTCATAAGGATGTTGAGTTAAATTATGTGATGGAAATCTCGGAGATTGTAATGAATCTATGAATCAATAAAAATTAATGTGTCATGATTTCACATGTTGAAGTGTATGAGTTGTTACTCTATAAGCAAAGATTTTGACCATTTTCGAGGATATGAGAAATATGGTCTATGGATGAATTTGTGCATTTTGTGGTGATATTTATCTGTGTGAACACTAGACCAATGGAAAGGAAAATGTATTCCGCATAGTGGAGTTTAGACAAAATAAGTATGAGTTTTATTTCGATATGTTGGTTACCCCAAGAGTATGAAGGAATGAAGTACTACTATATGATAATGTTGGAATTTGGAACAATCGTAACTCCAAGGATGAGTTAAAGCTATACAAGTGTTGAAGTGGGCCCATGACCCACAGGCCCAGGATATTATAAGGAGCAGACATAACCTTGATGAAGGAAGAAACCTGGAAGAAGCTGTGATTCCATCAGCAAATTACGCAAAATCCCGAAAGTTGTGAAGAAACGATAGGAGTTATGTTCGGCTTGCACAACCAATGGATTTACCCGAACCCAATTCAAGGACAAGAGAAATTTTGCAATGCTTGTGAGAATGCCCAAGTGTTAGAAATGTGAGATTCGCTAACCTTATACAGGATAATGATCTCAGTGCGGAATGGATTGATCACCATACCGACTTACCCCTATCGTTCGCTCTTGCTATTCGGAATGGTAAATCTAGAGTGACTTACCTATAGCAGAGAGACGATGATGTCAAAGCATGCTTAAACCTTAGAATGGTATGACGATTAACCCTTGTACAAGGCAGCTGTTGCCAATCGTAGGATATACAGTGAGATTTAACCCATGCCAATCTTCCTGCATGAACCATTATTTGATGACCACCAAGAGATTTTGATAGTTGTTTAGTTTTGGCACAAGAACTGCAGTCAAGAAGACCCAATCTCAAAAGTACTTATGAAAGGACTCAAGATTTCAAGGGAAACGATAAGCCTATATCGGAAGAGCATCAATGAAGGTGTTATTCCAAAGATGTGAGAAGACCAATGGTGTCGACAGTAAGGAGGAAGTACATGAGATTCGGCTGGAACCATGACTTTGATTCTAAGGGTGGTAGCACCCCAGCCATTTTGATGATCGATG
Organism: Elymus sibiricus; assembly: GCA_039707655.1. Classification (NCBI taxonomy): domain Eukaryota; kingdom Viridiplantae; phylum Streptophyta; class Magnoliopsida; order Poales; family Poaceae; genus Elymus; species Elymus sibiricus. The sequence continues at coordinate 337,245,994 of CM077675.1, read as the reverse complement.
TATTTTCAAGTAGACGCCAAACCTTAACCTTTTCTTTCTAGCCTCTCTGAATCTCAAGGACGAGTTCATTTTAAGTGTGGTAGTTTATAACATCCCAAAATTCTAAATTTAGAATGTTACACTAATTAAGTAATAATGATGGCTTGTGTGATTATTGTTTGAAATTGAGTGAAAATTTGAAACTTTTATTTTTGAAAGTTAAATGAGAGGGAATAAAAGGACTTTCCAAAAATATTTGGCATCCATATGCACTTGTGTTTGAATTGCCATTTGAATCCCATTGATTTTTTGAACCGGAGAAAACTTTATGCCCCTCAAGGATTTTCACGAGGGAAGATAACATGACTTCTTCAAAATATATGAAGTAGAGTGGGGAGTGATGAGGACCACTTACAAAATTTGTTTGAATCACTTTTGTGGGCTTTTCCCTTTTATGTTGGAATTTCAATCTTCTCCATGTTCTCTGATAAATGAAATATTTGAGAGAAGGAATATGAACCTTCAAATCAGAGGCAAAATTTTGGAAACTATTTCTAAAAGAAAGCAGAAAATTGTTTGGACAAGATTTGAAAATCAAATTCATACTCTTTTTGGAAATTTCAAAAAAATATTTTTTAAAAGAACTTTATTTTACCATGAAAAATAGTCCATATTTTTCTATGAAAAATTCTGATTTTTTTGATATATAATACATTTACTACAATGTTCGTATTCATTTCCCTTTTTCTTTTTCCTTCTCTGTCTTTATTAAAAAAACAAAAATTGACCGAGCGGCCCAGCTCTATCTTTCGCGCGTTGGCGTTGTATGGCCAGCAGGCCGGCCAGAAAGTATTTCGGAATTAAAAAAATAAAAATAAAAACTTTAGAGCATTTCATGTAACGGGTTTGTATGGTCCTGGGATATGGGTATCCGATCCTTATGGACTAACTAGAAAAGTACAAGCTGTAAATTCAGCGTGGGGTGCAGAAGGTTTTGATCTTTTTTTTCCGGGGGGATTAGCTTCTCATCATATTGTTGCGGGTACATTGGGTATATTAACGCGTGCACTGAACATGTGCGGCGGCTGGCCGAAGCCCCTCTTTGGCCCATGTGACGCCTATCTCTTTTCTTTTCGTATTTATCTACTTTTCGTCTATGTTTAGTTTAACGTTGCCTAGCCTTAGACCTTTAGACCTCTCTTCCCCCTATAAATATAGATCTATAGCAGCATCCAAAAATCATTCAATTCAGGTTAAATCAATCTTTTTGTTTGATTAGCTTCAGTAAAAAAAATATTTCTTCTGCGGCGGAAGTCGTCTCCTCTCTAAAGTTGTCTATTCTCTACGTTCTGGAGGTATTATTCTTCGTATTTTTCTTTTATACCATCGTAGTTTATTATTCCTAGACTAGTGTACGGTAGAATAATTAGATTATCAATTAGTTTCTGTATTTACACATTAGCCCTAGAATTCTTTTAGTCATACTAGCTCTATTTCTTACGTAAAACAGCTTGGAACTGATTTTTTAAATAGCCATAACGTTTTACTTGCTTATTCAAATTAGATGAAAAAAACAACTAGATTTTTATCTTGATTTCACATATGCAGTGAACCTATCAAATCAACCTTTTGCAACTTTCAAATTTTGAAATATGTTCATGTTCATATTTAAACTTCTTTTTATCATATCTTTTTATTCGTAGCTCCGTTTCTGATGAACCAATTGTGTCGGATTCATATGGAAGTAATCTTTCCGTTCGTACCATTAGTGTTATATTTTTAACATATAATTTTGATCATACTCAGATTATTCTACTAGTCTACAAAAGTGTTGTCGCACAACGTTCTAATCAGATTCAATACCGTATAGAATTACTCGTATGTGTTGATCCATTATTCTGAATCTATTGATTCTTTTTCCTATATTTTCATACTGACTTCCTACATCTAGTAGCATAGATAGTTTCAACTTTTGAACCTTTCAAATTTCAGCGATTCAAATTTGAATCCCGGACCTTCATTTGATCATATCTTGCAAATCGTAGCACAATTTCAATTGATTCCTTTTGAACCTAGACACTTGTGTCGTATACTTTGTATTCATAATCATCATACTCCAATTCAAATAATTTTGACTTTCTGAATTCAAATTTGATTCGTACTTCAATTCGCTATAACTTGCGTTGTAGTGCTCCGTTTTGATTCATTCGTTTTGTAAATAAATTCTTATGTCTTATGTTATCTATCAAGCAACATTCATGTAGTTTTCCCTATACTTTGGATCATCATGCATAGTATCTCCAACCTAGGCTTATATAGTGATAGTTCATTAACTCTTTTGGGTTGATTCCTTCACCTTTCACGGTACAACTCCGTATGATTTTTTCCCATTAGACCTTAGTATGTTGTTATTTTTGCACTACAACATATTATGTCCTAATGTTCTTTTGGTTCTTATTTTTGGCATGGATGTTTATTGGATTTTATTCATTTACGATAGATATCTCGGAGTGTGGCGAGTAGAATTATCAGGATTTGTGAGTGCGGAGACTTCACCAACAAGTACCAGGCAAGTTCACTTTGACCATATGTTCATACCTATGTTTTTATTGCATTTAGTGTCACCTTTGCAACATTTCCTCCAGTAGTTATATTGAATCTTGTAGTTGGGTAGAATCATGAGGTAGGAACCCACACCATTGTTACTGAGCCCCGGGAACGTTGCTTATCTTATGCTACCCTATCGTAGACGGGGATTGGTATGAGTGCTCGTGAGTGGTGTGAGAAGGAGGACTCTACAATCAATGACGACAACTTCAAGATGGCAACTTCAAGGCCTACATTTTCAAGACCTCAAGACCCGAGACAAGAATTCAATACACACTACTGGGTCGAGGATGGTTTTGATGGGCACCCTGGAGTAACCACTAGATGGTCGGGATGCATGGAGAAGCGCCATGACATCTTGCGGAAAGCTTCACCCAAGTTCAAAGAGACAGAAGAATACTTCATGCTCAGAAGCTTACTTGTGCAGCCACAAGTCACTATGGGCTCTGGCTTTGTTGACCTTAGTTGTGACTCTGGATGGGATGGTGCTAGCAGATGTAGTCGACGGTAGGATTGGATGGGCACCGGACAGTGGTCATGGGAACTCTGTAAAAGACCATGTTTTGTTCGTCCTGTTCTCAAACACTCAGCAGTGCGAGGACTTACAAGGAGCAAACGATTCTTGTGGATATAGTGCACAACACTCTACAGAGTTAAAACCTAATTGATTAGCTGTGTCCCCAGTTACGGACAATTTGAGCCTCTGGACTTGGATCTATCTCTGAACTCTCAACATCGGACTGATAACTAATTGTGGGCAACTTATGATACTTGTGGGTATTGAGACATCGGTTGGCGGAACCATTTCATGGTAGACAACTTTTTAGTGAAGACTCCTGATACTCCTTTGATGTAGGGAAAATAAAACCAGCTTTTATGTAAAAAATAGACACGGAGCCATAAAGCTTTATTGCATATAGAATAGTCTTTATCATCTTCTTCTATTGTGATCTTGACGGTACATTCAATGTACTGACCTACCCGGCTGCAACGTATCATGTTGCAGGATTTCAACGACGAGTAAGAGTTACGATACAGGGTTATGGTCTACACTCAACTTGTTGTTGCCATTGATGGGACTCCACACCTCTATTGATATGTTTCCGTTGTGATAATAAGGTATACTCTAGATCTACGGTATTTATTTTACATGTGATATTATGGTATTTCATCAAAGTACTGTGTGTGCCAGCATACTGATCCAGGGATGGCACAGAAAGCATAGAGACTTGGCCGTATTTGGGTCTGGTCGCTACATTTTTTCAAAAAACATCTATTAAAAAACGATATTTCATGGTATTAGCCGTATCAATCCTTACTTAGTGTAGGAGATGATCTTCGATTTGATCAAAGAAGATCAACTTATATGAAAAGATTTGAAACAAGTTTTCGCCGCGTTTCACGTCCACTCGTGTTTTTTTATACATATTTAAAACAAATGCAACCCAAAACATTAGTAAGCAACGGATAAAACATTCAAACCTTCCCTAATTCATAAAAGCAACAAAATTTCATTCATATTTAGGATGTTTTACATTTTTTTGAATGAAATATTACATTCAAAATTTAAAAGCACGAAAAAAATCTAACTACTTGTCGTCGCTCATCACAAGATCCACAAGTCCGCCATCGCCGCCTTTTTCGCTGTTGTCTTCGCTGCTGTCGGAGCCATCGAAGTGGGCGAAAAATTTGGCCGCGGTGGTCGACTGCCATGCTAGCATCTCGGTCGACTCCCTCATCGCCTGCTAGTACCCTGGCTCGTCAGCCTGGTCCCTCGGGACAACTACCTCTAGCGGTGAAATCCACCCCGTCTCCGTTGTTGAGTCCCGGATCGTCCAGATCAAACCCAATGACCGGGGCGGTTGCACGAGCGCACTGACTGGCACATGGCTGCATGGGCGGGGCGGCGGGGGCGCGAGGGGCGTGTTTGGTGCGTCGGCGCGGATGCCGCATGACTTGTAGAAGGCAACGATGGCGTCGTAGTCTCGACCTTCCCAAAAACTCTGGCGACCTTCAGGGTTTCACGGACTACTTCTGCAGGGCCCGATGTGGCATAACCTTCGATGGTGACGTGCCACCCATGTGATAGGTGCAACGCCAGCGGCATGGGGATGTCGTACCGGTAGATGTCCACCGTCTGTGGCATGATGAGGCTAGACGGACACAGGCGGCCGGTGCGGCGCTGCCTCCATCGCGGGTGCTTTCGGCACTGCCTCCACCGTCGAACCAACGCCTCCCGAAACACCTGCGTCCACGAGACATCACGGTGAAGAGAAGTGCGCTGTCGGCAGAAAAAGTGTAGAATCAAGGGATGCGGTTGGGGTGACTTATGGCTAGAGCGGCGGTCGGGGCAGTTTTTATAGGCGGAAGGCGGGGCCGATGACGCGGCGTGGCACGCAGAGGGACGCGGTGAAGTGTCCGCGTGGCGCGGTGATAGAGGGGACGGCGTGACAGGCGAGGGGGCAGTGGACGGGGGGAGGGGGGCGAGGCGATGACGCGTGCTGTAGCCGAGGTGACGACGCGGCAGGTAAGGGGGCAGTGGACGTGGGGGGAGGGAGTGAAGCGACTACGCGGCGCGGCAGCCGATGCAACGGCGCGGCGGCTGATGCAGAAGGCAGGCGAGGCGACGGTGCGGCAGGTAGGCAGCGATGCATGCACGCGACGTAATTGATAGCACGTCCCCCCACCACGTTTAAAAAATCAAATCTGACACGTCCCCTCGCCACGTTGGAAAAAGGCGTATTCGTGTACGTACATGCCGCCGGAGGGCAGGCGGGTAGGTGGAAACTTTTTTAAAATTTGGTCATCATGCCCTTCACTATGAAGGGGTATCGTGAAATCTCACCCATCCTTGTGTTAGAGGGGTGTACCGAAGCAGAAGTGAAATTGAAAATTCAGCTAATAGCCCATTGTTTCCCACTATAGCGCTAAATTTGGAGTCATTTAGCCCGCTAAGCCGCTGTACAAACCATCATTTTGCATTATTTTTTGTTCTTATTCCTGATATATATGATGCATTGATGCGAAACCTAGTTTTTGAATTAGGACACCTTACTGGTGCTCCGGTTTTGAACTTTTGATATGCGAACATGTGTATATGTCAGGTATATGCAATATATCGTATATGATTGTATACTTATTTTTTAATTTTCATGATTTAAGAAAAATGCTAAATGGGGCTTAGCTTCACTATAGCTCCGTTATAGCTTTTCATAGATTCTGGCCACGCTAAATGGGGTTTAGCTTCACTATAGCGCCGTTATAGCTTTTCATAGATTCTGGCCAAGCCGCCGCTAAATGGCATAGCCTGCTATTTAAAACATTGATGCGGATGCGTGAAGCAAAACACGAACGTCTTCATGATTGCATGGAAGAACTAAGAGACGAGCGAGACTAGCCCCGCCTTCAGGAAGCACGGGAAGAAGGGATGCGATCTCCTCTTCCTTAGCCTCCAGTGCCTCCAACTTCCGGGCATCACTGGATTCGGCTATTTCTGTGTGATGGGTGGCATCGAGCACCTGACGCTTGGACTCCCTGGCCATATGACATCCCCCTCCCATTTTCTTTCTAATAATACCGTGAACGATGTAACTTTGGTTTGATATTAATAAAACTCGCAGCAAAAGTCATGTTGCTTCCCTATAAATAAGCCTCGATGGAATATATAATATGCATATGCCTAACTAAGGACCATTCCCTTCTATTTAAACTCACTTGCTAATATATGCTACATAATTCATGTAGTTTGTATATAATTTTTTATATATGGACCTCCAACTTATATATATATATATATATATATATATATATATATATATATATATATATATATATATGCCTAATTTATTTGAGTGGCATAACACTGATATATTGTACATTGTTCAATTGATTATTTATTTGCTTTCTGATGTTTCTCCATATGAATTTTTTTATTTCCAAGAGGTAATTTTGGACATGACCATTGTTCTCATTGGCTTTCTGAAGCTCATCAGTGACCTCATCTTGTTCTGCTTTAATTTGATGCAACTCTTTGTGTACTTTGGGAAGATGTCGTCTTGGGGGATGCAGAAGATGGGGCGCAACAAAAGAGGCGGAGGTCTACAGTGCGGCGGGGACGTAGGCTGCGACAGGAGTGGCGGCAGGATCAGGAGTAAGGCTAAGGTTGCCGGGGGTGTCACCCTTCTTAGTGTCGTAGCAAACTGCATAAACTATCTCTGTGTTTTCAAGCCACCACAATGAGTCATCGTTGTAGTCCATACCCACACCCCCACGCCTCGCCTTCCACCGACGGAATGGGGAAGATGGTGAGGGATGTTGGGGAAGAGATGTGTGAACCGAGCCTAGCACCTCACCAGTCGTTGCTCCTCCTTGTATGTGTGTGAGCCAGCAGAGGCACTGCATCTGTGGCGCTCGGCACCGTTAAGGCACGAAGTTTGGCGGCGGAGTTCACCGAAGCCGGCGATGAGGAGATACTGATGACCCACAATTATAGGGGGTCAATCGTAATCCTTTCGATAAGTAAGAGTGTCGAAGCCAACGAGGAGCAGAAGGAAATGACAAGCGGTTTTCAACAAGGTAATTTCTACAAGCACTGAAATTGTAGGTAACCGATAGTTTGATAGCAAGATAATTGGTAACGAGCAAGTGACAGTAACGGTAAATAAAGTGCAGAAAGGTAGCCCAATCCTTTTGTGGCAAAGGACAGGCCAGAACAGTCTCTTATAATAGGCAAAGTGTTCTTGAGGGTACATGGGAATTTCATCTAGTCACTTTTATCATGTTGGTTTGATTTGCATTCGCTACTTTGATAATTTGATATGTGGGTGGACCGGTGCTTGGGTGTTGTTCTTACTTGAAAAAACCTCCCACTTATGATTAACCCCCTCTCAAGCATCCGCAACTACGAGAAAAGTATTAAGATAAAATCTAACCATAGCATTAAACGTTTGGATCCAAATCAGCCCCTTATGAAGTAGCGCATAAACTATGGTTTAAGCTTCTGTCACTCTAGCAACCCATCATCTAATAACTACTCCACAATGCATTCCCTTAGGCCCAAGGATGGTGAAGTGTCATGTAATCTACGTTCACATGACACCACTAAGGGAATCACAACATACATATCATCAAAATATCGAACACATATCAAATTCACATGATTACTTGCAACATGACTTCTCCCGTGACCTCAAGAACAAAGGTAACTACTCACAAATAATATTCATGCTCAAGATCAGAGGGGTATTAAATAGAATAATGGATCTGAACATATAATCTTCCACCAAATTAACCATATAGTAATCAACTACAAGATGTAATCAACACTACTAGTCACCCACATGTACCAATCTGAGGTTCCGGTACAAAGACTGAACACAAGAGATGAAGTAGGGTTTGAGAGGAGATGGTGCTGTTGAAGATGTTGATGAAGATTGGACTCCCAAATATGAGAGGGGTGTTGGAGATGACGATGGCTTCGATTTCCCCCTCCGGGAGGGAAGTTCCCCCGGCGGAATCGCTCCGCCGGAGGGCAAAAGTGCTCCTGCCCAAGTTCCGCCTCGAGACGGCATCGTTTCATCCCGAAAGTCCTCTCCTTATTTTTTCTAGGTCAAAAGACCTTAAGTACCAGAAGATGGGCACCGGAGGTGGGATGGGCTGAGCACAATGGCGCGCCCTGGTGTCTTGTGCTCACCAGGTGGCCCCCCTCCGGTAGTTATTTGCTCCAATATTTTTTTTATTCCAAAATAATTCTCCGTGAAGTTTCAGCTTATTTGGAGATGTGCAGAATGGGTGTCTCTGGCATGCTTTTTCAGGTCCAGAATTCCAGCTGCCGGCATTCTCCCTCTTTGTGTAAACCTTGCATATTATGAGAGAAAAGGCATTAGAATTACTCCATAAAGCATTTTTATGCATAAAAACGTTATAAATAACAGTAGGAAATCATGATGCAAAATGGACGTATCAACTCCCCCAAGATTACACCTCGCTTGTCCTCAAGCGAAAGCCGATATCGAAAAACATGTCAACATGGTTTGAGAGAGGGGTGATGGTAAAAACAAAATACGGACATAGTAGTATCATGCTTATTATCATAGCAGCAACAAACTTTATCAAAGAAATTATTCATATAACTTTTATTATATAACTTCATCATATAATTCTCATGAACAAGTAACAATTCATCACAACATATAAGTATAAAGCCTAAACATTATTGAAAACCAACAAACTATGTTCTCAGTCAACTTTGCAACTACAATTCATCATATTTTCAGGAAGGGTCTCGTGTCGGAGCCTTTTGGTAAGTCCACATACTCAACCATCATTTAGTCTTCTATGATTGCTAACACTCACAGCATACCCATGAGCAAAAAGTTTCAACCGAACACATGGAAAGATAGGGGCTTATAGTTTCGCCTCCCAACGTATTCACCTCAAGGGTGATGTCAACAATAATAACTCATGCTCACTCATATCCAGCTGGATATATGTGCCTAGATCTTTCCTCACCACATGATGATTGCAAAAAGAAAAAGTAAAAAGGAATAGGGAAGAATACTTGGACTCTTGCATAAAAGTAAATACATAAAAGTAAAAGATAGGCCCTTCGAAGAGGGAAGCAGAGATTGTCATGCGCTTTTTGGTTTGTATGTCAAATCCCTTAATGTAAAAGAACATCACATTATATTGCCCCCTATGATAGCAACCTTTATTATGCAGTCCGCTGCTTTTATTACTTTGCGATCATAAGTTCGTACAACGCTCAATTTTCTCCTACACTAATTGATCAAACACATTTAGAAGAAATTTTTATTGCCTTAGTGCACCTATGACAACTTACTTGAAGGATCTAACTCGATCCATAGGTAGGTATGGTGGACTCTCAAAACATGAGTTTGGGTTTAGGATTTTTGGATGCACAAGTAGTATCTCTACTTAGTGTGGAATTTTTGGCTAGCAAAGATATTGAGCAAGCACCACATGTTGAAGGATCTATGACAATATAACTTCTATGTGAATATGAACAAACATAAAACATTACGTTGTCCTCCTTGTCCAACGTCAACAATTTTGGCATATAATATTTAATGGGGGCTCACAATCATAAAAGATGTCCAAGATAGTGTATTTGCATGTGAATCTTCTATTCCCTTATTAATTCTTTCATGAATTGCATCATTGACCAATGCTATGTTTGTCAACCTCCAATAAATTTTACCACTTATACTTTTCCTTATGTGATGTCATTACTTACCATAAGATTAGCATATGATTCTTTTTCATTAATTTCCTTTTTATTTTGATTGCAACAAGAAAGTAAAGAAGAAAAAGCTCAAACTAAACTTTATTATATAACTCTCACTCGATTGCATAGATAGATAGATCACGAAACTAGCACTCAAAATAGATCATACTGAACTTTTATTCAACTAAATCACGAAAGAGCTAAGGATCGAACTAGAATAGGTAAAAGTAAAGAAAGGTGATGGTGATACGATACTGGGGCATCTCCCTCAATCTTGGCTCAAGCCATGGGGAGTGCCCATACCCGTGTACTCAAGTCTCCTTTGGTGGTGAAGATGATGAAGGTGGTGGTGATGAAGTGGTAGGTTTGTCCTCCGGCTTCCAGGGCAAGGGCTCACCATCAAAAGTTGACGCATGAGTCGCCCAAGTCATGCAACTGGCAGCTAAACTCATACCTTTAAATCTTGCTTCATACTCAAAAACATGGTTTTCAAAATCATAGATTTGACTTTGCAGAAAATTGATTTGCTCGTTGAAGGTGAAGACGATGTCCTTCATAGACCGGCCATCCACCATCTGATCACGGGTGAATTTCGTGATCATGGAGTGATTGGCACTAAGTCCACGCTCCACCATCTTTGACACTTGAAGATGTCTTGTTCCACCGCCTCGAGCCTACCCTCCATGCTTCCCGTCCTCTTGGGTCCCTGAACATCTCGAATGTGGAGCTCCCGCTCACGCATCTCAATGGTTTGAGGGTGTTTCATCACCTCCGGCAAGTACGGGTTGATGACCTTCTCGAAGCACTTGTCCTTGGAGGAGCTTGGTGGAGCCATGGAGATCTAGATCTAACGAGAAAACAACATGGAACAAGAACAGAGAATTTTTCTGCGATGCGGTGGTCAAAACAATCGGGGGTATATATAAAGAATTTTTTATCATGGGAAGCAAGAATATGGAAAGAAAACGGAGTCGGGAATGTGTCCGAGGTGGGCACAACCTACCAGGGCGCGCCTGGCAGGGCTGGCGCGCCCTGCTGTATCGTGCTCATCTCGGTTGCTTTCCTATTTATTTCTTATTTTCCTAATTTTTGTAATATTACAAAACTGATAGAAAATATTTTTGCGGATTTTTCGGAGTCCGTTTACTTACCGTATCACGTACCTCCTCTTTTTCAGAATTCTGGAGTGTTCCGGAAGATTTCTTTTATATGTTCCTCTGGTGTCATGGTTTGGATAACATTGTTTTCAACATTAATAGGCGTACCTGAGATATAGTGTTTAATTCTTTGTCCATTGACCACCTTTGGGTTAGTACCTTCGGCATTATTAATCTTGATAGCTCCAGAACGATAAACTTCTTCGATAATATATGGTCCTTCCCATTTGGAAAGAAGCTTTCCTGCAAAAAATCTAAAACGAGAGTTGTACAAAAGAACATATTCTACAACTTTGAATTCCCGCTTTTGGATTCTTTTGTCATGCCAACTTTTAACATTTTCTTTGAATAGTTTGGCATTTTCATAAGCTTGGGTTCTCCATTCATCTAGTGAGCTAATATCAAATAACCTCTTCTCACCGGCAAGTTTGAAATCATAATTGAGTTCTTTAATTGCCCAAAATGCTTTATGTTCAAACTCTAGAGGCAAATGAAAATCTTTTCCATATACCATTTTGTATGGAGACATACCCATAGGATTTTTATAAGCTGTTCTATAGGCCCAAAGTGCATCATCTAGTTTCTTAGACCAATTCTTTCGAGACCTATAGACATTTTTTTGTAATATTAATTTTATTTCTCTATTGCTAAGTTTAACTTGACCACTAGATTGAGGATGATAGGGTGATGTAATTCTATGGTTAACATCATATTTAGCAAGCATTTTACGGAAAGCACCATGAATAAAGTGTGAACCACCATCGGTCATTAAATATCTAGGGACTCCAAACCTCGGGAAAATAACTTCTTTAAGCATTTTAATGGAGGTGTTATGATCAACACTACTAGTTGGAATAGCTTCTACCCACTTAGTAACATAATCAACAGCAACCAAAAAATGAGTATACCCATTAGATGAAGGAAAAGGTCCCATATAGTCAAAACCCCAAACATCAAATGATTCAACAACAAGTGAATAATTCATAGGCATTTCCTGATGCTTACCGATATTACCAATTCTTTGACATTCATCACAAGACAAGACAAACTTACGGGCATCCCTGAAGAGAGTAGGCTAGTAAAAACCAGATTGCAATACCTTGTGAGCAGTTCTATCTCCCGCATGATGTCCTCCATAAGCTTCAGAATGACATTTCCATAGGATTTGTTCCAGTTCATGCTCAGGTACACAACGTCTAATAATACCATCTACCCCTTCTTTATAAAGATGTGGGTCATCCCAAAGGTAATGTCTTAAATCATAAAAGAATTTTTTCTTTTGCTGGTATGTAAAACTCGGGGGTATATATTTAGTAACAATGTAGTTAGCATAATCAGCATACCAAGGAGTATTTTGAGAAACATTTATTGCAGCTAACTGTTCATCCAGAAAACTATCATCAATAGGTAGGGGGTCATCAAGAATATTTTCCAACCTAGACAAGTTATTAGCTACGGGGTTCTCAGCTCCTTTCCTATCAGTGATATGTAAATCAAATTCTTGAAGCAAGAGAACCCACCTAAGGAGTCTAGGTTTAGCATCCTTCTTTTACATAAGATATTTTATAGCACCATGATCGGTGTGAACAATGACTTTGGAATCAACAATGTAGGATCTAAATTTATCACAAGCAAACACAACTGCTAAAAATTCTTTTTCAGTAGTAGCATAATTTCATTGGGCATTGTCTAGAGTTTTGCTAGCATAATGGATAGCATTTAATTTTTTATCAACTCTTTATCCTAGAACAGCACCAACAGCATAATCACTAGCATCACACATAATTTCAAAAGGCAAGTTCCAACTAGGTGGTTGAACGATAGGTGCAGAAGTTAAGGCTTTCTTGAGTGTTTCAAAGGTTTCTACACAATCATCATCAAAAACCGAATATCCTTTTGTAAAAGATTAGTAAGAGGCCTAGAAATTTTAGAGAAGTCTTTAATAAACCTCCTATAGAAACCAGCATGACCAAGGAAACTCCGAATACCTTTAATATCTTTAGGGCATGGCATTTTCTCAATTGCATCAACTTTAGCTTTATCCATCTCAATACCTCGTTCAGATATTTTATGCCCCAATACAATACCTTCATTAACCATAAAGTGGCACTTCTCCCAATTCAAGACGAGATTAGTTTGCTCACATCTCTGCAAAACTCGATCAAGGTTGCTTAAGCAATCATCAAAAGAAGTTCCGTAAACGGAAAAATCATCCATGAAAACCTCCACAATCTTTTCACAAAAATCAGAGAATATAGCAGTCATACATCTTTGAAAGGTAGCAGGTGCATTGCATAAACAAAAAGGCATACGTCTATAAGCATAGGTTCCAAAAGGACAAGTAAAGGTGGTTTTCTCTTGATCAGATTGTGATACACGTATTTGAGAGAAACCAGAATATCCATCCAGAAAACAAAAATGTGTGTACTTAGATAATCTTTCTAGCATTTGATCAATGAAAGGCAGAGGGTAATGATCTTTTCTAGTAGCTTTATTTACTTTTATAAAATCAATTACCATTCTATATCCAGTGACAATTCTTTGTGGGATGAGTTCATTTTTATCATTAGGAACAACAGTAATACCTCCCTTCTTAGGGACACAATGAACGGGACTTACCCATCTACTATCAGCTATGGGATAGATTATACCTGCTTCAAGAAGCTTTAATATTTTAGTTCTTACCACTTCTTTCATCTTAGAATTCAATCGTCGTTGGTGATCAACAACGAGTTTGGCATCAGGTTCCATATTAATCTTGTGCTGACATAGAGTGGGACTAATTCCCTTAAGATCACCAAGAGTATATCCAATAGCAGCCCGGTGCTTCCTCAGAATTTTTAATAATCTTTCTTCCTCATGTTCTGAAAGGTTAGCACTAATAATAACAGGATATATCTTTTTCTCATCAAGATAAGCATACTTCAAAGTGTCAAGAAATTGTTTTAATTCAAACACAGGATCACCTTTAGGTGCAGGAGGACCTCCTAGCGTTTCAGGCAAATTATGTTTTAGGAGAGGCTGTTGTTGAAAGAAAATTTTATCTATTTCATTTCTTTCATGCAAGTGCATATCATTTTCATGGTCTAGCAAATATTGTTCTAGTGGATCAGTAGGAGGTACGGCAATAGAAGCAAGACCAATTATTTCATCCTTACTAGATAATTCTTTATCACGAGGTTGTCTACTAAACTTGGAAAAATTAAATTCATGAGACACATCACCAAAATTAACACTGACGGTTTCTTTCTTGCAATCTATCTTTGCATTAACAGTGTTCAAGAAAGGTCTACCAAAGATAATGGAACAAAAGTCATCTTGTGGGGAACCAAGAACTAGAAAATTAGTAGGATATTTTATTTTCCCACACAAGACTTCAACATCTGTAACAATCCCAAGTGGTGTGATGGTGTCTCTATTAGCAAGTTTAATAGTAAAATCTATGTCTTCTATTTTGACGGGTGCTATATCATTCATAATTTCTTGGTATAAGGTAAAAGGAATAGCACTCACACTAGCACCCATATCACATAAACCGTGATAGCAATGATCTCCTATTTTGACTGAGACAACAGGCATGCCCACTACGGGTCTGTGTTTATCTTTTTCATCAGGTTTGGCAATTCTATTGGCTTCATCACAAAAGTAAATAACATGCCCATCGATATTTTCTACCAAGAGATCTTTAACCATAGCAACACTAGGTTCTACTTTAACTTGTTTAAAGGGCTTATGTGCTTTAATATTACTTTTACGAACCTCGGTTGATACCTTAGCATGTTCCTTTATCCTAACAGGGAAAGGTGGTTTTTCAATATAAGCAGTAGGCACAACTGGATCAACATTGTAAATGATGGTTTCATCCTTAACTCTTGTCGGTTCTTTAATTTCTTCTTTAATAGGGGGATGATATTTAAACCACTTCTCATTAGGGAGATCGACATGAGTAGCAAATGATTCACAGAAAGAGGCTACTATCTCAGAGTCAAGTCCATATTTAGTGCTAAACTTGTGAAAAGCATAGGTATTCATAAAAGATTTAACACAATCAAACTTAAGCTTAATACCTGACTCATTACCTTCGTCGAGTTCCCAATCTTCAGAGTTGCGTTTAATTCTTTCTAAAAGATCCCACTTGAATTCAATAGTCTTCTTCATAAAAGAACCAGTACAAGAAGTATCGAGCATGGATCGATCATTATTAGAAAGCCGAGCATAAAAATTCTGAATAATAATTTCTCTCGGGAGCTCATGATTGGGAAATGAATATAACATTGACTTAAGCCTCCCCCAAGCTAGAGCGATGCTTTCTCCTTCACGAGGCCAAAAATTATATATATAATTCCGATCACGATGAACTAGATGCATAGGATAAAACTTTTGGTGGAATTCTAATTGCAATCGATTCCAGTTCCATGATCCAATATCATCACATAGCCTATACCATGTCAATGCTTTTCCCTTCAAAGATAAACAAAACCTTCTTTTTAACTTCATCTCTGGATAAACCTGCAAGCTTAAATAATCCACAAATTTCATCCACATGTATTAGATGCATATCGGGATATTCAGTTCCGTCTCCTGCATATGGATTAGCTAGCAGTTGTTCTACCATACCTGAAGGAATTTCATAACCAATATTTTCATTAGGTGCAGTAGGTTGAGGGGCAACTAATTGTGGTTCTGGTCGAGGTGAAGATACCCCGAACAAACCCCTCAAAGGATTGTTTTCCATAGTAGCAAGTGATAATAAATTTCAGCACATAGTATAAGTTTTTCCTTATCGATTTCCACTTACCAAGAGCGCTTCACTCCCCGGCAACGGTGCAAGAAAAGAGGC
Source organism: Elymus sibiricus (assembly GCA_039707655.1). Lineage (NCBI taxonomy): Eukaryota > Viridiplantae > Streptophyta > Magnoliopsida > Poales > Poaceae > Elymus > Elymus sibiricus. The sequence continues at coordinate 337,230,165 of CM077675.1, read as the reverse complement.
TTGATGACCCACAAGTATAGGGGGTCAATCGTAGTCCTTTCAATAAGTAAGAGTGTCGAACCCAACGAGGAGCAAAAGGAAATGACAAGCGGTTTTCAGGAAGGTAATTTCTGCAAGCACTGAATTTTAAGTAACAGATAGTTTGATAACAAGATAATTGGTAACGAGCAAGTGACAGTAACGGCAAATAAAGTGCAGCAAGGTAGCCCAATCCTTTTGTGGCAAAGGACAGGCCAGAACAGTCTCTTATAATAGGCAAAGTGTTCTTGAGGGTACACGGGAATTTCATCTAGTCACTTTTATCATATTGGTTTGATTTGCGTTCGCTACTTTGATAATTTGATATGTGGGTGGACCGGTGCTTGGGTGCTGTTCTTACTTGAACAAATCTCCCACTTTTGATTAACCCCCTCTCAAGCAACCGCAACTACGAGAAAAGTATTAAGATAAAATCTAACCATAGCATTAAACGTTTGGATCCAAATCAGCCCCTTACGAAGTAGCGCATAAACTAGGGTTTAAGCTTCTGTCACTCTAGCAACCCATCATATAATAACTACTCCACAATGCATTCCTTTAGGCCCAAGGATGGTGAAGTGTCATGTAGTCGACGTTCACATGACACCACTAAGGTAACCACAACATACATATCATCAAAATATAGAACACATATCAAATTCATATGATTACTTGCAACATGACTTCTCCCGTGACCTCAAGAACAAAGGTAACTACTCACAAATAATATTCATGCTCAAGATCAGAGTGGTATTAAATAGCATAATGGATCTGAACATATAATTTTCCACCAAATTAACCATATAGTAATCAACTACAAGATGTAAGCAACACTACTAGTCACCCACATGTACCAATCTGAGGTTCCGGTACAAAGATTGAACACAAGAGATGAACTAGGGTTTGAGAGGAGATGGTGCTGTTGAAGATGTTGATGATGATTGGCCTCCCAAAGATGAGAGGGGTGTTGGTGATGACGATGCCTTCGATTTCCCCCTTCGGGAGGGAAGTTCCCCCGGCGGAATCGTTCCGCCGGAAGGCAAAAGTGCTCCTGCCCAGGTTCCGCCTTGAGACGGCGGTGTTCCATCCCGAAATTCCTCTCCTTATTTTTTCTAGGTCAAAAGACCTTAAGTACCAGAAGATGGGCACTGGAGGTGGGCTGGGCTGAGCACAACCCACCAGGGCGCGCCTGGGGTCCTGGCGCGCCCTGGTGTCTTGTGCTCACTAGGTGGCCCCCCTCCGGTAGTTATTTGCTCCAGTATTTTTTATATATTCCAAAGTAATTCTTCGTGAAGTTTCAGCTTATTTGGAGATGTCCAGAATAGGTGTCTCTGACATGCTTTTTCAGGTCCAGAATTCCAGCTGCCGGCATTCTCCCTCTTTGTGTAAACCTTGCATATTATGAGAGAAAAGACATTAGAATTACTCCATAAAGCATTATTATGCATAAAAACATTATAAATAACAATAGGAAATCATGATGCAAAGTGGACATATCAGATACCAGGATCAATAAGTGCGCAGGAGCCGGACCAGTTTGTCTGCGCGCTGGCGGCGAGGCTCTGGCGAGAACCAGAGATTTTAGTATCTCTGTGACTAACACTTTAGTCGTATGTCTGCCCAGACAATGATAGACACTGTAATACTGAATGGACCTAAAGTGTATAATAATAATTTAATAAAGATGGTAAACGTCTAAACGCTTTCATATTTTGGGTAACATGTGCCATGGGGCTGCCTATGACCCTCCAAATTAAAACCCGCCTCACGAGGCGCCGCGAGATCTCATCCCAACCGTCCGTTTTGAATGCCTTCACCTCGTAGTTTTGCCAATTTCAATCACATGGGTGTATTTTTGTCAATTGCGTTGTGTAGAGGGGCAGAAAGGTTAAAAACTCATCCCCAAAACAAAACAAAAACTTTAAAACTCCCCCCTTGACTCACCTGGTCACCCCTGGCAAAATGGACAAAATTGACCTGTTGACGCAACAAATTCACACACTGAACCGTGCTGGAAACAAATTCACTCGCCTGACCCTTTTGTGTGGCGCCCGATAGTGAGGCACCACACTACACTATGTAGCGCCTGACTGACAGGTGCCGCACCCCTGGCCAGTGTGGCACCCCGAAGCCAGCCCCTGCTCCGCCCCCCGTGGTGCAGCGCCTAACGCAAAGGCGCCACACTTACAATGTGTGGCGCCGAACCCAAAGGCGCCACACATTGACTTATCAGACCCACGGGCCGGCCTTCCCCCATCCCCACCCCCACACATCTCAAGAAACAGTAGCTCTGGCTCCCCGAGTTCCTCTCTCCACCTTCTAAAATCCCTCCCCAAAATCAAGAAAATATGAAGGTTTGGTCCGTGGATTTCGACCCCATTTCCTCCCGTAAGGTAATCTCCTCCGATCCCCTCCCTCTCATCCCAAAAAATGCTCTCATGTGCTCACTTTTTTGCAAGTTTGAACAAACCCTAGTTCTTCATGAATTTTGGAATGTGTATGCTTGTGTTGCACTTTGTTAGGGTTAGGCTTGTTGGTATGTAAGCGTTATGCTTATTGGTATGTTAGGGTTAGGGTTCTTAGTTTGTAAGGGTTAGGGTTATGTTGGGGTTAGGGTTATATTGGGGTTAGGGTTGTTCAATATATATGTTAGGAGTAAGGCTTGTTGTTTTGATTATGTGAATGTTGTAACCTTTGGATGAGTTCTTATAGAATATATTCGACGTTGTGTTGTTCAAATGTTTTAGGGATGGGAAGAACATGTGTTTTATGTTCATCACGTGGACAAGGACGCCTTTTTGAAAGGCAATATTGACCCAGACCCGGATGAGCTTGATATGGTGTTTGAGTGTAGTCCTACCTATGCCGAGGTCTTGGAACAAGTGAGAAAAGATTTGAATTGGATGGACCCAAGTGATGTTATTGAGTTTGATGGAAGGCATAATGTGGAATTTGGAATGCACATTCGTTGGAAGACTGTTGGGGATATAACCCCACGGTGAGACCCGCCCAGGAAGGGCCGGGTTAGGAAGTTGGCGGCTTAGCAGTGAGGCCTTAAGCAGGCCGGAAGACTAAGACAAGGCCTGGAAGTAACTTGCAAGACGGGCCGGGCGGAGGCCCAGAGCCGGAAGGCAATGTGTGACCCGGAGGCGTAAGCCGCCGGGGGATGGTTTGCCAGACAAGGCAAGGCGATTTAGAGATAAGGTCGGTTACTAGATGTAACCCGGCCCGGACTCTTGTAAACCCAGAGCCTCGACCTGTGTATATAAAGGCGGGTTCCCTGGGCGGCTTAGGCTAGGAACCTTTGATCGAAAGCTAGGTCAAGCGAATCTGCTCCCTTGTAATCGGTACTCAATCAATACAACTCAAAGCAGGACGTAGGCTTTTACCTCCTTCGAGAGGGGCCGAACCTGGGTAAACATGTGTCGTTCGTCCCGACCAACCCCTTCGAGTTAACCGTTGTAGCGATGGCTTCACCCCTAAGTCCTTTCACTAGGACATCTGTCGTGACAAAACCACGACACTTGGCACCCACCTTGGGGCAGATGCGCGGTGGTTTGGAGTACTCGACGGGCTCTCTCCTAGGGATCGAGGGATACGCTGTTGGCAGGATGACTAAGATTCGCCGCGGCAAGCTCTACATCGACGACGCTGGCTGGGGCCCCAAGGCCGACTCAATCGAGTACGGGTACCGGGTCCCCTTCGGCGGAATTCACGTTTTCATCGGGAAGATCGGTGGATCTCAGCCCGAGCCGGACATCTGCACCAACCTCGTCGAATCGGCCCGGCGCGCGCAACCCGCCCGGACCCAACGCGGCCGGAAGCGCGTTTTCGTCGGCTTCACGCAAGGCGCGGAACTCGCGGAAGATTCCGTGTTAGGAGGAGGAACCCTCGTCTGCTCGGAGGATGGATCTTCGAGCGGAGAGATGGAGTCAATTTATCAGCTTCACGATGGTGAGCTTGGGGGCTACTTCGATGGCGATAGTATTCCGGAGCCCTATGAGCTGCCGAGCCAAGCCGCCATCTTCATGGCAGGCACGGTCCCGGGCTCCAGCAGCACGGCGGCTGGGGCTACGGCTGCAGGCTCGGCAGGGTCCGGGACGGCCAGGCCGCCGGCTCAAGTTTTGCTGGATCTGATGAACGAGCTGACAACTCTGATGGGAACCGAGGTCACAACGGAAAATCAAGCAAGCCGTAATGCGGAGATCGCGAGGCTGAAGGACCAGATGACCAGGGCCCAGGAGGATATCAATTCATTGCAGGGTTGAAGCTTTTCGCCTTAATCTGGATCAACAAGCCTCGGAGGCGGTTTTTCGGATGAGGCATCAGACCCGCCTGCATGAGCAGTATGAGCCCAGGAATCTTTTTAACACGCCGGGGGGAGGACCGAACGCACCTCTGACCATCACCCGAACAGCGGAAGTGCCTGGGAATAGGGCAGCGGCTCAGCATCGGCAGCCAGACCCGCCCCGCAGGAATCAGACCACGCCGCGGCGTTTTCTGACACCACCTGGTCATTACTCTAACCCGGTGGAGAACAGGATAGCAGCGGCTGCCAGGCTCAATGTGCTCCCCCTTGCTGATGGGACACCCTTCGCCGAAGAGCACGGAATGCCATTGGGTACTGCTACTTCTTAAGCATGCGTTGGTTTTCCCTTGAAGAGGAAAGGGTGATGCAGCAAAGTAGATAAGTATTTCCCTCGGTTCTTGAGAACCAAGGTATCAATCCAGTAGGAGATACAAGCAAGTCCCCAATAGGTGTACCTACACAAAGAATCAAACACTTGCACCCAACGCTATAAAGGGCTTGTCAATCCCTTCACGGTTACTTGCAAGGATGAGATCTGATAGAGATAGATGGAAAAGATTGTGGAAAGTAAAAACACAAGTACATAGATCTGAAAATATAAGATGGAAAATAGACCCGGGGGCCATAGGTTTCACTAGAGGCTTCTCTCATGAAGGCAAATATTACGGTGGGTGAACAAATTACTGTCGAGCAATTGATAGAAAAGCGCATAGTTATGACGATATCCAAGGCAATGATTATGCATATAGGCATCACGTCCATGTCAAGTAGACCGAAACGATTCTGCATCTACTACTATTACTCCACACATCGACCGACTCCTGCCTGCATCTAGAGTATTAAGTTCATGAAGAATAGAGTAACGCCTTAGGTAAGATGACATGATGTAGAGGGATAAACTCAAGCAATATGACGAAAACCCCATCTTTTTATCCTCGATGGCAACAATACAATACGTGCCTCGCTACCCCTACTTTGTCACTGGGTGAGGACACCGCAAGATTGAACCCAAAACTAAGCACTTCTCCCATTGCAAGAATTACCAATCCAGTTGGCCAAACCAAACCAATAACTCGAAGAGACTTGCAAAGATATGAAATCATGCATATCAGAATTCAGAAAAGACTCAAATAATATTCATAGATAATCTGATCATAAACCCACAATTCATCGGATCTCGACAAACACACCGTAAAAGAGTATTACATCGGATAGATCTCCATGAAGATCATGAAGAACCTGGTATTGAAGAGCAAAGAGAGAGAAGAAGCCATATAGCTACTAGCTATGGACCCGAAGGTCTGTGGTGGACTACTCACGCATCATCGGAGGGGCAATGGAGTTGATGTAGATGCCCTCCATGATCGAATCCCCCTCCGGCAGATTACCGGAAAAGGCTCCAAGATTGGATCTCACGGGAACAGATGCTCCTGGCGGCGGAAAAGTATTTTCGTGGCTCTTTTTGGTATCCAGGGAATATTTGTGAATTTATAGGCCGAAGAATAGGGTTAGGAGGGCTGCCGTGGGCCCACAAGCCAGGGGGTGCCCCCCCCCCTAGGGCGCGCCCCTGTGGCTTGTGGCCACACGGCGGCTCTCCTGCCTTGGTCTCCAAGCTTGGTAGGTTTCTTCTGGTCCAAGAAAAATTATTCCGAAGATTTTATTCCATTTGGACTCCGTTTAATATTCCTAATCTGCAATACTCAAAAACAAGGAAAAAACAGAAACTGGCACTAGGTACTAGATTAGTAGGTTAGTCCCAAAAATAATATAAAATAGCATATTAATGCATATAAAACATCCAAAACAGATAATATAATAGCATGGAACAATCAAAAATTATAGATACGTTGGAGACGTATCAAGCATCCCCAAGCTTAATTCCTGCTCGTCCTCGAGTAGGTAAATGATAAAAACAGAATTTTTGATGTGGAATGCTACCTAACATATTTATCCATGTAATATTCTTTATTGTGGCATGAATATTCAGATCCGTACAATTAAATACAATAGCTTAATATTGACATAAAAACAATAATACTTAAAGCATACTAACAAGCAATCATATCTTTCAAAATACTATGGCTAAAGAAAGTTATCCCTACAATATCATATAGTCTGGCTATGCTCCATCTTCCCCACACAAAGTATCTAAATCATGCACACCCCTGATGACAAGTCAAGCAATTGTTTAACCCCTTTTATGTTCTCAAACCTTTTCAACTCTCACGCAATACATGAGCGTGAGCCATGGATATAGCACTATGGGTGGAATAGAATGTGGTGGAGGTGCAAGGGAAAAGGAGAAGATAGTCTCACATCAACTAGGCGTATCAACGGGCTATGGAGATGCCCATCAATAGATATCAATGTGAGTGAGTAGGGATTGCCATGCAACGGATGCACTAGAGCTATAAGTGTATGAAAGCTCAAAAGGAAACTAAGTGGGTGTGCATCCAACTCGTTTGCTCACGAAGACCTAGGGCAATTTTGAGGAAGCCCGTCATTGGAATATACAAGCCAAGTTATATAATGAAGATTCCCACTAGTATATGAAAGTGAAAAAATAGGAGACTCTCTTTCATGAAGAAGATGGTGCTACTCGAAGCACAAGTGTGGAAAAGGATACTAACATTGTCCCTTCTCTCTCTGTTCTCTCTTTTTTTTCTTTTTTTTTCTTTTTTCCGTTCTTTTTTTTGTGGGCACCTTTGTCCTCTTTTTTTTTTTGGGCTTCGCTGGCCTCTTTTATTTTTTTGTAAAGTCCGGAGACTCATCCATCTAGTGAGGGAATCATAGCTTCCATCATCCTTTCCTCTCATGGGACAATGCTCTAATAATGATGATCATCACACTTTTATTTACTTACAACTCAAAACTTAGAACAACATATGACTCTATATGAATGCCTCCGGCGGTGTACCGGGATGTGCAATGATCTAGCATAGCAAATGACATCAAAAAAACGGACAAGCCATAAAAACATCATGCTAGCTGTCTTACGATCATGCAAAGCAATATGACAATGATGGTGTGTGTCATAATAAACGGAACGGTGGAAGTTGCATGGCAATATATCTCGGAATGGCTATGGAAATGCCATAATAGGTAGGTATGGTGGCTGTTTTGAGGAAAATATATGGTGGCTGTTTTGAGGAAGGTGGGTTTGATGCACCGGCGAAAGTTGCGCGGTACTAGAGAGGCTAGCAAAGGTGGAAGGGTGAGAGTGCGTATAATCCACGGACTCACATTAGTCATAAAGAACTCACATACTTATTACAAAAGTCTATTAGTCATCGAAGCAAAGTGTTAGACGCATGCCCCTAGGGGAGAGGTTGGTAGGAGTAAACCATCGCGCGCTCCCGACCCATCACACAAAGGATGACAATCATTAAACAAATCATGCTCCGACTTCATTACATAACGGTTCACCATACGTGCATGCTACGGGAATCACAAACCTTAACACAAGTATTTCTACTAATCCACAATTACTTACTAGCATAACTCTTAATATCACCATCTCTACATCTCAAAACTACATGCACGAAATCAAACTTCTCATCATATTCAATGCACTTAATATGAAAGTTTTTATTATATCCCTCTTGGATGCCTATTATATTAGGACCAAATTCATAACCTAATCCAATTACCATGCTGTTTAGAGACTCTCAAAATAATATAAGTGAGGTATGAGAGTTCAATTATTTCTAACATAACACCACCGTGCTCTAAAAAGATATAAGTGAAGCACTAGAGCAAAATTGCCTATCTCGAAAGATATAAGTGAAGCACATAGAGTATTCTAATAAATTCACGATTCAGCGTGTCCTTCTCAAAAATATGTGTGCAGCAAGGATGATTGTGGCAAACTAAAAAGCAAAGACTCATATCATACAAGACGCTCCAAGCAAAACACATATCATGTGGTGAATAAAAATATAGCCTCAAGTAAATTTACCGATGGATTGAAGACGAAAGAGGGGATGCCTTCTGGGGCATCCCCAAGCTTAGGCCCTTTGGTATCCTTGAATATGGCTTGGGGTGCCTTGGGCATCCCCAAGCTTAGGCTCTTGCCACTCCTTATTTCCTAGTCCATCAAATCTTTACCCAAAACTTGAAAACTTCACAACACAAGACTCAACAGAAAACTCATGAGATCCGTTAGTATAAGAAAAATAAATCACTACTTTAGGTACTGTTGTGAACTCATTCTTTATTTATATTTGTGTAATACCTACTGTATTCTAACTTCTCCATGGTTCATACCCCCCGATACAACCCATAGATTCATCAAAATAAGCAAACAACACATAGAAAACAGAATCTGTCAAAAACAGAACAGTCTGTAGTAATCTGTAGACTTCGAATACTTCTGTAACTCCAAAAATTATGAAAAGTTAGGAAAATCAGGAAAAAAATTATATCAATCTTGTGTAAAAATTTCAGATCAAAAACACGTTCCAGTGAATTTCTAAAATTCCTGGACTGAGCTCAAAAGTTTCTGTTTTTCAGCAAAATCAAATCAACAAACACCGTAGATCATCCCAAAGGTCTTACTTGGCTCAAACACTAATTTAAAAAAGAAAACACAATTATTACAGAGGTAATAATGTGTAAAACACACCAAAACAGAAAGCAAAAATAAAATTGGGTTGCCTCCAAACAAGTGCTATTGTTTAACGCCCCTAGCTAGGCAAAACGCAATAGATCTAGGTATTGTCATCTTTGGTATGCAATCCATCCTCAACCATATCTTCCAAAATCCTCTTTAGCAAATCCTTTAATTTTTTCCTATCCTTTCTAATAGGAGAGCTTAGTTCATGAAAAGGACTTTGATTAGTAACTTCGGCATTCATAAACTCAAAATCAGGATCATCACCGTAAATATCATCATATAGAACGCGTATCTCATTTTTAATGGGTTCCCTGATTTTTTCTTCTAACCAATCATCATTGAATCCTACATAAATGCCCCTAGTGATCCAATCAAACTCATCATAGGTTTCAAGGCACATGGTTTGGGAAATTTCAGGATAGGGAACTCTTCTTATAAGATTATCACGGTAAGATTGATAGTACCTAGACTCAAAGCTACGCAAGGTTTCTTTATCATGTAAGATTTCTTCAATTGGAGGGTGCTCAATATCCTTTTTATAGAAAGCAAAAATTTCCCTAGCCTCAAGTAAGATAAAATCAAATTCACGCATAAGGATGATAGTAGCAATCTTTTTAGCCTTAGGGTGATTAATGTTGGGGAGTTCATAAAATACCTTTTGCAAAGCGGGATGAATATGCACAAACTTTCTTTCCAATTTTTCAATGAGCATGACAATAGAATCCGCATAACAATTTGTGCTAAGAAGAATAGATCTCTTATTCATAGGCATTACGCCTATACAATCAAAGAATTCTTGAATAACACTCTTCCCAATAATATAACCGTCCCCAACTTGAAAAGTTTTAGCTTTATAATTAGGAGGAGATTCAATTTTGTGGTTTAGAGAGCAAGATCCAAGTTTTTCCTCAAGATTAGTACTAGCAACACCCTCAAAATTTTCAATGGTAACCTTCCCAGATTCGGACATGGTGGCAACGAAGATATCTAGCACACAAGCAAACGAAAAGCAAACGAAAAGACGAACGGAAGAAGGGCGAATAAAAAGACAAATCTTTTTGAAAATCGTTTTATAAGTGGGGGAGAGGAAAACGAGAGGCAAATGGCAAATAAAGTAAATGCAAGAGATGAGTTTGTGATGGGTACTTGGTAGGCTTGATGTAGATCTCCCCGGCAACGGCGCCAGAAATCCTTCTTGCTACTTCTTGAGCATGCGTTGGTTTTCCCTTGAAGAGGAAAGGATGATGCAGCAAAGTAGATAAGTATTTCCCTCAGTTGTTGAGAACCAAGGTATCAATCCAGTAGGAGATACAAGCAAGTCCCCAATAGGTGTACCTACACAAAGAATCAAACACTTGCACCCAATGCTATAAAGGGGTTGTCAATCCCTTCACGGTTACTTGCAAGGATGAGATCTGATAGAGATAGATGGAAAAGATTGCGGAAAGTAAAAACACAAGTAAATAGATCTGAAAATATAAGATGGAAAATAGACCCGGGGGCCATAGGTTTCACTAGAGGCTTCTCTCATGAAGGCAAATATTACGGTGGGTGAACAAATTACTGTCGAGCAATTGATAGAAAAGCGCATAGTTATGACGATATCCAAGGCAATGATTATGCATATAGGCATCACGTCCATGTCAAGTAGACCGAAACGATTCTGCATCTACTACTATTACTCCACACATCGACCGACTCATGCCTGCATCTAGAGTATTAACTTCATGAAGAACAGAGTAACGCATTAGGTAAGATGACATGATGTAGAGGGATAAACTCAAGCAATATGATGAAAACCCCATCTTTTTATCCTCGATGGCAACAATACAATACGTGCCTCGCTACCCCTACTTTGTCACTGGGTGAGGACACCGCAAGATTGAACCCAAAACTAAGCACTTCTCCCATTGCAAGAATTACCAATCTAGTTGGCCAAACCAAATCAATAACTCGAAGAGACTTGCAAAGATATGAAATCATGCATATAAGAATTCAGAAAAGACTCAAATAATATTCATAGATAATCTGATCATAAACCCACAATTCATCGGATCTCGACAAACACACCGTAAAAGAGTATTACATCGGATAGATCTCCATGAAGATCATGAAGAACATGGTATTGAAGAGCAAAGAGAGAGAAGAAGCCATCTAGCTACTAGCTATGGACCCGAAGGTCTGTGGTGGACTACTCACGCATCATCGGAGGGGCAATGGAGTTGATGTAGATGCCCTCCGTGATCGAATCCCCCTCCGGCAGATTACCGGAAAAGGCTCCAAGATTGGATCTCACGGGAACAGAGGCTCCTGGCGGCGGAAAAGTATTTTCGTGGCTCTTTTTGGTATCCAGGGAATATTTGTGAATTTATAGGCCGAAGAATAGGGTTAGGAGGGCTGTCGTGGGCCCACAAGCCAGGGGGCGCCCCCCCCCCCCCCTAGGGCGCGCCCCTGTGGCTTGTGGCCACACGGCGGCTCTCCTGCCTTGGTCTCCAAGCTTGGTAGGTTTCTTCTGGTCCAAGAAAAATTATTCCGAAGATTTTATTCCGTTTGGACTCCGTTTAATATTCCTTATCTGCAATACTCAAAAACAAGGGAAAAAACAGAAACTGGCACTAGGCACTAGATTAATAGGTTAGTCCCAAAAATAATATAAAATATCATATTAATGCATATAAAACATCCAAAACAGATAATATAATAGCATGGAACAATCAAAAATTATAGGTACGTTCGAGACGTATCAGGTACTTGCAGACAGCAGTGGCTCAACAGGAGAAGTATACTTACAGCCGGAGTCGTGTGCACTCAACCCCCATCCCAAGCCGCAGTTATAGCCGGCGCTTGGAGTCACCGGCGGTCTCTAGCAGTGAGCGACGTCGTCACTCGCCCCATGATGACCCGCCCGTTGTCAATGCTCAGGCAATCGTGGATAATGCCAGAGCTCAGCGTGAGGCGGCGGCGGCCGTGGCGGCTTACCAAGAGCCGCCCCCCGGTAACCCCTTCAGCTTCGGTGGGAGCCGGAGTTACCTCCAGCGCTATTGGAGTGACGTGTTTAGCACCGGCTCTACGGAACGAGCGCATGCCGAAGGATTTTAGGGGTCCGCGCAAAGTGCCTAACTATACAGCTGATCTACCTCTAGAATCCTGGATCGAGAGTTATGAGCTAGCCATGGAGATGTTAGACGTCAGTGATGCAGTCTATGCTAAATACTTCATCATGATGCTGGAAGGACCGGCCCGTACATGGTTAAAGGGTCTGCCCCCTAATACCATTAATTCCTGGGCCAAGTTGAAAGCAAGATTTATCAAGAATTTTCAAGGGACGTGCAAGCAGCCTATGACGATCGTGGATTTGGATCATTGCGTGCAGCGTGAGGATGAGTCGGCCCATCATTGGGTCCGGCGGGTCTCAACTATTATCCACTCATCTGATAATATCACGGAGGCTCAGGCGGTTCTGATTCTAGAGAAGAATTGTCAGTTTTTGCCCCTTAAGCAGAAGCTTGGACGGCTCAAGCGTTCTTGCCAGGACATGGGTGAGCTCATGGCGTCTCTCACTAAATATGCAGATTCTGACAGCACAAAGGATCCCGGTTCTGATGATGAGAAATCTGCTAAGGGTAAGAAGAATGGCAACGGCAAGGGTCAGTAGCAGAACGGGGCAGGAAATAACAACCCAGGTAATGGTGGTAAACGAAAACATCCAGATGACGGGTCAGATCTGGTGGCCAACACCAACACTGGAAACAACCGCACCAAGGGTAATGGTAAGCCGCCTTTTGGCAAGGGCAAGCCTTTCAACATGGAAGCAATGCTCAACGACCCCTGCCCGAAACACAGTCTTCCCAATAAGCTGTCCACCCATGCTTGGAAGGATTGTTATATCATGCGGGAGTTCCGGAATTACAGCCTCAACCAGCATCATGGCAACGGCAATGGACCACCTGGTGACGTGGCTTGAGACTGCGCCGGTATTTCCCCAAAGAGGAAGAGATGGTGCAACACAGCGACGGTAAGTATTTCGCTCAGTTATGAAACCAAGGTTATCGAACCGGTAGGAGGATCACCACAACCCAATAAGCAGCACCTGCACACAAACAACAAATACTTGCAACCCGACGCGAAAGAGAGGTTGTCAATCTCTCTACGATAATAAGATAGATTAGGTAGTGATAGATAGGAGAGATAGATCTCTCAAGAACACAAATAACAAGAGTACATATGCAGCAATATATTTTTGGGTTTTTGGTTTTGTAGATCTGAAAACAAAGATTGCAAAAACGTAGATCAGAAAGCAATATGATAGAAAAGTAGACCCGGGGGCCGTAGGGTTCACTAGTGGCTTCTCTCATGAGTATAGTGCACGGTGGGTGAACAAATTACTGTTGGGCAATTGATAGAAAATCGAATAGTCATGATGATATCCAAGGCGATGATCATTATATAGGCATCACGTCCAAGATAGATAGACCGACTCCTGCCTGCATCTACCTCTATTACTCCACACATCGACCACTATCCAGCATGCATCTAGTGTATTAAGTTCACGGAAAAATGGAGTAATGCAATAACAACGATGACATGATGTAGACAAGATCTATTCATGTAGGAATAGACCCCATCTTGTTATCCTTAATAGCAACGATACAATGCGTGTCTTGCTGCCCCTTCTGTCACTTGGAAAGAACACAGCAAGATCGAACCCATCACAAAGCACCTCTTCCCATGGCAAGAAAAATCGATCTAGTTGGCCTAACTAAACAAAAGATTCGAAGAAGAAATACGAGGCTATAAGTAATCATGCATATAAGAGATCAAAGAAGACTCAAATAATATTCATAGATAGAAACTGATCATGAACTCAAAATTCATCGGATCCCAACAAACACACCGCAAAAGTTTACATCAAATAGATCTCCAAGAAACCATTGTATTGAGAATCATAAGAGAGAGAGAGAGAGAGAGAGAGAGAAGAAGCCATCTAGCTACTGCCTACGGACCCGTAGGTCTATGGTTTACTACTCACGCATCATCGGAGAGGCACCTATGAGTAAGATGAACCCCTCTGTGATGGTGTTTAGATTGGATCTCGCGGTTCTGGAACTTGCGGTGGCTGGAATTGTGTTTCGTCGACTCCTCTAGGGTTTTCCGAATATTTGAGAATTTATAGGCATCAGAGGCGGTGCGGAAGGGGGCTAAGGAGGGCACAACCCATCAGGGCGCGCCGGGGCCCCCCTGGTGTGCCCTGGTGGGTTGTGCTCTCCACAGCCCACCTCTCCGGCAGTTGTTTGGCCCACTGGGTGTCTTCTGGTCCAGAAAAAATCTCCAAAAAGTTTCGTCGCGATTGGACTCCATTTGGTATTGATTTTCTGCGAAGTAAAAACAAGCAAAAACAGCAACTTGCACTTTGGCACTATGTCAATAGGTTAGTCCCAAAAAATGATATAAAGTTGGTATAAAATGATTGTAAAACATCCAAGAATGATAATATAATAACATGGAACAAGCAAAAATTATAGATACGTTGGAGACGTATCAGCATCCCCAAGCTTAATTCCTACTCGTCCTCGAGTAGGTAAATGATAAAAACAGAATTTTTGATGTGGAATGCTGCCTAACATGTTCATCACATTCTTTTATTTTGTATAGCATGGACATTTGGACTTATAATGATTCAAAGCAATAGTCTAGTTTTAACATAATGACTTCAATACTCAAGCATGTCAACAAGCAACCATGTCTTTCAAAATATCAACACTAAATAAAGTTATCCCTAGCCCATCATGCTCAATCATTGATCCATTCGTGAGACACACTAAAATATTAACTATGCCCAATGCTCAAGTACGATAATAGTGCCCCCTAGTTGGTGCTTATAAGAGAAGATGGAGACTCAAAGCAAAAATAAAAATTGCATAAACTAAATAGATAGGCCCTTCGCAGAGGGAAGTAGGGATTTGTAGAGGTGCCAGAGCTCAAGGTTTAAAATTGAGAGAGAAAAATATTTTGGGTGGCATGCTTTTCCTGTCAACAAAAACGACAAAGTAGCTCACAATACTTTCCATGCTAGATATATCATAGGCGGTTCCCAAACAGAAAATAAAGTTTATTCCTTTTTCCACCAAACTTCACTTTCCATGGCGGGCCGTATCCACGGTTGCCTTCCATACCAACACTTTCCAAGGAATTTATTATTTGACAATATAAAGTAAATATTTTTTTCTTTTTCATTTCGGGAATGGGCATCCCTATTGCCGCCGCACACTCGTGCAATGACAAGTGAATAAACACTCATCTTGAGAATAACACTTCTAGCATGGAAAAATATTGGACACTCCCCACCGTTTCATGAGCGGCACGAGCACACAAAAGAGAAATTTTATTTTGAAAATTTAGAGATGGCACATACAAATTTGCTTGGAACGGCACGGAAATACCGCATATAGGTAGGTATGGTGGACTCATAAGGCAAAACTTGGTTTAAGGATTTTGGATGCACAAGTAGTATTTCTACTTAGTACAAATGAAGGCTAGCAAATAGATTGGGAAGCAACCAAACCAAGAAACGAAAATTCACATAAGTGAGCATTGAACATAACTAACACTGAATAATGCACCACAAGTAGGATGTAACTTCATTGCATAACTATTGACCTTCGTGCATGCATAGGGAATCACAAACCTTAACACCAATATTCCTACTAAGCATAATTACTCACTAACATGACTCACTTATTACTATCATCATGTTGCAAAACTATTACAAGGAGTCAAGTTTAATTTGTCCAATGATCTTCATGAAAGTTTTTATTATATGCTCCTTGGATATCTATTACTTTGGGACTAGTTTCATATATTGCCATTGCTTTTTGGCAAGCTCAAACAAATTTAAGTGAAGCACATGAGCATAAAGATTTCATCTCTCAAAATAGTATAAGTGAGGCATGAGAGGATTTCTTCAAAATTTACTAAATCTCAAATTAATCTAAGTGAAGCATGACAGTATTTCTACAAAAGTTTCCAAGCACACCATGCTCAAAAAGATATAAGTGAAGCACTAGAGCAATTTCTATAGCTCAAAAAGTTTAAGTGAAGTACATAGAGCAATTCTAACAAATCATAGCATGGTTTTGGCTTTCTCAAATAGGTGTGTCCAGCAAGGATACAAAGGAAAAATTAACAAACAAAGCAATCAAAGATACAAGACGCTCCAAGCAAAACACATGATATGTGACGAATAAAAATATAGCTCCAAGTAAAATACCGATGGTCGTTAGAAGAAAGAGGGGATGCCACTCGGGGGCATCCCCAAGCTTAGTTGCTGGTTTCTCTTTCGATATATCTTGGGGTGCGGTAGCATCCCCAAGCTTAGGCTTTTGCTACTCCTTATTCCTTCATCCATCGTGATCTCACCCAAAACTTGAAAACTTCAATCACACAAAACTCAACAAAATCTTCGTGAGATCCGTTAGTATAAGAAAGCAAATCACTACTTTAGGTACTGTTGCAAACCCATTCATATTTTGTTATTGCATTATACCTACTGTATTTTAATTTTACCATGGCTTATACCCCCCAATACAAACCATAGATTCATCAAAACAAGCACACAATGCAACGAAAATAGAATCTGTCTTAAACAGAACAGTCTGTAGTAATCTGTACTCCTCCCATACTTCTGTAACTCTAAAAATTCTGAAAACTTAGGACAGCGTAAGGAATTTTTATAGAAACACTGTGTTAAAATTTCAGCTCAAGATAACGTTCCAGCAAAAAATGATAATTCATATACTGGACACAAAGTTTCTGTTTCAGATTCAGCATCACTTCTACCTATCCTATGAATCATCCTAAAGGCTTTACTTGGCACAAACACTAAATAAACCATAAAAACACAATCATAACAGAGGCATAATTGTGTCAACACTCAAAAACAGAAAGGAAAAAGCAAAAATTTATTTATTCATTGGGTTGCCTCCCAACAAGCGCTATCGTTTAACGCCCCTAGCTAGGCATAATGGATAGATTCAAGTATTGTCATCTTTGGTTTTGGATCCATAGTATGCCCTCATGATTGATTCATATGGTGGCTTAATTATTGTTCTAGGGAAGTGTTCCATACCCTTTCTCAAGGGAAATTGAAAACAAATATTGCCTTCTTTCATATCAATCACGGCACCTATAGTGCGTAAAAACGGTCTACCAAGTATAATGGGACAAGACGGATTGCAATCAATATCAAGCACAATAAAATCAATAGGCAGTTCCTATTTGCAAGAATAAGAACATCATTAATTCTTCCCAAAGGCTTTTTAATAGTAGAATCCGCCAAGTGCAAATTAAGAGAGCATTCTTCAATGTTGGTAAGACCAAGCACATCACATAGAGATTTCGGAATCGTGGAAACACTAGCACCCAAATCACACAAAGCAAAGCATTCATAATTTTTAATCTTGACCTTAATGGTAGGTTCCCACTCATCATGTAATTTTCTAGGAATAGAAATCTCCAACTCCAACGTTTCTTCAAAAGATTTCATCATGGCATCAACGATATGTTTAGTAAACGCTTTATTTTGCTCATAAGCATGGGGTGAATTCAACATAGATTGCAACAAAGAAATACCTTCAATCAAAGAGCAACTATCATAGTTAAAATCTTTGCAATCCAAGATAGTGGGCACATCACTAGTTAAAGTTTTGACCTCTTCAAACCCACTTTTATCAAAAATTTCATCAAGATTTTCACCCTCCAAATTATTGGGGCGCCTTCTAGATAAAGTTGACTCTACTTCAGTCCCTTCATTATCAATTTTAATATTACTAAACAAGGAATCAATAGAAGAAACACCAATCACTTTAAGATCTTCATCTTTTTTATCTTCTAGAGAGATTGGTTTGGCAGCCATTTGATTTATTAAAGTGTGCATCAAAGATTTTACCAAGCAAATTTTCAGCATGAGCATACTTAAATTGAAGATTACAAACTTCCCTACTAATATCATCAAGTTGCTTCGTTATGGCATCTAGTACGGTAGAGTGCTCTCAAAGCTCATCGGTAAAATATTGGTTATGCTCAAATTGTGTAGTCATATATTCCTTGGTACTTTTCTCAATTTCAAGCAAAATATTGTGGTAAGGGACTTCATAATATTTTCGTTGAGGCATCATGGCTACGCAAACAAGATTGCAAACAAGGAAGAGATCCGGCAAGAAAAAGGGCAAACGAAAAAGAGGGTGAATAAAACAGCAAATTGGTGAAGTGGGGGAGAGGAAAACGAGAGGCAAATGGCAAATAATGTAATTGCAAGGAGAAAAGATTTGTGATTAGGAACCTGGTAGATGATGGTGGAGTCACCTCGGCGCCTACGATAGGCACGTAGAAGAGACCGCTTCCTCACCGGCAACGGCACCACAAATTCCTTTGACATGGCTTGAGACTGCGTCGGTATTTCCCCAAAGAGGAAGGGATGATGCAGCACAGCGAAGGTAAGTATTTCCCTTAGTTATGAAACCAAGGTTATTGAACCAGTAGGAGGATCACCACCACCCAATAAGCAGGACCTGCACACAAACAACAAATACTTGCAACTCGACGCGAAAGAGAGGTTGTCAATCTCTCTACGGTAATAAGATAGATTAGGTAGTGATAGATAGGAGAGATAGATCTCTCAAGAACACAAATAAGAAGATTAAATATGCACCAATATGTTTTTGGGTATTTGGTTTTGTAGATCTGAAAACAAAGATTGCAAAAACTTAGATCGGAAAGCAATATGATAGAAAAGTAGACCCGGGGGCCGTAGGGTTCACTAGTGGCTTCTCTCATGAGTATAGCGCATGGTGGGTGAACAAATTACTGTTGGGCAATTGATAGAAAATTGAATAGTCATGACGATATCCAAGGCGATGATCATTATATAGGCATCACGTCCAAGATAGATAGACCGACTCCTGCCTGCATCTACCTCTATTACTCCACACATCGACCGCTATCCAGCATGCATCTAGTGTATTAAGTTCATGGAAAAACAGAGTAATGCAATAAGAACGATGACATGATGTAGACAAGATCTATTCATGTAGGAATAGACCCCATCTTGTTACTGGGAAAGAACACTGCTAGATCGAACACTCCACAAAGCACCTCTTCCCATGGCAAGAAAAATCGATATAGTTGGCCTAACTAAACCAATGATTCGAAGAAGAAATACGAGGCTATAAGTAATCATGCATATAAGAGATCAAAGAAGACTCAAATAATATTCATGGATAGAAACTGATCATGAACTCAAAATTCATCGGATCCCAACAAACACACCGCAATAGTTTACATCAAATAGATCTCCAAGAGACCATTGTATTGACAATCATAAGAGAGAGAGAAGAATCCATCTAGCTACTGCCTACGGACCCGTAGGTCTATGGTGGACTACTCACGCATCATCGGAGAGGCACCTATGAGGAAGATGAACCCCTCCGTGATGGTGTTTAGATTGGATCTCGCGGTTCTGGAACTTGCGGCGGCTGGAATTGTGTTTCGTCGACTCCTCTAGGGTTTTCCAAATATTTGAGAATTTATAGGCATCAGAGGCGTTGCGGAAGGGGGCCGAGGAGGGGACAACCCATCAGGGAACGCCGGGGCCCCCTAGCACGCCCTGGTGGGTTGTGCTCTCCACAGCCCACCTCTCCGGCAGTTGTTTGGCCCACTGGGTGTCTTCTGGTCCAGAAAAAATCTCCAAAAAGTTTCATCGCGATTGGACTCCGTTTGGTATTGATTTTTTGCAAAGTAAAAAACAAGCAAAAACAACAACTGTCAGTTTGGCACTATGTCAATAGGTTAGTCCCAAAAAATGATATAAAGTTGTTATAAAATGATTGTCAAACATCCAAGAATGATAATATAACAGCATGGAACAAGCAAAAATTATAGATATGTTGGAGACGTATCACCTGCCGGGTCAGGATCCGGCTCTCTTGGGTCAGGTTTCGGTGCGGGCGGCTCAGGATCGGGTTATGAGGGTCAAGGCAATCATGGTGGCCACAGTCAGCAATCCGGCAATGGCGGTCGGCAGCAAAACAATCAATCAGGGTATCAGAGTAACCCGAAGCAACTTAATGGAGGACAGTATCATGTGTTCACCACGAGTCTTGATAAGCGTGATCAGAAGGTGCGCAAGAGGGCGGTTCATGCAGCAATGTCGGCTCTTCCACAGTATTTAAAATGGTCCGAATACACGATATCATGGAGCAGGGAGGATCACCCGCCACGAGTTGGTAATCCGGGGCAGTTGGCCCTTTTGGTGGCCCCTCAGGTAGGAGGCTACAAGTTCACCAAAGTGCTGATGGACGGTGGCAGCAGCATCAACATCATGTATTACGACACTTTCCGCCGTATGAGCCTGACTGACAAAGATCTTAAACCATCATCTACAGTCTTTCATGGTGTAGTGCCTGGCAAGTCGGCTTATCCAGTTGGAAAAATCGCCCTTGAGGTGGATTTTGGTGATGAGTTCAACTACAAGGTAGAGACCTTGTGGTTTGAAGTGGTTAAAATCAAGAGTCCATATCATGCTCTGTTTGGGCGGTCGGCTTATGCCAAATTTATGGCTCGGCCCTGTTATGTTTACTTGCATCTCAAGATGCCAGGTCTGAAGGGGACGATTACGGTGCACGGTGATCGGAAGATTGCTCTTGAGTGCGAGGAAGGCGATGCTGCTTATGCAGAGTCAAGTTGTGCTGAGGCGGAGCTCAAATTTTATAAAGACAATGTTGACCCGGCGGATATGACCCCATTGAAGAAGCCCAGCACAGAGTCTGACCCGCCCTTGAAGTTTGTGGCAGAGGATACCAAGTTGGTAGATTTTGTTCCTGGCGACTCATCGCAGCAGTTTACTATAGGGGCCAATATGGACCCCAAATAGGAAAGCGCGCTCATCGAATTCATCCGTGAGAATCGGGACATTTTTGCATGGAAGCCTTCTGACATGCCAGGTGTACCGAGAGAATTCGATGAGCACCACCTTAATGTGGATCCTAAATTTAAGCCAGTCAAGCAATTCCTCCATCGTTTCAATGAAGAGCGGCGTAAAGCTATTGGGGAAGAGGTAGCCCGGCTCTTAGCAGCAGGGTTTATCGTGGAGGTTTTTCACCCGGAGTGGTTGGCTAATCCCATGCTCGTACTTAAGAAGAACGGCATGTGGCGCATGTGTGTAGATTACACAGATCTCAACAAGGCATGTCCGGTTGATCCATTTGCTCTCCCCCGTATCGACCAGATCATTGATGCAACGGCGGGTTGCGAGAGTTTATGTTTCCTGGACGCTTATTCGGGTTACCATCAGATCAAGATGGCAGTTAAAGACCAAGAGAAGACATCTTTCATCACACCTTTTGGAGCTTTCTGCTACGTGTCCATGCCCTTTGGACTCAAAAGTGCGCAGGCGACTTATCAACGTTGTGTACAGAACTGTCTTCATAGTCAGATCGGACGCAATGTTCATGCTTATGTGGATGATATTGTGGTCAAGTCAAGGAAGAAGGAGACTCTGCTTGACGATTTGAAGGAAACTTTTGATAACCTGCGGGTTTACAAGATGATGCTCAATCCGGCTAAGTGTGTTTTCGGTGTACCTGCGGGCAAGCTCCTGGGATTTTTGGTTTCAGAACGGGGCATTGAAGCGAACCTGGATAAAATAAAGGCCATCACCTCATCATCTAAGCCGGCGTGCATTAATGACGTCCAGCGCTTGGCGGGTCGTATTGCCGTTTAAGCCGGTTCATAAGCCGCCTGGGCGAGAAGGCTATCCCTTTGTATCAGATGATGAAGAAGACAGATGATTTTGTCTGGAGTGATGCTGCCAATGATGCGTTTGAGGCGCTCAAGAAACAGTTAGTTGAGCCGCCTATTTTGGCTGCTCCCATGGAAAAAGAGCCATTGCTCCTGTACGTGGCGGCTAATAACAAGGCCGTCAGCACTGCAGTCGTTGTGGAGCGCAAGGAGGCAGGCAATGAGTACCCAGTCCAGCGGCTGGTTTATTACATTAGCGAGGTTTTGACGGGGTCCAAGCAAAGGTACCCGCATTGGCAAAAGCTGGTGTTTGGAGTGTTCATGGCCAATCGCAAGTTGAAGCATTATTTCCTGGGACATCCAATCACGGTGGTCAATTCTGCTCCTTTGGGAGATATTATTCAAAATAGAGAAGCAACCGGCAGGATTGCTAAGTGGGCAATTGAGCTTGGGCCTCTTAATTTAAAGTATGTGCCTCGAACAACTGTTAAGTCTCAAGCCCTGGTGGATTTTATCAATGACTGGACGGAGTGTCAAGCACCTTAGGAGAAGCCGGACAATACATATTGGACAATTCACTTTGATGGATCCAGACAATTGGAAGGCTCAGGGGCTGGGGTTGTCTTGACTTCCCCCAGAGGTGACAAATTTTGTTATGTATTAAGGCTAATGTTTCCTTGTACTAACAATGCAGCTGAGTATGAAGCCTTGCTTCATGGGCTCCGTGTGTCCAAGGAGATGAATTTGAGCCGGGTCAGATGTCTAGGCGACTCGGACCTTGTGGCCCAACAAGTCTCGGGCACGTGGGATTCTAAAGACCCTTGTATGGTGGCTTATTGCCAGGCGGTGGACGTCATTGCTGGTCACTTTAAGGGTTATCAGGTGGATCATATTGATCGTCGGAAGAATGAGGCGGCTGATGCATTATCACGATTGGGGTCTCGGCGTAAGCCGGTGCCGCCTAATGTGTTGCTGGATGTACTGCATCACCCGTCGGTCAAGTTACAGATGTGGCTTGGACTACGTCGGTATTTCCCCAAAGAGGAAGGGATGATGCAGCATAGCGACGGTAAGTATTTCCCTCAGTTATGAAACCAAGGTTATCGAACCAGTAGGAGGATCACCACCACCCAATAAGCAGCACCTGCACACAAACAACAAATACTTGCAACCCGACGCGAAAGAGAGGTTGTCAATCTCTCTACGGTAAATAGATAGATTAGGTAGTGATAAATAGGAGAGATAGATCTCTCAAGAACACAAATAAAAAGAGTAAATATGCAGCAATATGTTTTTGGGTTTTTGGTTTTGTAGATCTGAAAACAAAGATTGCGAAAAACGTAGATCGGAAAGCAATATGATAGAAAAAGTAGACCCGGGGGCCGTAGGGTTCACTAGTGGCTTCTCTCATGAGTATAGCGCACGGTGGGTGAACAAATTACCGTTGGGCAATTGATAGAAAATCGAATAGTCATGATGATATCCAAGGCGATGATCATTATATAGGTATCACGTCCAAGATAGATAGACCGACTCCTGGCTGCATCTACCTCTATTACTCCACACATCGACCGCTATCCAGCATGCATCTAGTGTATTAAGTTCATGGAAAAACGGAGTAATGCAATAAGAACGATGACATGATGTAGACAAGATCTATTCATGTAGGAATAGACCCCATCTTGTCATCCTTAATAGCAACGATACATGCGTGTCTTGGTGCCCCTTCTGTCACTGGGAAAGAACACCGCAAGATCGAACCCATCACAAAGCACCTCTTCCCATGGCAAGAAAAATCGATCTAGTCGGCCTAACTAAACCAAAGATTCGAAGAAGAAATACGAGGCTATAAGTAATCATGCATACAAGAGATCAAAGAAGACTCAAATAATATTCATGGATAGAAACTGATCATGAACTCAAAATTTATCGGATCCCAACAAACACACCGCAAAATTTTACATCAAATAGATCTCCAAGAGACCATTGTATTGAGAATCATAAGAGAGAGAGAGAGAAGAAGCCATCTAGCTACTGCCTACGGACCCGAAGGTCTATGGTGGACTACTCACGCATCATCGGAGAGTCACCTATGAGGAAGATGAACCCCTCCGTGATGGTGTTTAGATTGGATCTCGCGGTTCTGGAACTTGCGGTGGCTGGAATTGTGTTTCGTCGACTCCTCTAGGGTTTTTGGATTTTCCGGGAATTTATAGGCATGATAGTCGGTTGAGGGGGTGCCTGAGGTGCCCAACACCCATCAGGCTGCGCTAGGGGGCCTCTGGCGCACCCTGGTGGGTGCTGGCCACCCTGGGCCCCCTCTTCTGGTGTTCTTTGGCCCATCTGGTTTCTTCTGGTCCGTAAAAAATCCACAAAAATCCCCGCAGCGTTTTGTCTCCGTTTGGTACTGATTTTCGGTGAAGTAAAAAACAAGCAAAAACAGCAACTGGCACTTTGGCACTATGTCAATAGGTTAGTCCCAAAAAATGATATAAAGTTCTAATAAAATGATTGTAAAACATCCAAGAATGATAATATAACAGCATGGAACAAGCAAAAATTATAGATATGTTGGAGACGTATCAGTTACCTTCTGAGGAGGATCTCGCTATACCTGACCCGGAGGGACAGTTTGTGGTGGCTCTTCATGCTATTCCTGATTGGACGCTGCCATATTTGGCGTATCTGACTCGCGGAGAGTTACCCGAGGACGAGACCTTGGCACGGCAAATCATGAGGCTGTCTAAGTCCATGACTATTGTTAATGGCGAGTTGCACAGGTGCAGCGTGACTGGCGTTTTTCAACGATGTGTTTCTCCTGAGGAGGGCCGTGAAATCTTGCAAGAGATACATGCTGGCGATTGTGGACATCACACCAGGTCAAAATCCTTGGTGGCCAAAGCCTTTCGGCACGGTTTTTACTGGCTAACAGCTCATGCAGATGCAGAGGACTTGGTTAGCAAATGTGATGGGTGTTAGAAATTTGGACTACGTGCCCATGTGCCAGCTCAAGAGTTGCAGATGATACCTATCACCTGGCCGTTTGCGGTCTGGGGGCTTGATATGGTTGGGCCGTTTAAGAGGTCTAAAGATAAGAAGACCCACCTTTTGGTGGCGGTTGACAAGTTTACCAAGTGGATTGAGGCGGAGCCGGTCAGCAAGTGCGATGCAGCAACAGCAGTTCAGTTTATTAAAAAGCTGATCTTTCGTTTTGGTTACCCTCACAGTATCATTACTGATAATGGTACAAATCTTTCCAAGGGGGCTATGAAAGAGTTTTGTGAAAGTGAACACATCCGCCTTGATGTCTCCTCCGTGGCTCATCCACAGTCTAATGGTCAAGCAGAACGTGCTAACCAAGAAATTTTGAGAGGGATAAAACCCCGGCTTATGGTTCCTTTGGAACGAACGCCGGGTTGTTGGGTGGAGGAATTACCTTCAGTTCTTTGGAGCATCAGAACCACCCCCAACAGATCAACAGGCTACACGCCTTTCTTCATGGTTTATGGTGCAGAAGCTGTTCTCCCCAGTGATATCCGTCATGACTCGCCCAGGGTGGCGGCTTACGTTGAAACTGACAATGAGACGGCGCGTCAGGACGCACTAGACGCCTTGGATGAAGAGCGGGATCTTGCAGCCGCATGATCGGCAATTTATCAACAAGATCTGTGTCGCTATCATAGCCGCAGAGTGAAGACCCGGACGCTCCAAGAAGGCGACTTAGTGCTACATCTGATTCAAGATCAAACAGATATGCATAAGCTATCTCCCCCTTTGGAAGGACCTTCTGTGGTCAACAGGAATCTCAACAATGGGTCATATTACCTCATTGATATACGGGAGAGCGACAAGTCACGCACTTCCGGAGAAGAGACTAGCAGGCCATGGAATATTGCTCATCTTCGGCCTTACTATACTTGAGTCATTGACTCTCATCAATGTACATATCTCTGTCATTGTATATACCTTTTTCATTATAATAAAGCTGGCATCCCCATAATTCGGGGCCTCTGCCGTTTTCATGCAACCATTGTTGGTGCAAAGAGTTGATTATTCATAAGGTCACTTGGGGGCTTCCAACCCACTGGGTTCAGCTTTCATACCCTCTTGACCGGCTTAAAAGCCATATTTGAGTTAAACCTGCTTGTTTGCAACTTGCTACTCCGCCCGGTGACCCGCCGAATGTTTGACAGTCAATCTTTTTCAAGACCCTGAACTAGTCAAAGTTAAAATGGTGGCTTATGTCACGTGAGAGCTGGCTTACAGAGAGCTAGGACAAACTCACCTGTTCGCTGTAGTCTCTCCGCTATGTGGCCTGTTCATACTCTTAATAGTCAATCTTTTTTAAGACCCTGAACTTGTTAAGGTTAAAATGACGGATTTATGTCACGTGAGAGCCGGCCTACGGGATTATAGGCGTTAATGCCTAGCTTCTTTGAAGCAAAAATCTTGAGTTTTCTCAAAAAATAAGGGTTGATCTCTTTTGGGCTGTGCCTTTAAAGCCGTCTTATAGCAACTAAAAATATACACGTCTATGTTTTCTGTTTGTTGTTTTTGCAGGACTTTTTATGAGGAGATTATTCATCTTTGGATGAATACTCATTGGTCAAAGCTTATGGCTGTCATGACCCGCCAGCGGGTCTTATTTCTATATTTTCAAGATTATGGGGCACGGAGTTGTTAACTCGCCCAGGAGTATGGCCATAAGCCGCCAGCATAGGATATAAGTTGATAAAATTCAAAACGTGCACGACGGCACGGCACAGGCAAGCAGTTTTTAGCTAAGTCTATTACAAGGCAGCGTGGAGCGCAAAATTTTGGACTAAATTTTTTCATCTGATCACAACCCGGCCGTTAGTTCATCCGGGTTAAGCTTCATCCTGAGCCAAACTCCTTTGCCTAAGTTGTTGTCGGGTCATCCTGCGCCGGGTCTTCTGTCTCCTGGATCTGAAGGTTGTCCACATCCCAGTTGCAGTTGATTAAGGCATGGAATTCAGCTTCATCGTGCAAGATGGGAGACGGGTCAACATCAGGGGCAAAGATGTGCTTACGACGCTGAGGAGTCAGATCCACCGGCTCAAAAGTAGGCGCCCGGACTCGTGCATTGTTGTCGTCATAAGCCGCCTGATAAACCTTCAAATCAGCCTCTGCGGCTAATTGGCTGGCCAATACTCGAGACGCCTTGAAGCAACGAGCGTAGTCATCTTGCGTGAATTCTGACCCTTCATCCTTCAGCTGTGGGAACCCTCCAACCATCTCTTACGGGTTAAGCTCTGGTGCATAAGCCAAAGACCGGCTCAAAGCAGCTATTGCGCCCTTACGGGCGACTGATTTCTTCAATTCTTCAAACTGCTTCGGGATGGTAGAGAGGCATTTCAGCATGTCTTTGATAAGCTTTGGAGTGCCCTTTTCACCCATGACAGCTCTGATGGTGAAAAGACTTCCAGCGTACAGCTGCTCAGTGAATGAATACAAAGCCTTCAGCTTTAGCAAGCTGTCATCCGGAAGATTGCGAGTTCGACGGCCTACAAACAGTTCAATTGTATAAGTCGCCGGGCGAGTCTTTCGTAAGACTATTTGAGCAAGTTATTCACAAGATAGTCAACAATACTTACCAAAGACAGCTTCGGTCATCCGAGCTACATGCCGAATCAGACTGGTCAATTCTTCAGTCACAGGCTTCAGTTGGCCCTCGGCATCTTCGGCACGTTTGGTCAAGGCGGCTTGTTCAGCTTCAGCAGATTGTTTGTACGCCTCAAAATCCGCCTTGATCTTTTCCAGCTTTGTTGAGGAGAGCCGCCATTTTGTGTCAGCTTCAGCTCGGGCATCTTGTTGAAGCGCCAGTTTTTTCCTCAGGTCATTCAATCTTGACTCGGCCTCATTTAAAGTTTCATGCGCAATTAACAGTTGTTACAAGGCTGCACAATGCAATTGGGGGTAGTGAAGCAATTTGTTACAAGTTTCAAGCACATTGCGAGCAATATCCTTGACACTTGGGGGTTAATGTCTCTCAGTTCTATCAAGCATATAACATAAGCAAATCCGGATCATCTTCAAGAAGATAAGTCGGCCCTTAGGGGCTACATGCTCTACAATTTGCAAAGCAGATCAGTAGTTTTTCTTTACAAACGTAAAAGACACGGCTATCTCAAGAGATAAGCCGGCCCTTGAGGGCTACGACTGGAATTCTTTCATGTCAGCAAAATAAGTGCCGACTCATTATTTGCATAATGACCCGGCCCTTGGGGGCTACACGCTGATGAAGTAAAGTCTATATGTTATGGAAGATCTGGCTTATCTTCAAGAAAATAAGGCGGCTCTTGGGGGCTACGTAAGGATATAAGGGATGCGGATAAGTTGAGTATACCTCATATTTCTTCTTCATCATACCAACCAAGTTGGCTTCCATGTCCCGGCTTGCGGAGAGGCGGCTCAAGTATTCGGAGTGCAGCTCGTCAACAGTAAGCTTCTCAAGGTTGGGGAGATCAAGTTTAACCTTCTCCTTTTCAGGCGAAGGCGCCTAATCCTTGCTAATATGCTTGGTCAGCACATTGGAAGGGGCTGGAGTTGAATAAGCCGTCCCAGTAATGATAACTTCTTCATGGGAAGCCACATCGTCAGCTGTTGGCAGAGGGCTGGGCGGCTTAGGATCAGCTTCCGGAGTGGCCTCAGGAATCACAATATCAACATCCGCCGGCTCAGTAGGCTGGGGAGTTTCATCATGGGTGCCTTGTTGAGCTTCAGAGGGCTCAACACGGGTGTCAGGACTGTCAAGCTTTGGATCCTCCGGCTCAAGGGCATCAGGATTGGCGGATGACCCGCTTAGTTTCCTCTTTTTGGCTTGTGCCCTGTGAACAAAAGATTTCAGGATAAGTTATATACAAGGATAAAAAGTTAGCAATCAATATTGGACGCAGAGAAGAAAGTTACCCTGGGTTGATAACAAGAGGTGGCAGCTTGGAAGCGGTTGAGTCGCTAGAGGAAGGAGGAGTTTCCTGAAACGTTAAAGTTGAGCAGTATGAGCAGTTAATTGCATAAGGCTAGCATGCAGAAGAAATGAAAACAAAGCTATAAACTACCTCATTATGGCGTTTCCGAGGAGCCGGAGCGTCGGGTAAGCCGGCCACTAGATCTTCAGAGCCACCGCTCCGGGTCTGACGCCTGGAGTCATGTTGCTGCTTCTTCAAAAGAAAGTTGGGATCCAAGTGAGCAAGAGGGTGTGAAAACTTTACTTTCCGGATGACCCGCCGTATTTTCTCTCTTGGCAAAGGTTCCGAGTCGGAGGAGATGGTAGTTACCTCTGCTGCGCCGGCTTGGCTTGTCTCCGCGTCACCCTGAGAGGAGTCGGCATCAATAAGTTGCATGAAAAGAAGGCCAAGAGAGTCAAGTTCTACCTCTGAGTCATCCAGCTCAAGCAACTCCTCAGCTGTCGGTTTCTTCTTATGAGCCGGAGCCCGGGTCTTAGTTGCCTTTGTCTTCTTCTTTGAAGTAGAGGCTGTGGTTATTCTCTTCTTCCAGAAGGAAGAGCCGGCCTGCATATATGAATGCATTTTCAGAAAAGTTAAATGAGGTAAAGTGCGAAATCTAAAAGAAAAAGAGTAAAGTTTAAAGGAAAAAAGCCTTACTGCGGGAGCCGGGCTAAGAGCGTAGAAGGGATTTAACCCCTTCTTGTTGCAGACCTCCTGAGGTTCTCCCAGCAGTGATTTGACAATCAAGTTGAGGTCTTTGTCCGTTAGAGGCGTCTGATTGAAGCGCTCAGGGTCATTAACTTCACTGGTATATTCACACATTAAGCCACCGCGCCGGCTCAATGGTAAGATTCTCCAGGAGACCCAGCAGCGGGTCAAATCAACGCCCGTTAATCCATTAGCTAGTAAAGCTCTGATCTTTGAAAATGTTGGACCGTATTGGGCGCGCTCTATGGCGGACAGCCGGTCTGGGAGCTCGGTGGTGGTGCAGAGCCGGTAGGGACGATAACCCGGCAGTGGATTTTCTCCGGCCGAAGAAGTATCATCGCAATAGAACCAGGTATGATTCCAGTCCTTGGGATGGCTAGGCAGAGTCGCTGAGGGAAAAGACACATCTCTCCGCCTTTGAATTGAAACACCACCAAGCTCAAGGCTTGGTCCATCTGCAATTTCCGTCTGGCGGTTGATGTAGAAGAAATCTCTAAAGAGGTCAACGGAGGGCTCTTCTTGTAGATATGCTTCACAGAATATTTGGAATTGGCACAAGTTGGTAACAGAGTTGGGGCCAATGTCTTAAGGATGAAGCTTGTAGAAATGCAGGGCGTCCCGAAAAAACTTTGATCCGGGCGGTGAGAAGCCACGGAGAAGATGGTATGTGAAGACAATAACTTCCCCTTCCTTGGGTACGGGAGTGATCTCGTCACCAGGAACCCGCCAATGGATGACATCTTGAGCCGGCAAAACTCCCATGACTACGAAATCATTGAGGATCTCCTCGGTAACCCCAGAGCCTACCCAATCGCAAGAGGCGGGGGCTTTAGCCATGACGGCGGGTTAAACGCTGTGGAAAGACATGGATATGCGGCGGGTTAAGAACGTTACGTGACCAAAACAGCTATGACTAAGACGGCAACGCTACTTGGCGGGTCATTGTTAAGTTATGAGCCGCCGTCAACTACAGGTGTGAAGCGGATTATATTTTGCCAGGGAGAGCCGGCAGCATGATGGCGGGTTAAGTGGACAAGTGAGTATTGAAAATGTTGCTAAGTGTGGACAAACAAGTTCCACCAACTACGGCTGCAGTTACAAGATCTACGGACGAAGATAAAAGGGAAATATTTTCTAAACCTAAAAACGTCAGTGGAAGAACATGCAGTTCATATATGGATTCCAGTGAAGAAACCATCTACACTGAGTATGGAATACATATTAAGCGGAGCGCCGCGCGATTTGGCTAGTGTTTCGGATCCTACAAGCGTTTTTTCCTTTCCAATCTAGGGTAAATACGCCGACGAGCGGCGGCAGACTTCGAAGAGCTCCGATGAACTAATGCGGATGTAAGAGACAGGAGAATGGAACCTGGAAGATGACACGGAGTGCGGGCGTGCGCCGGCGAGCTCTGGTCACGGTCAGGGTGATGCAGCGGCCTTGTTGAGGATGACGGCGTGGTCCGGACGGCGCGGCGGAGCTTCGGTTGCGCGGGCGTCTGGAGGAAGAAGAAGAGAGAGGCGGCAGCGGGGGCAAGTGAAAAGGATGGGACCCGCCGCGCCTATTTATAAGGGGAGATGGAACAGCAACAGTCCAACACGGGAATCGAGGCTTGTTGTTTTGATTATGCGAATGTTGTAACCTTTGGATGAGTTCTTATAGAATATATTCGACGTTGTGTTGTTCAAATGTTTTAGGGATGGGAAGAACATGTGTTTATGTTCATCACGTGGACAAGGACGCCTTTTTGAAAGGCAATATTGACCCGGACCCGGATGAGCTTGATATGGTGTCTGAGTGTAGTCCTACCTATGCCGAGGTCTTGGAACAAGTGAGAAAAGATTTGAATTGGATGGATCCAAGTGATGTTATTGAGTTTGATGGAAGGCATAATGTGGAATTTGGAATGCACATTCGTTGGAAGACTGTTGGGGATATAACCCCACGGTGAGACCCGCCCAGGAAGGGCCGGGTTAGGAAGTTGGCGGCTTAGCAGTGAGGCCTTAAGCAGGCCGGAAGACTAAGACAAGGCCTGGAAGTAACTTGCAAGACGGGCCGGGCGGAGACCCAGAGCCGGAAGGCAATGTGTGACCCAGAGGCGTAAGCCGCCGGGGGATGGTTTGCCAGACAAGGCAAGGCGATTTAGAGATAAGGTCGGTTACTAGATGTAACCCGGCCCGGACTCTTGTAAACCCAGAGCCTCGACCTGTGTATATAAAGGCGGGTTCCTTGGGCGGCTTAGGCTAGGAACCTTTGATCGAAAGCTAGGTCAAGCGAATCCGCTCCCTTGTAATCGGTACTCAATCAATACAACTCAAAGCAGGACGTAGGCTTTTACCTCCTTCGAGAGGGGCCAAACCTGGGTAAACCTGTGTCTTTCGTCCCGACCAACCCCTTCGAGTTAACCGCCGTAGCGATGGCTTCACCCCTAAGTCCTTTCACTAGGACATCTGCCGTGACAAAACCACGACAAAGACCATGCGTGTGAACTCTGAGCAACGTTGGGTTGTATACAAGGAGACGGTGGCCGAATCACTAGACAAGGCTCTAGAGTTATTTGCCACCAAAAAGGTTGATGCTAGCTTGCACTTGGATTTGAACCGGGTTGCCTCTTCGATTGTTGATAGTAGTCCTCCATGCATGGACCAAGATGACATGAGTGAACCTCTTTTGACCCAACAAGTGAGGCCAACATTAACCCCAATTTCGAAGATCCAAGATGAAGCATTGCAAGAGGAGAATAATGAGTATGAGGATGATGAGAATGATGATGTTGTTCTCCATGACAAGAATGTTGGTGATTTGGACAAATATTATTTGCAAGAGACCATGGACCATTCCATCCTGTATTCCCGTGGCTATGCATCGGAGTCGGATGACAACGGTCTCGATGAAGAAGTTGATGAGGAGGGGGTCACGGCCAAGGAGGCCGAAGCTTTCGAGAAGGTATTACGGCGGGATCATCGGACACCAATGTTCGAAGATCTTAGTCTTACAGATGAAGCCATGGTTGACGGCGGCAAAGGCCTATGGCTTGGAGTTAGGCCAACTTCTCACCAGGACAAACATGGGAAGAATGGTATTTCTACCGGGTCGAAGTTCAAAACATTCTTGGAATTGAAGATGTGGTTGGATGACTTTTCGTTTACGCATCATCGTCCACACAAGGTTTCTTGATCTCCTTGCACTATGGATGAAATGAAATCGACATGTTAGGCAAGCAAAGATGTGTACTAGTGTCCATAAATAGCAAAGGGGGCACACTTTACCACAAAGTTGAGCACTGGAGCAAAAGGGGTTTGTTACCCTTCCTGAATAAGCTTGTTGTATTCGCCCTGGGCAAGTTCATCGAATGCAGTGGAATCTTCCAATATCTCCTCCTCAAAAGCCGACAGGCATATCTCCAAACGAGTATCTCCTGAAGCCATCGAACGTAGTTGTTGAACACAAGTGGACAATACTCGCGAAGCTGGGATCCTGAAGTACTCTTAGCTCGGTCCACACATAGCTGAAATGTGGTGACATACTTCTTATGATGCTTATTCCAATCCTTGGTCTTTCACTCCTTCCTCCTATCCAACCTGCATGTTAAATAACTCATTATTAGCAATATGTTAATATGGACGATGGTAGTCGTTTACTGTTCATGCTCTGTTACCTGTGAAGCTCACGGTCCGTGTCCACCCACTCCGGCGGGTGACCCTGAAACAAGCCAAACTGACGGAACACGTGATGTGGGAGATGAAACTCAACTACCCAATTGCATATCAATGGGCACCGCATAAGCCAAGGATGTTTTTCCTGGAAGCACATTTGATTAAGCTAGAACGTGAATGCTACACCAAAGCTATCCCCGACACCATATGGTTGCCATTCCACCTCCAACACAACACAACAAGGCAACATTCATGTGGTGTTTTCATGAAGAGCAATCAAGTGAGTGATGTAATGTCAATGTTTACCCGCTCGGCGGTAAGTGAATCCATCTCATTGGTGTATTGCCTGTACATGATATTGTCATCGTTCGTCATCTCTGTTACCACGTCCCACTTGTAAGCCCAAGTCGGAAGCTGCTACTTCTTGAGCATGCGTTGGTTTTCCCTTGAAGAGGAAAGGGTGATGCAGCAAAGTAGATAAGTATTTCCCTCAGTTGTTGAGAACCAAGGTATCAATCCAGTAGGAGATACAAGCAAGTCCCCAATAGGTGTACCTACACAAAGAATCAAACACTTGCACCCAACGCTATAAAGGGGTTGTCAATCCCTTCACGGTTACTTGCAAGGATGAGATCTGGTAGAGATAGATGGAAAAGATTGCGGAAAGTAAAAACACAAGTAAATAGATCTGAAAATATAAGACGGAAAATAGACCCAGGGGCCATAGGTTTCACTAGAAGCTTCTCTCATGAAGGCAAATATTACGGTGGGTGAACAAATTACTGTCGAGCAATTGATAGAAAAGCGCATAGTTATGACGATATCCAAGGCAATGATTATGCATATAGGCATCACGTCCGTGTCAAGTAGACCGAAACGATTCTGCATCTACTACTATTACTCCACACATCGACCGACTCCTGCCTGCATCTAGAGTATTAAGTTCATGAAGAACAGAGTAACGCATTAGGTAAGATGACATGATGTAGAGGGATAAACTCAAGCAATATGATGAAAACCCCATCTTTTTATCCTCGATGGCAACAATACAATACGTGCCTCGCTACCCCTACTTTGTCACTGGGTGAGGACACCGCAAGATTGAACCCAAAACTAAGCACTTCTCCCATTGCAAGAATTACCAATCTAGTTGGCCAAACCAAACCAATAACTCGAAGAGACTTGCAAAGATATGAAATCATGCATATAAGAATTCAGAAAAGACTCAAATAATATTCATAGATAATCTGATCATAAACCCACAATTCATCGGATCTCGACAAACACACCGCAAAAGAGTATTACATCGGATAGATCTCCATGAAGATCATGAAGAACATGGTATTGAAGAGCAAAGAGAGAGAAGAAGCCATCTAGCTACTAGCTATGGACCCGAAGGTCTGTGGTGGACTACTCACGCATCATCGGAGGGGCAATGGAGTTGATGTAGATGCCCTCCGTGATCGAATCCCCCTCCGGCAGATTACCGGAAAAGGCTCCAAGATTGGATCTCACGGGAACAGAGGCTCCTGGCGGCGGAAAAGTATTTTCGTGGCTCTTTTTGGTATCCAGGGAATATTTGTGAATTTATAGGCTGAAAAATAGGGTTAGGAGGGCTGCCATGGGCCCACAAGCCAGGGGGCGCTCCCCCCCCCCCCTAGGGCGCGCCCCTGTGGCTTGTGGCCACACGGCGGCTCTCCTGCCTTGGTCTCCAAGCTTGGTAGGTTTCTTCTGGTCCAAGAAAAATTATTCCGAAGATTTTATTCCGTTTGGACTCCGTTTAATATTCCTTATCTGCAATACTCAAAAACAAGGAAAAAACAGAAACTGGCACTAGGCACTAGATTAATAGGTTAGTCCCAAAAATAATATAAAATAGCATATTAATGCATATAAAACATCCAATGCAGATAATATAATAGCATGGAACAATCAAAAATTATAGATACGTTGGAGACGTATCAAGCATCCCCAAGCTTAATTCCTGCTCGTCCTCGAGTAGGTAAATGATAAAAACAGAATTTTTGATGTGGAATGCTACCTAACATATTTATCCATGTAATATTCTTTATTGTGGCATGAATATTCAGATCCGTACAATTCAATACAATAGCTTAATATTGACATAAAAACAATAATACTTAAAGCATACTAACAAGCAATCATATCTTTCAAAATACCATGGCTAAAGAAAGTTATACCTACAATATCATATAGTCTGGCTATGCTCCATCTTCCCCACACAAAGTATCAAAATCATGCACACCCCCGATGACAAGTCAAGCAATTGTTTCACCCCTTTTATGTTCTCAAACCTTTTCAACTCTCATGCAATACATGAGCGTGAGCGATGGATATAGCACTATGGGTGGAATAGAATGTGGTGGAGGTGCAAGGGAAAAGGAGAAGATAGTCTCACATCAACTAGGCGTATCAACGGGCTATGGAGATGCCCATCAATAGATATCAATGTGAGTGAGTAGGGATTGCCATGCAACGGATGCACTAGAGCTATAAGTGTATGAAAGCTCAAAAGGAAACTAAGTGGGTGTGCATCCAACTCGCTTGCTCACGAAGACCTAGGGCATTTTGAGGAAGCCCATCATTGGAATATACAAGCCAAGTTATATAATGAAGATTCCCACTAGTATATGAAAGTGAAAAAATAGGAGACTCTCTTTCATGAAGAACATGGTGCTACTCGAAGCACAAGTGTGGAAAAGGATAGTAACATTGTCCCTTCTCTCTCTGTTCTCTCTTTTTTTTCTTTTTTTCTCTTTTTCCCTTCTTTTTTTTGTGGGCACCTTTGTCCTCTTTTTTTTTTTGGGCTTCGCTGGCCTCTTTTATTTTTTTGTAAAGTCCGGAGACTCATCCATCTAGTGAGGGAATCATAGCTTCCATCATCCTTTCCTCTCATGGGACAATGCTCTAATAATGATGATCATCACACTTTTATTTACTTACAACTCAAAACTTAGAACAACATATGACTCTATATGAATGCCTCCGGCGGTGTACCGGGATGTGCAATGATCTAGCATAGCAAATGACATCAAAAAAACGGACAAGCCATAAAAACATCATGCTAGCTGTCTTACGATCATGCAAAGCAATATGACAATGATGGTGTGTGTCATAATAAACGGAACGGTGGAAGTTGCATGGCAATATATCTCGGAATGGCTATGGAAATGCCATAATAGGTAGGTATGGTGGCTGTTTTGAGGAAAATATATGGTGGCTGTTTTGAGGAAGGTGGGTTTGATGCACCGGCGAAAGTTGCGCGGTACTAGAGAGGCTAGCAAAGGTGGAAGGGTGAGAGTGCGTATAATCCATGGACTCACATTAGTCATAAAGAACTCACATACTTATTGCAAAAGTCTATTAGTCATCGAAGCAAAGTGTTAGACGCATGCCCCTAGGGGAGAGGTTGGTAGGAGTAAACCATCGCGCACTCCCGACCCATCACACAAAGGATGACAATCATTAAACAAATCATGCTCTGACTTCATTACATAACGGTTCACCATACGTGCATGCTACGGGAATCACAAACCTTAACACAAGTATTTCCACTAATCCACAATTACTTACTAGCATAACTCTTAATATCACCATCTCTACATCTCAAAACTACATGCATGAAATCAAACTTCTCATCATATTCAATGCACTTAATATGAAAGTTTTTATTATATACCTCTTGGATGCCTATTATTTTAGGACCAATTTCATAACCTAATCCAATTACCATGCTGTTTAGAGACTCTCAAAATAATATAAGTGAGATACGAGAGTTCAATTATTTCTATAAAACATAACACCACCGTGCTCTAAAAAGATATAAGTGAAGCACTAGAGCAAAATTGCCTAACTCAAAAGATATAAGTGAAGCACATAGAGTATTCTAATAAATTCACGATTCAGCGTGTCCTTCTCAAAAAGATGTGTGCAGAAAGGATGATTGTGGCAAATTAAAAAGCAAAGACTCATATCATACAAGACGCTCCAAGCAAAACACATATCATGTGGTGAATAAAAATATAGCCTCAAGTAAATTTACCGATGGATTGAAGACGAAAGAGGGGATGCCTTCCGGGGCATCCCCAAGCTTAGGCTCTTTGGTATCCTTGAATATGGCTTGGGGTGCCTTGGGAATCCCCAAGCTTAGGCTCTTGCCACTCCTTATTCCATAGTCCATCAAATCTTTACCCAAAACTTGAAAACTTCACAACACAAAACTCAACAGAAAACTCATGAGATCCGTTAGTATAAGAAAAATAAATCACTCCTTTAGGTACTGTTGTGAACTCATTCTTTATTTATATTTGTGTAATACCTACTGTATTCTAACTTCTCCATGGTTCATACCCCCCGATACAACCCATAGATTCATCAAAATAAGCAAACAACACAAGGAAAACAGAATCTGTCAAAAACAGAACAGTCTGTAGTAATCTGTAGACTTCGAATACTTATGTAACTCCAAAAATTCTGAAAAATTAGGACAACCAGGGAAATTTGTATATCAATGTTTTTTAAAAATTTCAGATCAAAAGCACGTTCCAGTGAATTTATAAAATTCCTGGACTGAGCGCAAAAGTTTCTGTTTTTCAGCAAAATCAAATCAACAAACACCGTAGACCATCCCAAAGGTCTTACTTGGCTCAAACACTAATTTAAAAAAGAAAACACAATTATTACAGAGGTAATAATGTGCAAAACACACCAAAACAGAAACAAAAAACAGAAAGCAAAAATAAAATTGGGTTGCCTCCCAACAAGCGCTATTGTTTAACGCCCCTAGCTAGGCAAAACGCAAAAGATTTAGGTATTGTCATCTTTGGTATGCAATCCATCCTCAACCATATCTTCCAAAACCCTATTTAGCAAATCCTTTATTTTTTCCTAGCCTTTCTAATAGGAGAGCTTAGTTCATGAAAAGGACTTTGATTAGTAACTTTGGCATTCATAAACTCAAAATCAGGATCATCACCGTAAATATCATCATATAGAACGCGTATCTCATTTTTAATGGGTTCCCTGATTTTTTTTTCTAACCAATCATCATTGAATCCTACATAAATGCCCCTAGTGATCCAATCAAACTCATCATAGGTTTCAAGGTACATGGTTTGGGAAATTTCAGGATAGGGAACTCTTCTTATAAGATTATCACGGTAAGATTGATAGTCCCTAGACTCAAAGCTACGCAAGGTTTCTTTATCATGTAAGATTTCTTCAATTGGAGGGTGCTCAATATCCCTTTTATAGAAAGCAAAAATTTCCCTAGCCTCAAGTAAGATAAAATCAAATTCACACATAAGGATGATAGTAGCAATCTTTTTAGCCTTAGGGTGATTAATGTTGGGGAGTTCATAAAATACCTTTTGCAAAGCGGGATGAATATGCACAAACTTTCTTTCCAATTTTTCAATGAGCATGACAATAGCATCTGCATAACAATTTGTGCTAAGAAGAATAGATCTCTTATTCATAGGCATTACTCCCGTACAATCAAAGAATTCTTGAATAACACTCTTCCCAATAATATTACCGTCCCCAACTTGAAAACTTTTAGCTTTATAATTAGGAGAAGATTCAATTTCGTGGTTTAGAGAGGAAGATCCAAGTTTTTCCTCAAGATTAGTATTAGCAACAGCCTCAAAATTTTCAATGGTAACCTTCCCAGATTCGGACAT
The DNA here is from genome assembly GCA_039707655.1 of Elymus sibiricus. Classification (NCBI taxonomy): domain Eukaryota; kingdom Viridiplantae; phylum Streptophyta; class Magnoliopsida; order Poales; family Poaceae; genus Elymus; species Elymus sibiricus. The sequence goes on along the minus strand of CM077675.1, from coordinate 337,191,397 downwards.
GGTGGCAACGAAGAGATCAAGCACACAAGCAAACGAAAAGCAAACGAAAAGACGAACGGAAGAAGGGCGAATAAAAAGGCAAATCTTTTCGAAAATCATTTTAGAAGTGGGGGAGAGGAAAACGAGAGGCAAATGGCAAATAAAGTAAATGCAAGAGATGAGTTTGTGATGGGTACTTGGTAGGCTTGATGTAGATCTCCCCGGCAACGGCGCTAGAAATCCTTCTTGCTACTTCTTGAGAATGCGTTGGTTTTCCCTTGAAGAGGAAAGGGTGATGCAGCAAAGTAGATAAGTATTTCCCTCAGTTGTTGAGAACCAAGGTATCAATCCAGTAGGAGATACAAGCAAGTCCCCAATAGGTGTACCTACACAAAGAATCAAACACTTGCACCCAACGCTATAAAGGGGTTGTCAATCCCTTCACGGTTACTTGCAAGGATGAGATCTGATAGAGATAGATGGAAAAGATTGCGGAAAGTAAAAAAACAAGTAAATAGATCTGAAAATATAAGACGGAAAATAGACCCGGGGGCCATAGGTTTCACTAGAAGCTTCTCTCATGAAGGCAAATATTACGGTGGGTGAACAAATTACTGTCGAGCAATTGATAGAAAAGCGCATAGTTATGACGATATCCAAGGCAATGATTATGCATATAGGCATCACGTCCGTGTCAAGTAGACCGAAACGATTCTGCATCTACTACTATTACTCCACACATCGACCGACTCCTGCCTGCATCTAGAGTATTAAGTTCATGAAGAACAGAGTAACGCATTAGGTAAGATGACATGATGTAGAGGGATAAACTCAAGCAATATGATGAAAACCCCATCTTTTTATCCTCGATGGCAACAATACAATACGTGCCTCGCTACCCCTACTTTGTCACTGGGTGAGGACACCGCAAGATTGAACCCAAAACTAAGCACTTCTCCCATTGCAAGAATTACCAATCTAGTTGGCCAAACCAAACCAATAACTCGAAGAGACTTGCAAAGATATGAAATCATGCATATAAGAATTCAGAAAAGACTCAAATAATATTCATAGATAATCTGATCATAAACCCACAATTCATCGGATCTCGACAAACACACTGCAAAAGAGTATTACATCGGATAGATCTCCATGAAGATCATGAAGAACATGGTATTGAAGAGCAAAGAGAGAGAAGAAGCCATCTAGCTACTAGCTATGGACCCGAAGGTCTGTGGTGGACTACTCACGCATCATCGGAGGGGCAATGGAGTTGATGTAGATGCCCTCCGTGATCGAATCCCCCTCTGGCAGATTACCGGAAAAGGCTCCAAGATTGGATCTCACGGGAACAGAGGCTCCTGGCGGCGGAAAAGTATTTTCGTGGCTCTTTTTGGTATCCAGGGAATATTTGTGAATTTATAGGCCGAAGAATAGGGTTGGGAGGGCTGCCGTGGGCCCACAAGCCAGGGGGCGCCCCCCCCCCTAGGGCGCGCCCCTGTGGCTTGTGGCCACACGGCGGCTCTCCTGCCTTGGTCTCCAAGTTTGGTAGGTTTCTTCTGGTCCAAGAAAAATTATTCCGAAGATTTTATTCCGTTTGGACTCCGTTTAATATTCCTTATCTGCAATACTCAAAAACAAGGAAAAACAGAAACTCGCACTAGGCACTAGATTAATAGGTTAGTCCCAAAAATAATATAAAATAGCATATTAATGCATATAAAACATCCAAAACAGATAATATAATAGCATGGAACAATCAAAAATTATAGATACGTTGGAGACGTATCAGAAGCCGTATAGGGTTGTCGTGGTCATCCCAGGCCTTGTACCCGACCTCTCTCGGGCTGAAAGAACAGGCATTCCCAACTCCATACCGAAAGTAGGAGCATATAACCACCAATTTTGCCGCTTTTTGAGGACCTACGACAAGATTCGTCCAATTGCAAGTAAAGCCAAACATGGATCAGTTAAGGGCAAGAGTGAAAGCCAAACATGAACTAACTACGAACAATTTATTACCTGCCAGTACAAGTAGTCCAATGCCGTTGAGCCCCAACTGAAGTTGTTGTCGAGGATAGTCGCCGCCTTCAGCCACATCCATTGAGCGCTCTTGTCACCGCCATCAGCGAAGATAGTCCTAGAGATAACATACCACGTGTACACATGAGCATAAGTCTGGATCACATCTTCATTGGCGCCTTCACGACAATGCGCAAAGTTTTCTACGATCCAAGTGAAAGGAGCGCCGGTTGTGACTCTTTCTTTCTTGTCTCCATTTGTTGGTGCCGACTCTGCAGGAGCCATACCAATAAGGGCCTCCATTTGTTGGCGCCATCCCACAGAATCAGTGCTCATACAAAGAGGCTTCCCCTCGATTGGAAGTGAGGTGATCATGGAAACATCCTAAAGAGTCACGGTCATCTCTCCGGTCGGAGGTGGAAACTATGGGTCTCCGGCCTCCACCGATCTGTAAGTGCGGTGATTTCCGCAGCGTTCAGGTTGGGCGTCGACCGACTCACAAGATGAATGAAAGGGAGGAGTCCTATCTTCTCGATGTATGATGTGTACCTCTCATCGTACGCCATGACACTAGGCGATGCCCCATGAGACCAAATCTTCAGGGGCAAAAGGTTCTGCAAATATAGAAGTGAGATTATTAAGGTTTGATCTTTTTAAATAAACAGAAGATATAAACTACCAACTAGTATGCTCCGAGTACCATCTCCTTCTCCAACATCAAGTAGGCCCGATGTTCAACGTCATAGTAATCATCCAAAAGCCACACCATGCTACATATTTGAAGAAAATTATATGAGTTATACAATACATATTCATCTCAACAAACAATCATCTAATATATATTCATCTAAACAATCATACATATGTTCCACAAATGAACAAATCATATAGGAATACTCATGTAGGAATTTACATACTCATTTGAATACTCATCTAGTAATACTCATTCAAATACTCATCCAAGAATTTAAATACTCATCTAGCACTTAACAAATCAACAACACTAGGGTTCCACAAATATTATAAATTTCGAATCCTAAATACTCATCTACGAATCCTAAATACTCATACTCATCTACGAATCCTAAATACTCATCTACTCATTCTACTCATCTAGGAATCCTAAATCATGCATAACTTCTCATATAAATTTGGAATCCAAGCAAAACAAGGCTCTCATCCTAACTTACACAAATCTGAAAAATGTGCAATAATTTTTAGATGGAAAGATGGGGAACGGGGGAGATTACCTTCTAGAACGGTTTGGGAAAGTAATCCACCGAAGAAATCCATAGATCTGGCGGATTTCGAAGAGGGGATTGCGAGGAGGAGAGAAGCCAGCCGCCGCCGCACCTCTCTGGAAACGAACGAGTGGGAGAGGAGATGGGGGAGGGCCGGCCCGCGGTGACATAAGTCAATGTGTGGCGCCTTTGTTCGCCGCCACACATTACAAGTGTGGCATCTTTGCGTTAGACGCTAAATAGTAAAGTCTGAAAAAACCTTGAACTCGTACGTCCCGTCGAAATCGAACCCTCAACTTCTAATCCCTTAAATCGGTACCCCGTACTTATAGATTCCCGGTCAATCGTGACCTTGTCTGACCCTAGACAAGTTTGGTGCACTAGAAAAACACAATCCCCACCGGGATTATCCTCTACTCTCACTGACTAGGTGGACCTACTACCATATCCATCTTCTCTCTTAATTTCTTTTTCTCCTCTCTCCAATATCTACATCTGCTACACACACACACACAATGAAACGACGCAGCAGCTTGCTGGTGCTGGTGCTGTGTGCAGCTCCGGGAGTGGTTGTGCGTGGCCTGGGAAGCATCTTTACCTCGCTGATTAGGTGCATGAGAGCTTGGCGGAGCGCAGCTTCTTGGAGAGGAAATGAGGGGGGGATACGTCTCCGTCGTATCTACTTTCCCTAATGCTTTTGCTCTTGTTTTGGACTCTAATTTGCATTATTTGAATGAAACTAACCCGGACTGACGTTGTTTTAAGCAGAACTACCATGGTGTTGTTTTTGTGCAGAAACAAAAGTTCTCGGAACTGGACGAAACTTTTTGGAGATTTATTTCACAATAAATAAAAAATACTGGAGCCAAGAACCACCGGAGGGGGTGCCCTGGTTGGGCATGATACACCAGGGCGCGCCACGCCCTCCAGGCGCGCCCTGGTGGGTTGCGCCCACCTCGTGGCCCCACTGACCCTAATTCCAGCGCTATAAAATCCTATTTTCAGAGAAAGAAATAAGAGAGAAAGTTTCATCGCGTTTCACGAAACGGAGCCGCCGCCACCTCCTGTTCTTCATCGGGAGGCCAGATTTGGAGCCCGTTTGGGGCTCCGGAGAGGGGAATCTTTGGTCTTCGTCATCATCAACCCTTCTCCATCGCCAATTCCATGATGCTCCCTACCGGGAGTGAGTAATTCTTTTGTAGGCTTGCTGGTCGGTGAGGAGTTGGATGAGATTCGTCATGTAATCGAGTTAGTTTTGTTAGGGCTTGATCCCTAGTATCCACTATGTTCTGAGATTGATGTTGCTATGACTTTGCCATGCTTAATGCTTGTCACTAGGGCCCGAGTGCCATGATTTCAGATCTGAACCGTTTATGTTATCACCATTATATCTATGTTCTTGATCCGATCTTGCTAGTCATATGCACCTGCTATGTCTTATGATCCGTAAACCCTGGAGTGACAATAGTCGGGATACTTTCCGGTGATGATCGTAGTTTGAGGGGTTCATGTATTCACTATGTGTTAATGCTTTGTTCCGGTTCTCTATTAAAAGGAGGTCTTAATATCCCTTAGTTTCCTTATGGACCCCGCTGCCACGGGAGGGTAGGACAAAAGATGTCATGCAAGTTCTTTTCCATAAGCACGTATGACTATTTACGGAATACATGCCTACATTACATTTATGAATTGGAGCTAGTTCTGTGTCGCCCTAGGTTATGACTGTTATATGATGAATATTATCCAACGTGTTCACCGATCCAGTGCCTACGAGTTTTCCACATATTGTTCTTGCTAAGTTAATATTGCTACGGCTACTGTTACACTTGCTACAAAACTATTGCTATCACTGCTACCGTTACTGTTACTATTACTACTGCTATCAAAACTATCATACTACTGTGCTACTGATCACTCTGCTGCAGATATTTAATCTCCAGGTGTGGTTGAATTGACAACTCAACTGCTAATACTTGCAAATATTCTTTGGCTCCCCTTGTGTCGAATCTATAAATTTGGGTTGAATACTCTACCCTTGAAAAATGTTGCGATCCCCTATACTTGTGGGTTATCAAGACCTTTTTCTGGCGCCGTTGCCGGGGAGCATAGCTATATTTGTTGAGTCACTTGGGATTTATATCAATTGATCACTATGAAGAATTAGAAGGATCCAGGAACCAATATTTTTCCCTCTAAGACGAGGGGAGGTAAGAAATTGCCATCACACTCTGCACTTGACTCACCTTCGGTTATGAGTAAGCTTGCAACACCACCACATGCTATTAATCCTGATTTGTCGCAAGTTATTGATGATGCTACTTCTGCTATGAATGATGCTTACGATATGCTAGTACCATGCTTGATGATAATGTGCCACTAGGTGAATTTCTTGATGAACAAATTGCTAGAGCTAAACAGAATGAAATTACTGAAACTGATGAGATTACTGAAACTGATGAAGCCTTTGAAACAGAGAACTATGAAACACCTATTAGGCCTATCTCTCCTAGATTTGAAATGCCTAAGATACATGAGGGTTATGTTTTGGATGAGGAGATAGCTAGAGAAATCCTTTCTTGTAAGGATAGAGATGATCTTAAGAAATTATTACGCAAGTATAAGGAAAAGACTTTGAATGCTAGAATGAAATGTGATCCTAAGTTTGCTACTTCACCTATCTTTGTTACCGATAAGGATTATGAATTCTCTGTCGACCCAGAGTTAATTACTTTGGTTGAATCTGATCCTTTCCATGACTATGAAACTGAAAGTTTTTTGGCACATCTTACTAAGCTGAATGATATAGCCACCCTCTTTGCTCATGATGAGAAAATTCGCTATTACTATATCCTCAAATTATTTCCGTTCTCAATAAAGGGTGTTGCTAAGATATGGTACAATACTCTTGCTTCTGGTTGTGTGCGTAGTCCCCAGGATATGATTTACTACTTCTCTGAAAAATATTTTCCTGCTCATAAGAAACAAGTTGCCTTACAGGAAATATTTAACTTTGTGCAAATTGAAGAAGAGAGTCTCCCACAAGCTTGGGGGAGGCTTCTCCAATTGCTTAATGCTTTGCCTGATCACCCTCTTAAGAAAAATGAAATACTTGATATCTTCTATAATGGATTAACTGATGCTTTTAGGAACTTCCTAGATAGTTGTCTTGGTTGTGTTTTCAGGGAATGAACTATTGAACAAGCTGAGGAACTATTGAATAATATATTGAAGAATTATGATGATTGGACTCTCCCTGAACCACCACTTAAACCCACTCCGAAGAAGAGGGGTATCTTATTTCTCAGTCCTAAAGATATGCAAGAGGCAAAGAAATGTATGAAGGAAAAAGGTATTAAAGCTGAGGATGTTAAGAATTTACCACCTATTGAAGAAATACATGGCCTTGACGCACCACCACCTCAACAGGTGGTAGAGGTAAATTCTTTATTAAAGTTTGATGAAAGTGATATCCCTTACAATAAACATCCTAGTCGATGCTTATATGAGTTTGACAACTACATTATGAAACAAGATCACTTCAATGCAAATGTTCTGAAACAATTGAAATATAATTCTGATATGATTGCTCGCTTGAGTGACTTGTTATTTAGAATTAGTAATGATGTTAGAGGTGTAGGAAAACATGCCTCTATGGTTTAAACCCAGTTAGAACAAAGTTGCTAAATCTCAAAAAGAATTGCTTGATGAAATGAATAATAATATGAATGATTTTGCTGCTGGAGTAGTAACTAGAGGAGGTAGAATGACCCAAGAACCTCTTTATCCCGAAGGTCATCCTAAAAGAATTGAACAAGACTCTGAGAGAATTAATACTGATGCACCTAGTCCTTCTAAAAATAAAAAGAAAAAGAAAAATGATAAGACTTTGCATACCTCTAGTGAACCTAAGATAGAAAAACCTCCTGATAATAATGATGTTTCTATTTCCGATGCTGAAACTCAATCTGGTAATGAACATTCACCTAGTGATAATGAAAATAATAATGATGATGTTCATGAAGATACTCAACCAAACAATGATAAAGGACCAGATAATGATGTTGAAATAGATCCTGCTGTTGATCTTGATAACCCACAACCTAAAAATAAAAAACGTTATGATAAAAGAGACTTTGTGGCTAGAAAACATGGTAAAGAAAGAGAGCCATGGGTTGAGAAACCCATGCCTTTTCCACCTAAACCATCTAAGTAAAAGGATGATGAAGAATTTGAACGCTTTGGTGAAATGATTAGGCCAGTCTTTTTGCGCACCCGCTTAACTGATATCTTAAAGATGGCCCCTTATGCACAATACATGAAAGACATCATCACTAATAAAAGAAAGATACCTGAAGCTGAAATATCCACCATGCTTGCTAATTATTCTTTTAAGGATGGAGTACCTAAAAAACTTGGAGATCCTAGAATACCAACTATACCTTGCTCCATTAAAAGAAATTATGTCAAAACTGCTTTATGTGATTTGGGAGCTGGTGTTAGTGTTATGCCTTTCTCATTATATAAAAGACTTGATTTGAATAAACTCACATCTACTGAAATATCATTGCAAATGGCTGACAAATCAACTGCCATACCTATCGGTATTTGTGAGGATGTGCCCGTTGTTGTTGCAAATGTTACTATCTTAACAGACTTTGCTATTCTTGAGATGCCCGAGGACGACAACATGTCGATTATCCTTGGTAGACCCTTTTTGAATACTGCAGGGGTTGTTATTGATTGCAATAAAAGCAAAGTCACTTTTCATATCAACGGTAATGAGCATACGGTGCACTTTCCGAAGAAACAATTCCAAGTGAATGGTATAAATGTTATTGAAGAATCTCCGACACTCACTATTGGAAGTTTTCAACTACCTCTACCTACTGCCAAAAAGAAATATGACATACTTATTGTTGGGGATATGCATATCCCCATTGAGGTAACTTAGTGCTTTACGAAAGTTCTTCGGTTTCATGCTAATCGGAAGTGGTTGTTAATAAGACTTGATCAACCTTATTAATGGATCGTTTTTGAGAGGTATGAAGTTGATGAATCTAGTAGGTACAACCTTCTGCTCCCACCTTTTGTTTTCTATTCTTCTTAGTCAAATAAAATAAAATGCCATGTTTATCCTGTTTTCTGTTTTCTCCGTGCAATAAAAAATGACCCAAAAATAAAAGTTCTCAGAATGTTCTGAAAATTTAACACGATTTTTTTCCTGAATATTTCTGAATTTTTGGTGCAAATAACATCAGAGGGGGGTGCACCTGGCGCCCACAAGACATCAGGGCGTGCCAGCAGCCCCAGGCACGCCCTGGTGGGTTGTGGTCCCCACGTGGGTCCCCTCACTTATGTTGGAAATATGCCCTAGAGGCAATAATAAAATAGTTGTTATTATATTTCCTTGTTCATGATAATCGTTTATTATCCATGCTATAATTGTATTGATTGGAAACTCAAATACATGTGTGGGTACATAGACAACACTGTGTCCCTAGTAAGCCTCTAGTTGACTAGCTCGTTGATCAAAAGATGGTGAAGGTTTCCTAGCCATGGACATAAGATGTCATTTGATAACGGGATCACATCATTAGGAGAATGATGTGATGGACAAGACCCAAACTATAAACGTAGCATATGATCGTGTCAGTTTATTGCTATTGTTTTCTGCATGTCAAGTATCTGTTCCTATGACCATGAGATCATGCAACTCACTGACACCGGAGGAATACCTTGTGTGTATCAAATGTCGCAACGTAACTGGGTGACTATAAAGATGCTCTACAGGTATCTCCGAGGATGTCTGTTGGGTTGGCATGGATCAAGACTGGGATTTGTTACTCCGTGTGACGGAGAGGTATCTCAGGGCCCACTCGGTAATACAACATCACAATGAGCCTTGCAAGCAATGTGACTAAAGTGTTAGCCACGAGATCTTGTATTACGGAACGAGTAAAGAGACTTGCCGGTAACGAGATTGAACTAGGTATAGAGATACCGACGATCGAATCTCGGGCAAGTAACATACCGAAGAACAAAGGGAACAGCATACGGGATTAACTGAATCCTTGACATAGAGGTTCGACCGATAAAGATCTTCGTAGAATATGTAGGAGCCAATATGGGCATCCAGGTCCCGCTATTGGTTATTGATCGTAGAGGTGTCTCGGTCATGTCTACATAGTTCTCGAACCCGCGGGGTCTACACACTTAACGTTTGGTGACGATTAGTATAGTTGAGTTATTTTGTTGGTGACCGAAGGTTGTTCGGAGTCCCGGATAAGATCCCAGACATGACGAGGATCTCTGGAAGAGTCCGGAGGTAAAGATTGATATATGTGATAATAGTGTGTTGATCTCCGGAAGGGTTCCGGAATTCACCGGAAGGGGTTCCGGATGTTTACCGAAGTGTTCGGGTGCAGCAACACTTTATATGAGCCAAAGGGGTAAAGCCCACGAGGTATTGGAAAGTGCAAAAGGAAGTTTTGCTGCTGCCTTAAGCGGTACTACCGCTGGTAAGGCAGTACTGCCGCGTAAGCGGTACTACCGCTTGTGTGAAGCGGTACTACCGCTCAAGCGGTACTACCGCTCATGAGCGGTACTACCGCTTGTACGCGATACTGCTGGAATCCGAGTTGGACTCTTTCCGTGCGGGCCAAACCGACCTTGTGCGGGCAAAACCGACCTTGTGGAGGCTTTCTCTCCAAGTATAGACCCCAGGGCTCAACATATAAATAGAGGGGCAGGGCTAACACACGGGACACATAAAGATTTCCCAAGCCGTGTGCCGGCAACCCTAACCCTCTAGTTCCTCCCGTCATAATCTCCGTAGTGCTTGGCGAAGCCCTGCAGAGATTGTTCCTCACCACCATCACCACGCTGTCGTGTTGCCGGAACTCATCTACTACTTCATCATCGCTCGCTGGATCAAGGAGGTGAAGGCGTCATCAAGCCGTACGTGTGTTGAACGCGGAGGTGCCGTCCGTTCGGCACTAGTTCATGATCGGATCGAGGGACGACTTGCGATTTGGATCGCGGAGACGTTCGACTACATCAACCGCGTTTCTTAACGCTTCCGCTTAGCGATCTACAAGGGTATGTAGATTCACTCTCCCTCTCATAGATGCTCATCACCATGGATAGATCTTGTGTGTGCGTAGGAAATTTTTTGTTTCCCATGCAACGTTTCCCAACAACTTATCCCTTTAGCCCATGTCATCTCCTACCTCCAGAAAAAAATCACCATAGCTCTCACTCCCGTGTTCTTGCTCTCAAACCCACGGATTTTGATCTCTCTGCTCGAAGCTCCGTTTTTGAAACTGTTTTGGGGGATTGCTACTTGGTATGTAACTCCTCCATTCCTCCAATTAGTTTTTGATTTAGTGGTTTATTTTTAGAATAATTAGCTACTCTTGGTGCTACTGTAGATGGGCTTGCATGTTGAATTCTTAGAGTTCTAAGTAGTTTGAATGCTTAATGTGGCCTCTATGCATCCTTAAGAGTAGTTGCTATCAATCTTACGAAGTTTTGTTGACCAAAATTTTGTAGACTAAAATTTTCATAAATTTAATTATAGGAATAAGATGGATTTCTTTAGGAAGTTTTCCTCCAAGAAGAATACTAAAGGAGTCATTGGGGAATCATCGGACAATGACCTCCACACTCCGAGAACGGCAGAGGTGCGGCCGTGCGAATGGCCGCATAATGCCTTTATGGAGGAGGCCGGGTTCCATCAAGAGTTTGCTCAATTCGTTGCAAATGTTGGGCTGACCAACTTCCTCGCAGCTGAGTGTGACCAACACCACCTCCTTACAAATTCCTTTGTGCAAAGTTTTCATTTTCTGAGTAAGAATAATCCTTCTGAGGTGCAGTTTAAGCTATATGCTGAAACTCATAAGACACCGCTCACTGACTTTTGTGACATATGTTTGATCCCTTCTGATGGGGAATTAAGAGAGCCTAGACCAGCGGAGTTTGAGGACTTTCTCCTCACTTTGACAGTGGGTGATGAAAGAGGCGTGTCAAATGCCACTGCCAGCAGTTTGCAGTTTCCTTCTGTGCATTACTTTGCTTTATTCATCGCGATGTGTTTTACCGCTAGGGAGAAGGTTGGTGCACTCAGTGCCCCCGAATTCACCATTTTACGCCGTACACTGCACAATGATCACACCTTTAACATGAGGGCCATTATTGCACATCGCTTACACCTTAACAGGACTAAGGGCAAGATACATGGTGGTATTTATGCTACTCACTTAGCGAGACACTTTAATGTTCAGATTCGCCCACATGATTTTCCCTTGTCCCAAGCTTATCTAGATCACAAGGCATTGCAGGATCATCAATTTATTGATGCAGCTGACTCTTTTCATAACATTCGCTACAACTTAGTATTCAGCATCAGTACCGAGATGTTATCCCGTTGCCTGCACCTGCTTTGTTTGATTTTACTGCCAGGAACGGATACATGATCATGCCAGAGGACATTACAGCCTACCGGAACAACCTGGCAGCGGCCGAGGAGGAGCCCCAGGAATGGGACGCGCAGGTGCCGTCGCCACCGCACTTCGACTTAGGACCGGATGGCTATTATGGATGGTGATTACCAAGCTAGGCCAAAAGCCTAAGCTTGGGGGAGTACGTATTTCCACCGACATTATATTCATGCTTACACTTTTCATTCTAGTTGTCGGTGTCCACACTTTTTCATTGTATTATCCATGCTAGATTTATTTTCTTGCTTTCTTCTTGTGTGTTCGAAAAACTTTGAGAAAATCCAAAAATATTTCCTACTTCTTTTCGGTTTTTCTTTCTAGTTTAAATTAATTGTAGTAGCAAAAGAAAACCCAAAAAGATTTCTCATTTCTTCTTTTACTTGTTGGGAGCTCTCCCGTGTAAATAGTTTTTCTCGTTTTTGTTTTTTCCTCTTTAATTCATTTTCTTTTTGAAAAAACAAAAACTCAAAAAAATATTTCAGTGTGTTTTTCTGAAATTCTTTTCCTTTTATTTGAGTCGTACCAAGGAGAAGACCACAATGAAAATGTTGAGTGGCTCTCATATGCATTATTGTTAATCTAAAAAAGAGCCCATGTTACCTTGTCTTCTCCTCTTGAATAAAATGTTTGCAGATTCCAGCTTAGTCCATGACACTCTTGCACTATTATATTTGCATATCATTCGGTCGTGCAAGTGAAAGGCAATAATGACGATATTTGATGAATTGACTGTGGCAGAGAGAAGCGGGTATGAACTCAACTTGTTTTTGTTTTTGTAAATATGTTTAACCTAGTATTCATGATTTATCATATTATGATCAAACATGTTTGCAATGACATTTAGAGATTATAGTTGCTCATGCCATGCTTAAGTAGCTAGGAGTGGATAATGATTTATCTTGGATGTCAACATGCATTAAAATGATTATGATGTAGTATGATGATATGGTATCCTCCTCTGAATGTTTCAAGTGGCTTGACTTGGCACATGTTCACGCATGTAGTTGAATCAAAACCAACATAGCCTTCATGATATTTATGTTCATGGTGTCCATATCCTACTCATGCTAGTATTCAATGTTAATTATGCATAATGCATGCTCATGACCGTTTTCGCTCTCTAGCTGGCTGCTTCTCAACCTATTTGCTAGCCTTCACAAGTACTAAGCGGGAATACTGCTTGTACGTCAAAATCCTTAAACCAAAGTTATTCCAGATGAGTCCACTATATCTACCTATATGCGGTATTACCCTGCCGTTCCAAGTAAATTTGCATGTGCCACCTCCAAAATTTCAAATGAACACCTGTTTTGTGTGCCTGGACCGCTCATGGAGAGAGAGGGGGCAGTCAGTATCTTCCATGTTAAGCGGGTTATTCTCATGATGAGTGTTTATTCACTCGTCCTTACACAAGAGGGGCGGTAATAGGGATTCCGAGTCCCGAAATAAAAAAAGTGCAAATAATTAAACAAAACTCCCCCAGGAATGTTGTTGGTATGGACGGTACCCGTGGATTCGGCTAGCCGTGGAGTGTGTTTGTTGGTGGACGGGGGAGTAAACCTTTACTTTTACCGCTTGGGAACCGCCGCTAATGTGTTTAGCATGGAAGATATTGATAATTCTTGGTTGTAACGTTGATAGGAAGGGTGTACCTTCCAAAATTATATTTATCTCTGATTTAAGCTTTGAGATCTGGCACCTCCGCAAATCCCTGCTTCCCTCTGCGAAGGGACTATCTATTTACTTTTATGTTGAGTCATCACCTTCTCAAATAAGCGCCAGATCTGAGAGCACTATTGTCATCCTCATGCATTGTGTATAGTTAATGTTGGGTGCAGCATGACTGGATCTTTTCTACTATGAATTACAATGTTTAGTCGTTGCTTGAACTTTGGAGGTGCTCTGCATTTATGTTTTGCGGTCTCAGAAAGGGCTAGCGAGATACCACTGTTGTCATATTATATCATGATTGTTTTGACAAAGTGTTTGCATTTGAGATATTTTATTATTGCTCGCTAGTTGCTTATGCCATTGATATGAGTTAATATAATTTTTAAGAGTTATTGCTGACATGGTTAGTCATAATCTTTGCTGAAAACCTGGGTGCTACTTAAGCATATATATGTAAACAAGAACAAAAGAGTTCGTAAAAGTTTTTCTTTATCACTTTCAGTTTGTCAAATGAATTGCTTGAGGACAAGCAATGGGTTAAGCTTGGGGGAGTTGATACGTCTCCGTCGTATCTACTTTTCCTAACGCTTTTGTTCTTGTTTTGGACTCTAATTTGCATGATTTGAATGAAACTAACCCGAACTGACGCTGTTTTTAGCAGAACTACCATGGTGTTGTTTTTGTGTAGAAATAAAAGTTCTCGGAACTGGACGAAACTTTTTGGAGATTTATTTCACAATAAATAAAAAATACTGGAGCAAAGAACCACCGTAGGGGGTGCCCTGGTTGGCCACGATACACCAGGACGCGCCACCCCCTCCAGGCGCGCCCTGGTGGGTGGTGCCCACCTCATGGCCCCACTGACCCTAATTCCAGCGCTATAAAATCCTATTTTCAGAGAAAAAATAGGAGAGAAAGTTTCATCGCGTTTCACGATACGGAGCCGCATCCACCTCCTGTTCTTCATCGGGAGGCCAGATCTGGAGCCCGTTTGGGGCTCCGGAGAGGGGAATCTTCGGTCTTCGTCATCATCAACCCTTCTCCATCGCCAATTCCATGATGCTCCCCATCGGGAGTGAGTAATTCCTTCGTAGGCTTGCCGGTCGGTGAGGAGTTGGATGAGATTCTTGATGTAATCGAGTTAGTTTTGTTAGGGCTTGATCCCTAGTATCCACTATGTTCTGAGATTGATGTTGCTATGACTTTGCCATGCTTAATGCTTGTCACTAGGGCCCGAGTGCCATGATTTCAGATCTGAACCGTTTATGTTATCACCATTATATCTATGTTCTTGATTCGATCTTGCTAGTCATATGCACCTGCTATGTGTTATGATCCGTAAACCCCGGAGTGACAATAGTCGGGATACTTTCCGGTGATGACCGTAGTTTGAGGAGTTCATGTATTCACTATGTGTTAATGCTTTGTTTCGGTTCTCTATTAAAAGGGGGCCTTAATATCCCTTAGTTTCCTTATGGACCCCGCTTCCCCGGGAGGGTAGGACAAAAGATGTCATGCAAGTTCTTTTCCATAAGCACGTATGACTATTTACGGAATACATGCCTACATTACATTTATGAATTGGAGCTAGTTCTGTGTCGCCCTAGGTTATGACTGTTATATGATGAATATTATCCAACGAGTTCACCGATCCAATGCCTACGAGTTTTCCACATATTGTTCTTGCTAAGTTACTATTGCTACTGCTACTGTTACACTTGCTACAAAACTATTGCTATCACTGCTACCGTTACTGTTATTGTTACTACTGCTATCAAAACTATCATACTACGGTGCTACTGATCACTCTGCTGCAGATATTTAATCTCCAGGTGTGGTTGAATTGACAACTCAACTGCTAATACTTGCAAATATTCTTTGGCTCCCCTTGTGTCGAATCTATAAATTTGGGTTGAATACTCTACCCTCGAAAACTGTTGCGATCCCCTATACTTGTGGGTTATTAGGGGGCAACAATGGTGTCGGTGCTTGATCGAGCGAGTGGCTGGTGTCTCTGCAGTAGCTAGTCCGACATGCTAATGGCGATCGGTCAGGTGGGCCGGAGTCTGTGTTGAATGGAGCACGAGAACCGCGAGACCCACATGGACATCACCGTCCGAAGCGTATGCGCACGTCGATACTAAATACACGCGTCACGCCGGCGGAGGTTGCCGGTGGCTAGGCAGTGCCCTCGATGGGGAGCCATCGGACTGGCGGCGGCTAGGATGTGTCCCCGCGGGGCGTGAGTGTTTCGCCGAGTTGTGCTACTCCAGAAGTCCAGATCGACCAAGCATCGGCTAGTAGTTTGCTGCACATGAGAAGCTAGCTAGCCTCAAGGATCCATCAGGTATTTTCTCTATGTTTTGCATGTGTCTTCGAGATCGACCAATCGATCAAGCGTGCTTCAGATCAGTACTTAGAGCATCTACAACCGGGCCCCTCATACCCTCCTCAAACATCCGGGCAGGCCGCCCGGTCACTGTCCGGTCACAAAAAATCGACCCAGACGGGCCTCTCAAACCGGCCTCAAACGCCCAGGCTGACCGGCACCCCTCATTTCTAGCCCAAATATGGACGGATATGGGGGAGCCCGGGCTCTCCCGGCCACACCCGCCACGTCGGACTGACGGCGTGGCCCCACGCGTACTCGCCGGGAAACCCAAAGGTCCGATGGGCGCCTCGACCGTCATCGCGGTGTGAACGCCGCGTGGCGCCGCTCCGCCTCCCCGCCAGAGGTCGGGGCCGTCTATTTAAGCCGGCCGGTGCCTCCCAGCCCTAACACATCCATCTCCTCCCTCTCTCCGCCGCCAACCGAGCCCTTCCGCCTCCTCTCGCCGTTCCCTCTCCGTCAGGATAGTCCGCCGGCTCATCACCACCTACGTGCAGCTGACGCCGGAGCAGCGCCAGCAAATCGAGGAGGAGTACCACGCTCGCCGCGCTGCCCGCATCGCTGCGGGTCTCCCTCCGGACTCGCCGAAGACGGAGGAGGAGGTGGAGGAGGAGGAGCTGCCGGAGGAGGAGGAGCCGGAGGCAATGGAGGAGGATGAGCCGGAGCAGGAGGCTCCCGGCTTGACCATGGCGGAGGCGGACGCGGAGTTCGCCGTCGATCAATCGGACGAGATGGCGGAGCAGCAGGCCATCCTGGATTCCATCCGGGATGAGGCCGAGGTGGAGGCCAATCGCCGGCTCATCCGGCAGAGGCAGGCGAAGGCTGACGCCCTCTTCGACGAGCTGGAGGCCGAGGAAGCCGCAGCGGAGGGGGCAGCAGCGCCGGAGTGGGCCGCAACGCTGGCGTCAGAGGGGGCAGACCTGCGGCTACCGCACGTCTATCCGCCGGAGGGGACGAAGATCATCGACATCTCCGACGAAGAGTAGATAACTCTTCACGTAGTACGTAGGTTTTATTTAGTTGCATGCTTTTGTATGGATTTGAGGAAGAAATATGAGATGTCCGGATGCAACAAGCATTATTTGAGACGTGACCGGTCAGTGTCCGCGGACGCATCCGGGCGCGTCCGCGGGCGTTTGAGGGGCCGGATTTGCAAGGTCCGGCTGTAGATGCTCTTACGCGCTTGGGGCAGGCCACGACAAAGCCTAGAAAGTTAAGCGCGGGCCGGCTGCCTGGGCGCCCGCAGAGCCAATGCGGCGACACCGTACGCGGCGGCAAGCATCTCGGGCGTCAAGTACTTTCCCCGCTCTGGGGACCTCTCACCGTCGTGTTCGCAGACGCACATGGGCACGCTACCCCCTTCAATTTTGGATGGACATCTCGCTTTTTCTTCTTTTATCTCAGACGTTTCAAGACCGAGGGAGAGAGAAAGACATGGAGGGAGAGGGGGAGGAAAGAGATGAATATGACATGCGGACCCGCATTGTCAGTGGCAGTAACAGGTGAATCCAATTGGCTCGTCCTTCTTCCCAGTGTGCCAAACATGTAAAAGGTCGATATTGACCGGGATCAACAAGTATAGGGTACAGATTTCAGGATTGAAAGGTGAGGGTTCAATTTTGACGGGGCCTACAAATTTAAGGTTTTTTTCAGACTTTACTCGACGCTACACCGCGGGGTGGGGCCAGGGCTGGCTCCGGGGTGCCACGCTGACCGGGGGTGCAACGCCTGTCAGTGTAGTGTGGCGCCACACAAAAGGATATGCGAGTGAAAATTAAGAAATAGCCTCCCTCTATTGAAGGAATAAGAAATAGCCTCCCTCTATTTTGTCCCTCTATCCCTCTCCCCCAAATGCAAATGGAGGACGAGTCCTCTAGTTCGTTCCCTGTCGTCACTGCCGATCCGCAGAGACCGAGCCGACGCATCGCCGGCAAACTTTCTTACCGATCCAGCCGGCACATCGCCGGCCCATCTTCTTGCTGGACCTGTGGTGCCTCTTCGGTGAGTCCCGGCGGAGGCATCGCCGGTTGCAGATCTGGCCGGACTCAGTCTTTACCCGCTCGATTGCCAGGTACTTAGCATATCACGTCCTCCTCCTCTTCCTTCACATCTTCAGCAAGTTACTTGTTTATACGTATTAGTACTAGCACATTTCCATGACTGTAGTCATGTTCCTGAGGTTTCCACGCATGCCTCCTTGTTGGGCTAACTAGGATGCACGCCTCACTCATCCTGATGTAGCTAGTACACATACTTTGCTGCTGCAGAGAATAATTAATTTGTGTTCTATTGTGGATTTTTGTAACTTATCAGACATGATTATTTTACTTCGCATACCCAATCTTAAAATCCTAGCTCCGCCACTGGACTCCTAGGGTTCTTGTTTTTTTCTGAATCATGGCGAACAGTCCAATAGATTGTTGTAATATTTTGTGTTTCACTTCTCTGACCATTGTGCCAGTCCATGCATAGATAGTTGCAATATTTTGTGTCTAGAATCGGTAGTAGCAGGTCATACTTATCATTTTATCAAAATAACACACTTGCAACTCGTAGAACCCGGTCGAATGAGTCAGAGGAAATTGGTTCGAGATGCAGAACCCAGTGCCTCGGAATGGCGTGCAAGCAATACAAGGTTTATTTATGCTTTAATTTATATAAGAAATTATATGTACATTTTCAAAAACTTCTGGAGAATTTGAGTTGCTTTTCATGCTGACAATAGGTTCATGGGCATAGCATCCAAGGAGAATATTGATCACCTTATCATTACGCGCCTTGCAAGTAGAAAGAGGGTGGCAGAACGGTGCGGCTCTTCATGGGATGCTAATGATGCTGAGATGCATAGGGCTATTTTTTATCACTTGCCAAAATTCATTGATGACAAATTACTAAAAGAACGGATTGAGGAATATGAGACGGTAGTCAAAAAGCACTGGGTAGGCAGTGCAATCCATATCATAATCCAAAACTTATTTTAGTCCTAGGACCCTTCCCAACTGACCAAGTTTTTTGTTTATGCAGGAAAGTAGTGAACAAATTGGGGTACATAAGGACGAGCTGCTTGATCTGTTCTCATATGTCATTCCTGGTAGTAAAAAAGCATTGGTTAAGAAAAGAACTTTGGATGGAGAGGATGACGGTGCCATCCAACATCGCTCTAAAAGATCTTCTGGTTCATATAGTGTTAATAGTCATTTGGCAGGGTTGCGGGACCAAAGAGCAGCTATTCAAAGGTTGATGGAGCAAAGTGCAGCTATTCAAAAAATGGTGGCGTGTCCTCTGAATATGGGACAATGTATTGATAAAATTAAGAGATGTGGTTTTTCAGACAAGTTACTTTGGAATGCTATTGATAAATTGAAGCTTGATCTAGAATTGCGTCAGGTATTCATCGGATTAGGAGACGATGATGCAAAAGGGTACATCTTGCATGCCCTGGATAAAGAGGGATTATTGCCAAAGTAATTTCTGCAGACCGTTTTTATTGTAATATGTACTTCAGAACCTTGTTTATTAGGAACTGCATGTCCTATTGATGTATCGTGTAGTATCTGTTTGGATCTGTCTCAAGACAACTAATGCATGTGTGTCTAGTCTCATGCTGAGTGCTGATCATTTTTCACTCTGCCCAGCGATTTGTTTCTGTCTCAGTTTGCTGGCATCTTGACTGATCCGTATGTCGATCGGGATTTTCTTTTGTTGGGTGAGAAAGCCACTCTATCGCTCCCTATCCCATTGTGACTGCCTCAGTGGATCAGTGATCGATCGGGTGGTGGATCGGTTTCTTCACTTGCTGAAAATGTAGTTTCTTAATTGCCATGCTCGGGCGGATGCCGATTTAATTTTCCTAGTATTTACATGTATATGTATTCAAAACAAATACTCCATGAGAAAATGATAAGATTTCAGGGTATTCAACATTCAGTCTCATCGATCCCTCCACTCACCGATACACTATACCAGGCCCGAGGGAATCCCGATCGCCCGCCAAATCCCCTCTCATTCATTGCTCCCCTGCATTGTTCCACCCACGTTCCATTCTGAACCCTAACTAACATCCGCCGTCTTGCTTACTTGCTGTGCATCAGTGAAAGAAATAGTTACTTGATGGTTGGAAATATTTGTGGCTGCAAATCTAATAGGCTGAGAAGAAAGTATTTTAATCATTCAGACTTTTACTGTCTGCGTCGGGGAAACATGAGTGTGTTGTTACTTGCCTTCCGAGTCAAGGGCGCCGACGAAACCCTCATAATGTGTCTCAATTTAGATATTCGAGTAATGAAAAAATAACAAATAGGAGCATCGCATAAGAACATCTGACACAAACACGAGACTCATTTGTTTTCTCCTTCATCATCATCTTGTTCTCATGGTTATCGGGGGAGTGCACACCCTAGATAGTGAGTCTCCTATCTAGACATACCTTTTGCCAACTTAACATGGAAAATGTGTGATTTTTGATTCTCTTGAAACTTAGGCAGATTTTGACACAAGTTAGGTCACACTCAATATGTCCTACACAAGCATATCTAGAGATTGAGCAGCGGAAAATGAATATCATGCAAGTGCGAGAAAGTAAGAGTGGTCGAGATAGGAAGATCAAACGCAATGAAGACACGATGATTTTTGGCGTGGTTCCGATAGGTGGTGCTATCGTGCGTCCACGTTGATGGAGACTTCAACCCACAGAGGATAACAGTTGCGCGAGTCCACGAAGGGCTACACCCACAGAGGGTCACGAAGAATCAACCTTGTCTATGCCATCAGGACTTACGTCCACGAAGGACTAGACTCACTCGGGGTAGATCTTCATGAAGTAGGCGATCTTCTTGCCCTCACAAACTTCTTGGTTCAGCTCCACTCGATTTGGAGGCTCCCAAACGACACATAACCAATCTAGAAAACACCACTCTCCAAAAGGTAATAGATGTTGTGTTGATGATGAACTCCTTGCTCTTGTGCTTCAAAAGATAGTCTCCTCAACACTCAATCACTCTCTCACAGAATTTGGCTTGGTAGAAAAAAAGGATTGGGTGAAAAGCAACTTGAAGAGGCTAGAAATCAAGGATCTTATGGTTCGAATGGAATTCATTGATCTCAACACATGAGTATGTGATTCTCTCTCAGAAAAATGGATATGAAGGTGTATTCTTCGTCCTGGTTACTCTCACTGTGAGTAGGTGGTAGTGGAGGGTATTTATAGCCTTCACCAAAAAACCAACCATTACAACTTTTATGCAAAACTCGGTGACACCGAAAGTGAAAAATGTTCCAACTTTTGGCTTTTCGATGGGACCGAACGAAACCACTAGGAGCTACCGATTAGTGATGGCTCAAGAAGTATACACATTTCGGTAATTCCGATCAGTTCTTCTCAGTGGTTTCGAACTGAACTTATCAGATTACAGAAACTTGGCCACTGCACTTCGGTGTGACCAAAGGCCATCTCGGTGGCACCGAGGTTTCTAGGGTTTGGCATGTGGCTCTGTCTTGAGTAACTCGGTGGGTCCGGATAGATTGGATCGTTGGGACCGAGTTTACTTTTTGGGGTTTTGGACAAATGGTTTTTGAGAATGTGTTTGAGGTTATTTGGTGGCAAATCTCTAAGCACTTGAGCAATTGAGTCATCAACAAAACTTCATCCCTCTTAATAGTATTGGCTTTCCTATGGACTCAATGTGATCAATGATCACTCCGTATAAAATGTAGAGTCCTGAAGCTTTTGCCAACTTGTTTCCTTTGCATCTTGAGAAACCCACGATCTCATATCCTAGCCATGCCATCATTGAACTTTTCCTGGAGTATACTCCCTCTGTAAACTTTTATAAGACGTTCTAGATCACTAATTTAGTGATCTAAAACGTCTTATAAAAGTGTACGGAGGTAGTACTTGAGAAAACTATTAGTCCAATGATATATATGTTGACATTAATTACCAAAACCATCAAGGGAGCGGTTGTGTTTTCAGTTTACGAATACCATTCCCTTTGCTTCGCGATACATTTACGAAACCCGATGAGAGATTATCGATATCCCTGTGATCAACTCCTTGATTACTATATAGGTTATCCTCGTTACCGGTTTCGTTCTCTTTACTCGTGGTCGTGTTCCAGTATCCCGTGATCATAATCACAAGTGTCTGGCCAGACGATAGTGACACCGTAACACCTAGTGGGCCCGGAGAGTATCTCTCTATCGTGAGAGGAGAAAATCCCAGTCTTGAACTATCGCTACTGAGACATACATTTCCGGAATACCCGCAAGTCACATATATTCACATGCATATGGTGTGCACTAGTGGAGAAATGTCTAGCCACAACTCTTGTTCGTGGCACGCCATTTCTCACCAACGCCAGCACTAATATTTTCAAATAGTGCTAACGTTGGCTAAATTCATACGCCATAGCTATTCTATTAGTGCTGGCGTTGAACATTAGGCCCACGCCAACACTAATCTGTCTTTTTTTTCCCACACCGCGTCCCTACTCCCCACTCTCTCGAGCCCCAACTGCTCCCTCGTCTTCCTCTCGATACCCGCCGCCGCCCGTTGCTGCCCCGCCCCCGACGCCGCCCGTTGCTGCCCTGTCCGATGCCGCCCGTCGCCGCCCCGCCGCCCATCGCCGCCCCGCCTGACGCCGCGCTGCCCGTCGCCACCCGATGTCGCGCCGCCCGACGCCGCGCCGCCCATCGCCGCCCGACCCGACGCCGCCCGTCGCCGCCGAGCACCTCCTCGTCTCCGTCAGGTATTTTGCTATCTCTGCTATTTTTTATGCAAATTTTAGTAAACTCGATGTAGAATGCGACAACTTAGGTGTGTGTTTGGTTCAAGCCACACTAGGGTCCCTACATCACATACACACAAAAAGTGTGGCAAGATTCCCTTAGGCTTGCTAACTTGTGACTCTCATTTTGAAGAACTAACCTTAGACAAGTGTGGTAACATTGTGTGGAAAAGTGTGGCATTGCTAGATGTAGAACCAAACAGCCCCTTAGTAAACTTTTGGTCTCTATTAGTCATTGCCAAATGGCATACACTTTCAATTTTTCCATTTATTAAACACAACCTAAGTAATTTGTTATGTATGCAACCTGTTTCTATCAAACACAACCTAAGTAATTTATTATGTATGACACAACCAGTTTCCATTTTGATAGGCTCCTTCATTTCATTTTTATGCATTAAACACTCTTTTCATTCTTTAGCCAAATAGCATGGCCGACTCTAGCCTGTGGATAGGCTCCTCTGATCATTGGTTAGGGTTTTCTGAAGATAAAGGCGACGTGAGCACCAACCAGGTAATTAAGGTTACAAAAACTTGCTTTAGCATTACAAACATCCATATATATATATATATACACACACATCTAACCACTAATTAATTGTTCATGATTTGAAACCCTTGGCAGGCATACTTAGGAGGTTCGTCTTCGCCAGCTGTCATTGTGCAGTCTTCAGGTGACATCGAGGTGCTCAGTCACGAGCTGATCACGTCACGTGAGAGCATCCTCAAGGCCCTGCAGGAGTTGAATGACTCCCTGATGAAGGAGAAGGACAAAATTATCGATGACAATGCTATTGTCTACGATAAGATTTTAAGTATCGAAGGTTAGATCACGGCGCTGAACCTCGAGATAACTGAGATCAATAAGGACATAGAAGTCCTGAAGGCCCAGAGAACTCAGCTGAAGACGGAGAAAGCGCATTACATCAAGGAGGGGCAGACGAATAGGAATAAGCTTCGTGAGATGAAGTTAGTCTTTAGGAAAAACTAGCTAGGTAGTGTCAATCAAGAGAGGGGAAGATCGATATATACATTGTCAGAAGTAATTGGTACTTTCCTTTTGTGAATTTGGTATCTTTTGTGAATGAAATGTTTACTATCTTTTGTGAAGCTGGTATTTTTTTTTATTAGCTAAATATGATAGTGCCGGCGTGCAGCTCTATCCAACGCCAGCAGGTATTCAAAATACTGCTGGCGTCGTCTCCAACGCCACCAGTATATTTTAACTGTGGCGCCTTATTGCTGGCGTCGGGTGTCTACGCCAGTAAGGCCATTTTGGCCACGCCATAGCTAGGCTTTTCTGCACTAGTGGTGACATGTGGTAAACCCCAAAGTATCCATCTGGTATGTTGGTATGCAATATTCTCATGGTCCAAGGAACAATGCAAATGTGAACAAGTTATATGAAGTACTGATAACATAACAACGATTATATATCTCAGTAATTCATAAGTTGGGTCTATCCAACTCCGTTGTTCTTCTAACAACGGTGTTCTCATATATTGATAGCATTCTTGTTACGCTAACGATGCTCATGATCAGGAAAACAAGATCATCAATCAATTTATGAGCTAGTCTTAGAGGCTAGACTAGGGATCACTTGGTGTTTATATTTCCAATATGTATTTGGGTTTTCCTCCGAATCTCATATTCATGAACCAATACAATTGTAGCATACAAACATAAACTTAATAATGAACATGGAAATATAATAATACAGTTATTATTGCGTCTATGTCATATTTCCAAAATCTACACCAACTCTGCTTCCGCTGCAACTCAAAGTGGTAATGATCCAATCTAAACCTCTACTGCATCTTCATAGTGTTCCTGGGATCGTGGTCGTAGAGCCAATTCTTTTGTTTTCTACTATGTTTCCCAACGCATATAGCGTATGGGCTCCTCTCTCTCAGCGAGCCGACCCTAGTTAGGACAACCTGGAGGTGGAGTGCATGTCACTAGAGGACCTCGACGTTGGTCAAGTAGCCAAGCGCTATCCCTGCCATCCCTGCGTTGGTGGAGCGACGTCGCGTCCAACTCATCCGGGTTGTTGCGCCCTGCACTCGACGTGTCCCGCTCGGTTGGCCATCCAACTTCGTGTCTACCTCCTCAACCATGTATGTGTTGTTCTCCTTTGAGGACAAGTGGTCTGCGTCATCCTCCAACATTCATTATCCATAGAAAATTTCGTCGCTGCAAAAATAATGGGAAGGCGCTCCTAGAAGGTATAGGGCTTCCCAACGCGAAACCGTAAAAACTGTTGGGCCCAAGCACTTGTCGAAGAACAAGTGTGTTGCCCGAGCCCTTGTCAGAAAGAAGGAGGAATACAGGGAGGGCTTCGACGACATCTTTCACGCTATATATCAACATTCACCTCCATTCCAGCGTTGGTGGAGCAATAGCGCGGCAAGCTCGTCTGGAACATTGCGTCTAGCACCCCAACGTGTCCCCCTCGGTTGGCGCATCTAGCTCCTTCGACATGCCTGAATTGTCCGTGTTGAGGACGAGTAAGTGGTATGCATCATCCTCCAGTAGTCATTGACCACAACATATTCGGCCGCCCGTAGCCAGAAGAATGTGATGGTGCTCCAGGAAGGGATTAAGGCTTCCCAGTGCGAGTCCGAAACCCTGTCGAGCCAAAACCCTTGCCAAAGAACAAGTGTGCCGCCCAATCCCTCGTTCGACAGAAGGAGGAAGACGAGAAAGGAGTCCGGCGACAACTTCGACACCAACAACATTCATCTCCACATCGGATGGAGGGGAGATTTTTTTGAAACAAATCTTTGTTGTGCACGTACATGTTCGGACATGGAACATCCGTGGGAGAAAATTAGACAATTGTCCTGGAGGATGCCCTAAACCCATACTATCCTACCAAATAGTGTGGTAGACAAAGTTCTGACGGACCATGATTTAGCTAGTGTTGACGAGAAAATGAACTAGAGTTGCCAATTTGGGCCACAAAAATTAATAGCAATCGAAACAAATACTCTAAAACCTTAGATACAGCCTAGAGACATTGCTAAAAACTTAGTTTGTGCTTCTTTCAACTTTTTATTATCTGTTAAAGGGGAATTTGATTAGTTTGGGTGCCCGTGCATCCGCCTTTCCAACCGCCAAGGGCCGTACTTTTCCCGTGCACACACTCAGCAGTCACACACCACCGTCCGGCGCTTATTAGACACCCACACAGGCCACTGCCCCATCCACACCCGCAGCCATACACACAACACGCTGTCCGTCCGTCCGACCGACGGAGAGCGCGAGGCACACACCGCTTCCTCCTTTTGCTCGGCGCGGCGCGGCGCTTCCCGCGAACAAGCACATGTCATCCTCCTCCGCCCCCATGGAGCGGCACCACTCCATCGACGCGCAGCTCCGCCTCCTCGCCCCCGGCAAGGTCTCCGAGGACGACAAGCTCGTCGAGTACGACGCCCTCCTCGTCGACCGCTTCCTCGACATCCTCCAGGACCTCCACGGCCCACACCTCCGCGAGTTCGTACGTACCAATCCATACCATCGATTAACCTTTGCTCCGCTCCCGCGCATGAAAGGAGCCTGACCTCGCCGGCCGGCCGTCGCTCGCTGCAGGTGCAGGACTGCTACGAGGTGGCGGCGGAGTACGAGGGCGACCGTGACGCGGCGCGGCTGGACGAGCTCGGCGGCAGGCTCACGGGGCTGGCCCCGGCCGACTCCATCGTCGTGGCCAGCTCCTTCTCCCACATGCTCAACCTCGCCAACCTCGCCGAGGAGGTGCAGATCGCGAACCGCCGCAGGAACAAGCTCAAGCGCGGGGACTTCGCGGACGAGGCCTCCGCCACCACCGAGTCCGACATCGAGGAGACGCTCAAGAGGCTGGTGTCCGACCTGGGCAAGACCCGCGAGGAGGTGTTCGACGCGCTCAAGAACCAGACCGTCGACCTCGTCTTCACCGCCCACCCCACGCAGTCCATCCGGCGGTCGCTCCTCCAGAAGCACGGCAGGTTTGATTTCTCTCAAATTAAGCACTCCATTGAGCCCAGCCGGTCTGCCTTAAAATGAACAGGGTAATTTCTGCTGCATTAATTTCGAAAGCTTATTAACAGAGCAATCGAGCTCTCTGTACGTGCAGGATACGGAATTGCCTCAGGCAGCTGTACGCCAAGGACATCACGGCCGACGACAAGCAAGAGCTCGACGAGGCTCTTCAGAGAGAGGTACAGACTACAGAGTATATGTTACACAATCACAACCATATATGATGTTGCATGCATGGGAATTTTGCTTGTTAAATCCAAAATGTTGCAGAAATGTTCTCTAAGAGCACCACTATCAATTTTGCAATTTCAGAGAGCTCAACGCTATCATAATTTTGGGTGTAGTAACATTTAATCGCTATGCTATATCGAGCATATCCATAATGTTATTGTGTGAGGCGAACCATGATGTTCTTGTAAGTCTGAGGGGTGCAGTAACCATGCTGTTTTTTGTGTGGTGAATATAACTAACAGGGTGACATGCTGGAGTTGTCCCATCCTCAGTCGTCTCCTGCCACATATAGTAGTACTAGCTAGCATCCCGATCTTGATCTTTGTGTTCAGTCATCTACAGTGATGGAATGATTAAAATTAAATTTGTGGACACGTGGCATCTAAGCAGAGCAGAGAATGCTTGAGTATAGGCACTTTAGAAGTATTTAACAGAGTTCTAGTTCATCTTCTCTTTGGTTTTGAATTAAACAAAAAGAGCATGCCTTTGCATGCATCGCCAAGGGTATGTAGTAGTAGTATATTATACTGGCTGTTTGTATGAGGGGCCGTGATTGACTTCACTAGATCCATGTATTTGACGAATCAGAGGATTCTTTGGTTTTCCTATACAAAAGAAATGTCATAGTTGTGTTCCACTTTCTTAAAAAAAAGTATTTTCCTGGCAACATGTCATGAAAAGAAATGGCATAGTAATTGAGTAATCTGCTGGGGTAGACTATGATTCCACCTGTTATTTCCGTACTTCTGATTATAGTTTACCTTCTCAATTTCAGTGAGAGGTCGCTAAATTCATTGAATTTCAATCATTTCAGTAGACCTCAAAATATTTACCTTACGGTCAAAACATTCCTGCCAATTCGGTAGTACACATGAATTCAAATAATCATCAAAATATTTTGTAATATTTTCAATTTTTTTTTGAAGAATTTCAAGTGAACGTTTTGATCCTTGGCCGAAGTGAAAATAAAATCACTTAAATTCACTGAATTTTGGTGATTTCGGTTGTGGTTGAAATATTTTCAAAATCAGAATTCAAGACCACTTTGTATTCTTCTACTACAAATATTGAATTGTCTTAATTTAAATTTATCTATTGCAAACCTGTATTAATATGAGATAACTATCATAGGGCTCCGACATTAGTTGACTTGTCAATTCCTCACTTGCACAAAAAAGGAATACTGCTCAATCCTTACGAGTTCAGAAAAACCAGTTTGGTTTAGTAGGATCCTCAACACTGCAGGGGAAATACTGCTGTGTTGCAGAATAACCCTCAAGATTTTTGAATGATGCTTCAGAAAATATTTGCTTCAATATGGTTTAAACTTTTAGTTCAAAAATATATTATTTCGGTCCTCACCGAAATATCCATTTTCAGAAATTACTTTAGAGTTATTGTGAACAACTTTCATTGAATTTAACTGAAGCCCAACAAATTTGCATTTCATTTAAATTTAATCTTAAACTTTGGGATGAAAAATATTTGGTACCTACCGAAATTTCAGAAATCGTCGAATTTTGAGCACCTACAGGCTACAGATATACATAAATAGGACCGAATCAGTTGCTTTGCATTGGAAGTATAGTTATTTGTTCATATATATTGTCACACTACACCACCATTTGAAAAATTCTTCATTGCCACCACTAAATTATTTTAATACTTGTGAGAAAGTAAGTAATATATTTCTGGCATAAAAGTACATTGATTAAAAACAGCTTGATTAAATGGTGGCAAGTGTGTCAGGGTTCTTGTAAAAAATATTACATTGTTTGTGCTTTGTACACACCAGATCTTATTTTGCGTGAACAATGTAGCCCCTTCTGTCTAACCTAAATTCCCTATCACCATTTTACGTACTATATTTATTTTCTCACTGAACCATGAAATTTGAATGATATAAGTACTTGTATGTGTTTTCCAGAGAAAAAATCTGCTAAAATCTGGAATCTTAACCTGTATACCTTCGATTTATCTTCTTCTGTCGTAAACTAGTAATCGTGTTTTTGCTAAGTTGGTTGGGTAAATGTTAACGCCTTATGTTGGCTCCTCACAGATTCAAGCTGCTTTCCGGACTGACGAAATCCGGAGAACACAGCCCACTCCACAGGATGAAATGCGTGCCGGCATGAGTTACTTCCATGAAACTATATGGAAGGGTGTACCCAAGTTCTTACGTCGTGTGGACACAGCTCTTAAGAATATTGGAATCGATGAGCGTCTTCCATACAATGCTCCTCTCATCCAATTTTCTTCTTGGATGGGTGGTGACCGTGATGGTAAATTTCTCCTCACATGTGTTGTTTCTCTTTAACTCTGTGTTATTTTCTTCTTGAGGGGCCAACTCTAGACATTTTTCCTGTTCAAACTGTATAAGATTTGCTGTCAGTTACTACTATGTTTCCTAGTCTTGGTAAATGGTAACACTTTTTTTCTGAAACCCTGTCACTGGCTATACAGGAAATCCCAGAGTCACACCAGAGGTGACAAGGGATGTATGCCTGTTGGCCAGAATGATGGCTGCTAACTTGCACTTCTCACAGATAGAAGAGCTCATGTTTGAGGTAATGCAAAAAAAGCTTCTCCATTCCCATGTTGCCTTGCCCTCTTAGTTTCCTCTGCTTCTAGGTTCAAATGCTAATTGCTTATTTTGTACATTTGGTAGCTCTCCATGTGGCGATGCAACGATGAACTTCGCGTCCGCGCTGAGGAACTGCACCGCGCTTCAAGGAAAGCTGAAAAACATTACATAGGTAAGACAGTGGTTTTTTATCCATTTCAAAAAATTAATTTTCATCCCTGTGCCAGTGTGTTGCTTCAAGGATCCTGAATTGTCATCTGTGGTTATTTTGCCTTGTCAATCAGTTTAGCTTTGCCAGCCGTGTGCAATACTATTCGACATGAATTTGCTCTGAAAATCTATACTAATAAAACTGTGAGCCAATTGATGCAGAGTTCTGGAAGCAAGTTCCCCCAACTGAACCTTACCGTGTGATACTGGGCTATGTGCGGGACAAACTGTACTACACACGCGAACGTTCCCGCCATCTTCTCACCAGTGGATCTTCTGACATCCCCGCGGACTCCACCTTCACCGACGTCGAACAGGTAATCAAACCAGCACCCATCCATGGCGATTCATCCATTGTTCCCGCATGTGGTTATGATTGTTGCAATGTTGCTAAGAACATTTTCCTTTATGATCTGACAGTTCCTGGAGCCCCTCGAGCTGTGCTACCGGTCACTGTGCGATTGCGGCGACAAGACCGTCGCCGATGGGAGCCTCCTCGACTTCCTGCGCCAGGTGTCCACCTTCGGCCTGTCCCTCGTCAAGCTCGACATCCGGCAGGAGTCCGACCGGCACACCGACGCGCTGGACGCGATCACCGCGCACCTCGGCATCGGCTCGTATCGCTCGTGGCCCGAGGAGAAGCGGCAGGAGTGGCTGCTGTCGGAGCTGAGGGGCAGGCGCCCGCTGTTCGGCGGCGACCTCCCCATGACCGAGGAGGTGGCCGACGTCCTCGGCACGTTCCGCGTCCTCGCCGAGCTCCCGCCGGACTGCTTCGGCGCCTACATCATCTCCATGGCGACGGCGCCGTCCGACGTGCTGGCCGTCGAGCTCCTACAGCGGGAGTGCAAAGTGGGGCACCCACTCAGGGTGGTCCCGCTGTTTGAGAAGCTGGCCGACCTGGAGGCGGCCCCCGCGGCTGTCGCCCGGCTGTTCTCGATCGACTGGTACATGGACCGGATCGGCGGCAAGCAGGAGGTCATGATCGGCTACTCCGACTCCGGCAAGGACGCCGGCCGCCTGTCCGCGGCGTGGCAGCTGTACAAGGCCCAGGAGGAGCTGGTCAAGGTGGCGAAGCAGTACGGGGTGAAGCTGACCATGTTCCACGGGAGGGGCGGCACGGTCGGCAGGGGCGGCGGGCCGACCCACCTGGCCATACTGTCCCAGCCGCCGGAGACGGTGAACGGGTCGCTCCGCGTGACGGTGCAGGGCGAGGTGATCGAGCACTCGTTCGGCGAGGAGCACCTCTGCTTCCGGACTCTGCAGCGGTTCACGGCGGCCACCCTGGAGCACGGCATGCACCCGCCGGTCTCCCCCAAGCCCGAGTGGCGCGCCCTCATGGACGAGATGGCCGTCGTGGCCACCGAGGAGTACCGGGCCATGGTCTTCAAAGAACCACGATTCGTCGAGTACTTCAGATCGGTACGTACTCCTCGGAGACATGACAAGACAAGATCTTCTCAAAAAAAATCAAAATCCATTTTGTGCCTAAATGAATGTGCTTCTTTTCTCTCTTGTGTAGGCGACACCTGAGACAGAGTACGGCAGGATGAACATCGGCAGCCGGCCGTCGAAGAGGAAGCCGAGCGGCGGCATCGAGACGCTGCGCGCCATCCCGTGGATCTTCGCCTGGACGCAGACGAGGTTCCACCTCCCCGTGTGGCTCGGGTTCGGCGCCGCGTTCAAGCACATCATGCACAAGGACATCAGGAACATCCAGGCTCTCAGGGAGATGTACAACGAGTGGCCCTTCTTCAGGGTCACGCTGGACCTGCTGGAGATGGTGTTCGCCAAGGGAGACCCCGGGATCGCCGCGCTCTACGACGAGCTGCTCGTCGCCGACGACCTCAAGCCCCTCGGGGAGCAGCTGAGGAGCAACTACGAGGACACCAAGAAGCTGCTCGTCCAGGTGAGGAAGTATTCACATTCTACCTGGCTCCACATTCCATGGCGATGTCTAATCATCTTTGTGGTGCAGGTTGCTGGCCATCGGGACGTGCTTGAAGACGACCCGTACCTGAAGCAGCGGCTGCGGCTGCGTGACCCGTACATCACCACCCTGAACGTGTGCCAGGCCTACACGCTGAAGCGGATCAGGGACCCCAGCTTCCAGGTGACGGCGCAGCCGCCGCTGTCCAAGGAGTTCGCCGACGAGAACCAGCCGGCGTCGCTGGTGAAGCTCAACGCGGCGAGCGAGTACGCGCCGGGGCTGGAGGACACGCTCATCCTCACCATGAAGGGCATCGCCGCCGGCATGCAGAACACGGGCTAGATTCAGAATTTCAGATTGCCAACGTTTTTGTTGTGTGTTTAAATCTGCGGAGTGCTGAAGGCACCAGCTGCAACTGGATTTCTCGGTTCCCCCCGGTGGCTGGGTCTGCGCCTTCTTTTTGTTTTGGAGAAATAAAATTGTGGAAATAATGTATAGATGCGTGACTGATGTATAAACAGTATAAAATCTTCTGTGCGGCTAATGGCATATAAACTCGATATATATACTCTTTCATGTAAGGCGAGTGATAGGCGCCGGTCTGCCGGCCGAAATTTCGGCCGGTCCACCCGCAACCGTTAGTTTAGGCCATTTTCTGCCGTTGATTTTTCCCACGTCATGCATCCCCTTCAGCCTTTGCATCTCGTTTCCTGTTTGACCAGTATCTTGCAACCATGGCGGACTCGCGCTCGCCGCCGCCCGCACTCGTCCTTGGCTGCCGATGCTTGCCAGCCAACAGCGCCATCCATGCTCGTCACCGCGGCTGCTCGCGCTGGCCGGCCATCCGCTCTCGTCCTTCAACAAATCGCCGTCGTCGCCATCAGCCCCTGCAACATCCGATGCAACACAAAAAGATACGACGCCGTCCCCGAGCATCGTGTGGCGTCGTAGCGCCGTCGGTGTGGTCATCACAACCTCAGCCACTGGTTGCAGCATCCGAGCTGCCTCGTGGAAGCAACTCCGGTGGCGTCATGTGGCCATCCGGCGCTCGTGCTTGTTCCAGCAAAAATCGACGCCGGATGTAGCAAATTATGTCATTGGATGCAGCTTCTCCGCGTCGACTCTCAACTGGTTCCAGCAAATAGGAATGCCGGCTGTAGCAATTTGATGCACCGGTTGTAGCATTTTTTTCCACGGGTTGTAGCTCCGTCATGCCGACGGTCGTAGCCGACGCTCGTGCTGGTTCCAACAAAAACTGATGCCGGATGTAGCAAAAAAATTCACTAGATACAGCTCCGGCAGCTGATTCCCAGCACGCAAGTCTTCTCCAATGTAGCAAAAACAAAGGTTGGTTCCAGCAAAAAGATTGCTGGTTCTAGGAAAAAGAAAACCAACAAAAATCATGGCGGCCATGTCGTCGCCGTCGAGAACTATCCACTCCTATTGCAGCAAAAATGCAAGCAGGTTCCAGCAAATATCAAACCTGGTTCCAGCAAAAACAAATTAAAAAAAAACAGCTTATTCTCCGTCACTGCCGTCGCCGCGAATCACCATCAACTCCGGCGAAGCAAAATCCGCCCGGTTGGTTTCAGCACCGCACCTCATCGGTTTTTCAGCACGCCGCACTGGATGGGTGTGTGGTGATGTAGCAGCGTTGCAGTGGTGGATGGGGCTGCAGGTGCGCCGGCGCCAGGGAGATCTGAAGAGAGAGAAGGAGGCGAGCTCGGTCGAGCTACTCTGCGACAGCAACCAAGACGAAAGGGGAACGAATGGATGAGGCTTGACTTAGAGATAAGGAAGGAAAAAAGAAAAGTGATGCGGGTGGGCCTGTGCGATGCGGTACGTGTGTGCTGTGCAACGCGAGCATAGGGAGCGAGGCAACTTCGGCCGGCACGCCGATTTTAAACGTTTCCCTTCATGTAATGGGTATTTTGCATTGTATACTCCCTTCATTTTTATATACAAGGCCATTACATTTTTTGTGTCCAACTTCGATTTATCATTTTGATCAACAAAATATGAATTATATGTCATAAAAAATGTATCCTCGAAAAGGTCTTTCAAATGTGCATCCAATGAAATATTTTTATGGCATTTTTTCGAAAAGGAGGAATACCCCGGCCTTTGCATTTCTTGATGCACACAACCATATTATTAGAGATGCAAAATCCAGCAGCCAAATAACATTGTCGGAAAAAAAGTGAAAGAAAAACTCGAGGACGCATGCCTTGCGACAATAACTCCACCAGATAGGCACTAACCCTATGTTACAGGACGACATCAAAACAAAAGGTACACAACTCCTAGACTACGCCTTTAAGAAGGAATCGCTGCACGTGCGCCGATGATAGCGAGTCCATAACAACGTTGAACTCCGGATTCTCATCCTCAAAGCCAAGCTTCAATCCACGACCTTCAACAAAGACACGACACATGCGCGCATCGATATAGCCCAATCAGAGATTTTGTGTTTCCACCAGAGTGCATAAACTCGTCGTTGAAGTCGTCTGTACCATCCGACGTTATCCTGGTACCGACGCCTCGATAGCTGAATACCTCTGGAGAAGACAATGAAAGACAAAGACGTCCCATACCGCCCGCCTCCCGCTACTGTCGCACCACCTTCGATCCAGCAACAATGGACTAAACATGACACCTCCGCCAGAGCCCTCGTACAACACTCGTCTGTAGCAGGCATGACTTGACGTCTCCGGAATAAGACGTCGTGCGTAGCATCCGCCAGCGGCGCGCTCGCCGGTGGCTTCACCTGCCGGCGACATGCACTGCCCGACAACTCCGAAAGAGGCGCGCATGTGTCACCTGCCGAGACACATCGAACCCGATCTGTTGATGGAGGGGGAAGTCCCATACCACCACCAGCCTCAGAAAGGACGTTGCCACCTCGAGATCCAGACTCCGAGTCGCCCACATGACCCTGGTGTCCGCCGCCGTCGATGAAGATGGGTCACCGCCCCGATTCCGGGCACTACAGGGAGCACCCACTGTCGCGTCAGCCGTTGTCATCGCTCATACAACGGCAACAGCTGTCTCGATCCCGCATCAAGCACCGTCGACGTCGGAGGAAGCTCCGACCGCCACGCGCGTCCTGTGACGTCCCCGGGAGCGGGATCTCGAGATCCGCCATCCCTGGCAGAGGGGATGCCGCCATCGCCATGACCGGAGCCGTGCCTCCGGGGATCCATCACCGCCTATAACTCGCTTTTTGTTGGTAAAATTAATGATCAAAGTTACTACACATAAGAATATGAAGTGGCCTTGTATATAAGAGAGTGGAGGGAGTATTATTTTTTCTAGAAAAGAGGATTAACATCGCCGGTCTCTGATCGATGCACGTTGGCACATCCATCAATTTGTAACGTTTACAAGATCCATCGTAAGTTCAGAATCTTTTCTTAGAAAAGCAACACATGGCAACCAAGGAGAAAGAATACTGACATGAATAAGAGATGAAACATCACGCCACACAAATCATATTATTAGCCTGCCAGTCATATCAGTTATACCGATTGGCCGTCTAACATTGGTTGCACCAAAAGAACGTGGACATCCGGATACTTCTAACTATGAAGATGTGACCACATATGAGTTCAATTAATAGCCTTGAAAATCACAATCATTACGACAATTTCACATGGTCTAAGTAAAGCACAAACTCCTACAGGAATTTGTGCTTTCAACTTATGGTGAACCTAATGCCAATGTCCCATCCTACCATATGCCCTGCAGAAAAGCAGATAACTTCTCATACTTCACCTCACAGAACTCTGTTCATTCTCCTCTCATAAAATTGAAAAACCTTGTCAGCTTCTCGTTGTCGTCAAGTTTCAGAAGGACTCGTATAAACTGTCCAACAAAACCGCTATGTAGGGTTATTGGTATTTCTTGCACCTCGCTAATCCTCCTCGTCATATTCTCCAACAATGATTTGTTCTTAAGCACACCATATGGGAGTTTCTGAATTTGATTTCATGTCTCAAATTTACCCAACTTAGCACTTTCAGGGTCGGCACAACCATCATACTCCTGAATAATCAACGCTAGGCCTTGAAAGTCCCACAGACCATGATGTAACACCTTTTGCAATCAACTACACAATGGAATTGCACATAGAACAGGTTAGGATTAATCGTCCTCCTGTCCTCCATATCATCCCGCATGCAAGATTTCAAGAAGTTTTTTTTTACGCGTCAATGGCGGGCTTAAGCTGGCCTGAACTTATATTACCGAAACCAAGCTCATTTATAGAGAGTAGAGATAAGGGGGTGGGGTAGGGAAAAGAAAGAGAGCAGAAAAATGAAAAAAGAAGATTACACGGGGGCTATAATCTCACAACTAGGTGAGACAACATAGCGCCCCAGTCACGGAGAAGCGATTAACGTTAAGTATTGCCAGTGGCGAACCCAGATATTGAGGTTTGCCGGGGCGGCGGATGACGATGGAGCTTCATTGCACTGCGCCGATGGTCGCTAGGCACGGGAGATACCCTGCTCCGTCGCCAGAGAGCCGAGGCGGCTGCCCCAGCTCGCCCCAATGGTGGATTCGCCACTGAGTATTGCGACATCGATGAGACCAAAGCGTAAGGTCGTCCGCCGCGGCCATGGCAATATGGTGGACGCCCAAAAGTTTCACTGCGAAAAGCTTTGGCCTTACAACGTTTCCAGGAGTTCCAAAGAATAGCAACTATCACGGTTGAGCGCACTTTGCTGTTCAAGAGCTCCCCTCAGCTCGTCCAGAGAGGCCAGAGCAGGGGGCATCGAAGGAGAAGGTGTGTGATGCTCTCACAAGCCCTGCAAAATGGGCAAGCATCAGAGGTTGCGATTGATCTGCGAACCCGTCTCTCATTAGTGAAGACGCAGTCCTTGCGGGCCAGTCAGAGGAAGATTCTACATTTATCCGGCGCGTAATTCCTTCAGATTGCCGCAACCATCACGTCGGTCGGCGTGTTCTGCCAGATTGCCGAATAGGCTAGTTTCGTGGATAGGCTTTCGCCCTCTCTCCTGAAAATTCTTTTGTTCAGGACCTTTGTATTCAGGTTAATTGAGGCCAAAATGGCACTTAAAGTAGCCAGTTCATTTTCCGTGGCGTGGGATAATCTATTAGTTAGGTCAAGGATCAACTACGGGGAAGCAAGCACCCGAGCGATGGAGGCGGACTGTCTGTTTGAGTGCGAGAAGAGAGCAGGAAAAAAGGCAAGCTAAAGTAGTTTGGGTGTTGGGGGTCCACATGTCATGCCAAAAGGAGGTGGTAGTGTCGTTGCCCATGGTGACAGAGGTGATTGACCTAAAGAATTCCAGGCCTTTGAAAATATCGCACCAAACTGGAGTGGCAGAAGAGCTGGAAGTGCCCAGGTCATGGATGGGAGACCATCCATACTTGTTAATTATATAACTAGGGAAGGCGGTGAGGCGAGTTTCATGGAGAGCGGAAAGGTGCTTTAGGAGCAAGCACATATTCATATGTTTGTGAGAGAAGCCTAGTCCCTCCCCCTTCGAAAACGGAGCACATACAAGGTCCAAAGCCACTTTGCATTGCCCACTAGTGGTAGTGTCCTGCCCATACCAAAAAAATCCCGACAACATTTGTCAATCTCCTACAGGGCCCCGCAGGCAAGAGCAACCAGCTCATGGCGTAGATAGGAAGAGCATGAAGAGCCGCACGGACAAGGATGACCCTACCGGCCAACGACAGTAGGAGACATCGCCATCCAGCTAGACGTCGATCGATTTTATCAATGATGAAGAAAAAGGCAGAGATATTTAGCTTAGAAGTTGATAGGGGAAGGCCGAGATAAGATAGGAATGCAAGCTACGTAGCATCCTAGGACCGCTACGAGGTTAGAGGAATGGGTCTGATCAACGAGAATCGGAGCAAAGGTGCTTTTATGGAAATGGATGTGCAGGCCGGTGGCTTCAGAGAATTGAATATGAATGCATTTGAGGTGGTTGAGTTGCTCCTCGATAGCCGGAGAACAATCAAAGTGTCATCCGCGTATTGAAGAACCGGCAATGCCCCTTGGTTGAACCCCTTCTCCACCAGTAATCTCTCAAGGGCTAGCCACTTCGGTTGTTCCTCCGCCGTGTGAACTTCATGTACCCAAATCAAATCTCTAGTTCATCCTCTTATAGGTGCAGAAGTTCCAGTAGCACGCTAGGGTCTTCTTTCTACCGACGTCACCTGCTTCCTCTTAGTGCACCAGCAATCCTTGCGATCCGATTCCTAGTACCTCCACTACTTGATTCAAGATCATACAACTCACCCGAGGATGGGGATGAAGGGGAGACCTGATGTGAGGTCGGAGTGACACACAAGACGGCTGGAGATCGGTGGGGAGTGCTCTCGACAGCATGGCCAACGATGGACAGAGAACCCTAAGAGAAATTAAGGTTTCTATTTTGTACCATACAGAACTAACTTGATAGTTGTCATGTAAATGATTACTAGGATAAAGGGTGAGGCTTTGCCCATATACACTGGTAAATCCAGGTACTTTCAGTCTTTGCCTCGACACTTATTGAGTTTAGCCTTTTGATACTACTATTCAGAACTGCTCCCCCCACACGCGCGACCAAGTTGGCATTCCTGGGTACACAGTGCAGATATGAAAAGAACTAAAAACCATATTAATCTCTTGATTCTAACAAAACAAGAACATGTCCTAGTATGCTACAAAGTATTTTACAGACAGACAATCTTCATATAGACTTTGATGAACTTGCAACATATTTAGAAAGGCAATCTGATTCTAATAGGTCGTAGATTGCACGCTGCTCCGCGACGAAGTTGGGGTTAGACGCAACCATGGCCGCCACGGCCTGCTCGCTTGCGTTCGCCGTCGATTTGGCGATCCGCCAGCCGGTGCTGCTCGAGGAGGAACATGTTGTACCGCTATTCCTCATGCGCCTGTTGGAACACCGACATAGGCATCGGCACAGGCTACTCCTCTACCATGGCGGTGTTGAAATGCGACTACGCCTGCTCCATAGTGAAGCCGGTATGGACAGGTACATGCTCCGATGTGGTGTCATCTGAGCCCGCCTCCATCGTGGGGTCATCCTAGCCATCGAAGATCTCGGGCTTTGCTAGGTGCCTGGCATAGCGGCTTTTCCAGGCGGCTACAAGGGAGGACACCTCATGCTTCATCTCCATCGACAAGCTCTCCCACAAAGCGTTGCCGCCTGCAAACATGGCAGATGTGGTGTGGCGCAAGGGAGGAGGATGTGGAGCGAGCAACTTATGCTGTGATGGAGTTAGCGGGTGTGGCCGGGGGGTAAATATCGGATTCCAGTGAGGTCAGGCATCAGGGTGCGTCAATGCGCGGTGCTAGAATGGGGTTCTTGGCCGGCGAGTCTGCTTAATGACGGCATACAGACAGACGGGGCATTGAACGAGTGTGGTAGATATATGTCTTGTCCCGTCTAGTAACATGTCCCCAGCGGTTAACATGCACGAACACCAGGGACGCGTCGCGGCGGCACCCTCGGTCGGCGTGCCTCTTCAACAGCAAAGCCCTCGGTCGACGCGTCGCTTCAACGGCGGAGCCAATGAGAGGTCCTGTCCGCTCTTGGCCGACATCAACGTGGAACAGCCACTATGGAATGACATGAATGTGGGTAGCCGGTGTCGGGCGGGAACTCACATGGAGGAGGGAGGGGGGTTTTGGGTGGGCCAGGGTGATCAGAAGCGGGCGTGGGTGCTGTCTGGATGCCCGCAAAGCCCCCCACATTTGTCTCTAGTTCATGGGAAAAAAGCATGTTTGGACCGCTCGACGGACCGATACAGGGCCGCGTTGGATGGCTTTCACGGTCCGAACCATGTGGTATGAGACCGCGTGGTCCGAACATATGTGGGCGTGATGCTTGTGATCTGTGTTGGGTTTTTCGTGAAGAGGAACGGGTGATGCAACACAATGCGGGTAAATATTTCCCTCAGTTAAGAACCAAGGTTTATCGAACCAATAGGAATATCGGTCATCAATCGTCTTCAGCGGCTGCACACAAAAGAGCACACACTTGCACCCAACGCGGCAAGAGGGTTGTCAATCCCCTTGATCTCGTTATTTGCAAGCAAGTGAGATGTGTAGATGATAGTAGATAATTGTAAATTGCAAAATAAAATAAAACACAATAAATGGCAGCAAGGTATTGAATGCGTTTGTAAACTTATAAGAGGATAGAACCGGGGGCCGTAGTGTTCTCTAGTGGCATCTCTCATATAGTAGGCATACGGTGGGTAAACAAATTATTGTTGGGCAATTGATAGAAAAGCGGATAGTTATGCAATCTTTATCCACGACAATGATCATGTATATATAGGCATCACGTCCATAAGCAAATAGGTCGACTCCTGCCTGCACCTATTACTATTACTCCACCCATCGACCGCTATCCAGCATGCATCTAGAGTATTAAGTAAAACAGAGTAATGCTTGAAGAACAATGACATGACATAGACAAAGAGAAATCAATTAATATGAACTAGCCCCATCATTTTATCCTTAGTGGCAACAATACAAAGACGTGTCTTGTCCCTTTCTGTCACTGGGATATAGAGCACCGCCAGATTGAACCCACTACAACGCACCCCTCTTACTAAAGAAATATCAATCTGGTTGGCCAAACTATCTCAATAGATCAGAGAGATTTATGAAGTTATAATGATCATGCAAATAAGAATCATAATAATCAGAGGTGACTCAAATACTTTTCATGAATAATCTGAACATAAACCCACAACTCATCGGATCCCAACAAACGCACCGCACAAAAGGATTACATTGAATGGATCAAAGCAAAGATGCGATGATCATTGTATTGAAGATCAAGAGAGAGAGATAACCATCTAGATACTAACTATGGACCCATAGGTTTGTGGTGAACTACTCACAACTCATCATGGAGGCAGCAAGGATGATGTAGAGCCCCTCTGTGATCGATTCCCCCTACGGCAGATCGTCAGAAAAGGTCGCCAGATGGGTACGCGGCGAAATAGAGACTTGCGGCTGTGGAAAAAGTGTTTCGGGAGCTCTCCTAGGGTTTTTGGAATATTTGAGGATTTATAGGCCAGAGAGGGGCACGAGAGGGCGGCCGAGGAGGCCACGACCCAACAGGGCGCACCAGGCCCCTGGGCCGCACCCTGTTAGCTCGTGGCTGCCTCGTGCAGCCTCTCGTCTCCTCCCAAAGCTTCCAGGTCTTCTATTGGTCCAGAAAAAATCATATTAAAGTTTCGTGGCATTTGGACTTCGTTTGGTATGGTAAACCTGAAAAGCAAAAAACATGCAGAAAACAACAACTGGCACTGGGCACTAGGTCAATAGGTTAGTGCTCAAAAATAATATTAATTGGTAAATAAACAACCAAGAAGTATCCTAGAATGATAATATAATAGCATGGAACGATCAAAAATTATAGATACGTTGGAGACTTATCAGCATCCCCAAGCTTAATTCCTGCTCGTCCTCCAGTAGGTAAATGATAAAAACAAGAATTTTTGATGTGACATGCTATCCAACATGTAATCTATTGCAGGTTTGTTCATTGAGAAACGATGCATTAGTAAACATCAACATAGTAATATTATAAACATAAGAAACATAATCATCAACTTTCAAAGTATATGATCCAAAAAAGAATGTTCACCCCCTATTCATTTTATCATATAAGAATAGCATGGCTCCGTCTTCACCACATAAATACAAATGTCAAGCACCATGGTGTCAAGTCAGGCAATTGGATCGTACTTTTTAACGCGCTTCAGCTTTTTATTACTTGCGCAATATATAAGCGTGAACCATGGATGTAGCATGAAGGTGGAATACAATATGGTGGTAGGTTTCAAAGGGTGAAAGTGGAGAAGAAAGTCTCGCATCAACTCGGCATATCAACGGGCTATGGAGATGCCCATCAGTCGATATCAATGCGAGGAGTAGGGATTGCCATGCAACAGATGCACTAGAGCTATAAGTGTATGAAAGCTCAATGGAAGCTAAGTGGGTGTGCATCCAACTTGCTTGCTCATGAAGACCTTGGGCATTTGAGGAAGCCCATCATTGGAATATACAAGCCAAGTTCTATAATAAAAATTTCCCACTAGCATATGAAAGTGATAAATATGAGACTCTCTATATGAAGAACAAGGTGCCACTTTGAGGCACAAGTGCGGAATAAGAGGTAGTAGCACTGTCCCTTCTCTCTTTTCTCTCATTTTTTATTTCTTTTCTTTTTCTCTCCTTTTTTATTTCTTTTTCCTTTTTCTTTTTCTTTTCTTTTGATTCCTTTCTTTCTTTTTTTATTTTTTGTCCGGAGTCTCATCCCGACTTGTGGGGGAATCATTGTCTCCATCACCCTTTCCTCACTGAGATAGTGCCCTAATAATGATGATCATCACACTTTTATTTACTTACAACTCAACATGAGAAACTGTATGACTCTATATGAATGCCTCTGGCAGTGTACCAGGGTATGCAATGATCAAGCGTAACATTTATGATATTAATGATGAATGGTGGCTTTGCCACAAATACTATGTCAGCTTATGTGATCATGCAAAGCAATATGACAATGGAAGCGCAAGTCATATGATGTGACGGTGGAAGTTGCATGGAAATATATCTCGGAATGGCTATAGAAATGCAATGATAGGTAGGTATGGTGGCTGTTTTGAGGAAGGTATAATGAGGCTTATGTGCAACAGAGCGTATCATGTCACGGGGTTTGGATGCACCTGCGAAAGCTGCACCGATCCTCAAGGTGAGAATGGGCAATGCACGGTACCGAAGAGGCTAGCAAATATGTGGAGGTGAGTGTGTGTATATCCATGGATTCACATTAGTCATGAAGAACTCACATACTTATTGCAAGATTTTATGAGCTGTCTCGAAGCAAAGCACTACTCGCATGCCCCTAGGGAGGAGGTTGGTAGGAATTAACCATTGCGCGCCCCCGACCTAAACATCACTTGGATTTCAAAGAGGAATAAGAATGCTCACACATCATCATAATGCTATAAAAATATTTAGATGAAAAGCAAGTTAACAACCTCTAATTCATGATACATTTATTAACCAATGATCATGCACTCATGCTTTTTCACATTACCACATTAATATCATTAACCATGATTTCTCTTTTATGTGCTACATGTGGTTTTGATTATGCACTCATTGAATACCTATTATTTTTGGACTAGTCTTATGACCCATGCAAATTACCGTCGCTTTTTTATTAAATCTCAAACAAATATAAGTGAAGAACGAGAGTGCAATTATTTATATAAAATCTATACGCCACCGTGCTCTAAAAGATATAAGTGAAGCACTAGATCAACTGCCAAGCTCAAAAGATATAAGTGAAGCACATATAGTATTCTAATAAATTATGATGATATTGTGTCTCTCTCAAGTAGGTGTGTGCAGCAAACAATGATCGTGGGAAACTAAAACAAAAAGAAAACTAAAGCAAATGACGCTCCAAGCAAAACTCATATCATGTGATGGATAAAAATATAGCTCCAAGTGACATACTGATGGATTGACACGAAAGAGGGGATGCCTTCCGGGGCATCCCCAAGCTTAG
Source organism: Elymus sibiricus (assembly GCA_039707655.1). Lineage (NCBI taxonomy): Eukaryota > Viridiplantae > Streptophyta > Magnoliopsida > Poales > Poaceae > Elymus > Elymus sibiricus. The sequence goes on along the minus strand of CM077675.1, from coordinate 337,148,252 downwards.
ACGCTTGAGTCTTCCTAGAATATTACCTTGGGGTGCCTTGGTCATCCCCAAGCTTAGGCTCTTGCCGCTCCTTATTCCTTCGTCCATCGTGATAACGCCCAAAACTTGAAAACTTCAGCACACAAAACTCAACAGAAAACTCGTGAGATCCGCTAGTATAATAAACATATCAAATACTTTAGTTACTGTTGTAAATTGATTCATATTTTATTATTTCATAAGGTACTATATTCTAACTTCTCCATGATTTATTTTGCCCAATATAATCCATGGCATCATCAAAACAAGCAAAACATGCAAGCAAAAACAGAATCTGTCTAAAACAGAACAGTCTGTAAACATCTGTAGAGAAACTGTACTTATGGATCTCTAAAAATTCTGAAGAATTAGTACAACCGCAAGAATTTGTATAGAAATACTGTGTAAAAAATTCAGAGCATTATCACACTCCAGTAAAAGATGAAAATTCTTGTACTGGAGTCAAAATTTTCTATTTTTGCACCGTATCAATTCTACTCATCTTGTGAGTCATCCCAAAGGTTTTACTTAGCACACACACTAATTAAAACATAAAAACACAATAATTACAGAGGCAATAATCATGTTATGACACACAAACAGAAAAATCAAAAATAAAGATAACTATTGGGTTGCCTCCCAACTAGCGCTATTGTTTTACGCCCCTAGCTAGGCATAACGTGTATGATCAAGTGTTGTCAGCTTTGACACTCCACCCATATGTGTACCTCATGATATATTCATAAGGTGGTTTGATTCTCTTTCTAGGGAAGTGTTCCATCCCTTTCTTTAATGGGAATTGGAATCATATGTTTCTCTCTTTCATGTCAATTATTGCACCTATAGGGTCTTCCAAGTATTATTGGACAAGTAGGATTGCATTCAATATCAAGCACAATGAAATCTACAGGCACATAATTCCTATTAACAAGGATAATAACATAATTAATTCTACCTAAAGGTTTCTTGATGGTATAATCCACAAGATGCAAGTTTAGGGAACAATCTTGAATATTCGTGAGACCAAGCACATCACAAAGAGATTTAGGTATAGTTGAAACACTTGCACCAAGGTCACATAAAGCATTGCATTCATATTCTTTAAGCTTTATTTTAATAGTAGGTTCCCATTCATCATGCAATTTTCTAGGAATAGAAACTTCTAGCTCAAGTTTCTCATCATAAGCTTTTATCATAGCTTCAACTATATGTTTAGTAAAAGCTTTATTTTGTTCATAAGCATTGGGTGAGATAATAATGGATTGCAACAAGGAAATACATGCTACTAAAGAGCAGCTCTCGGCACATCACTAGTCAAAGTTTTAACCTCTCCAAACCCACTTTTTCAGTTTTAGCATTAGAATGAACACCCTCTAAGCAAACGGGACTCTCTCTAGCTAGAGTTGACTCAACTCCAGTCCCTTTGTCATTTAATTTCAGAGAAGTAAACAAAGATTCAATAGGAGAAGTGCCAATCATTTTGGATAGATTTAATAGATATATGGATAGCAGTCCTCTCCTTACTTTCATTACTAGATATTTGGATCAATTTAATAGTTTCATTAAAATCATGCTTGGGTGGCAAAGCTTTACTTTTAAGAGTTTCTACATCAAGAGCAATTCTATCCATGTTTTTAGCCAAAGCATCAATTGTATGCAACTTTTCTTCTACCATAGTATTAAAAATCTTTTGAGAACTAATGAATTACTTAATTGTGCTCTCAAGATCAGAGGGTATCCTATTAGTATTTGTAGAAGAATTTCCATAAGAATTTCCATAGGAGTTTCCATAATTATTAGAGGAATTACCAGGGTACGGCCTAGCATTAAAATTTCCTCTATAAGCATTGTTGTTGAAATTGTTTCGCAAGATAAAGTCCACATCAATAGCATCATTATGTTTTGCTCAATCAAGGTAGACAAGGGCATATCATTTGGATCAACATGAATATTTTTACTAGCAACCATATTCATAAGAGCATCCACTTTTTCAATCAAAGTAGCGACACTACTGCAGGATGCTGCTAACGCGACACTACAATCAGAGACCCTTTGACGAAAATGTGTGCGATGCATGAATCGCAAACGGTATAGTTCAAGCTCCTTGCCAATGACATGAACTGTGTGCGATGGAGGATCCATCAAATACGATTCATAAAATATTTGCGTGTGCGATCTACGGTAGACAATTTGTTCTTATGAATCGTTTGTGATTAGCGAAGATAACACAAACGGTTACACAGATCCAGATGTGTGCGATAGAGGGCACACAGTTCACTAACATAAACTATGTGCGATGATATAGAAGAACACAAACGATTTGACATAACAAGATGTGTGTGATATAGGGCACACAGTTCACTACCATAAACTGTGTGCGATAATATAGCAGAACACAAACGATTCGGCATAACAAGATGTGTGCGATATAGGGTACACAGCTCACTACCATAAACTGTGTGCGATGACATAGCAAAACACAAACGATTCGGCATAACAAGATATGTGCGATAGAGGGCAAACAGGTAAGTAATCAGAATCGTGTGCGAATACAAGAAATAACACAAACGATTAGTGTTAATAACCCATGTATGTTGTGGGGAAACGGTTGCTGGTATACAATTTGTCAGTGATTGATGAAATCATCACCGACGGGTTTCATAGTTTTGTCCGTGTGTACTGTGATTTGCTCTATCTGCACAACATCTATACTGCCTACAGGTCACTCGGGTGAACTATTTGCGATGAGCCAAAATAAAACAGGCGGTTGCACAGATATAGATGTGTTCGACAGACGGCATACCGTGCGCTCGGATGAAATGTGCGAGCCAAAATAACACAAACAATTGGGCGTAACAAGATGTGTGTGATGCTGATGCCCAGCAAACAGGTCAGTAATCTAAATTTTGTGGAAAGACAGAAAATAACACAGACAGATAATAACACAGACGATTCCTGGTAATAAGCACCTGATTCAGAAAGTGATAGCACAAATTATCGTTCGCACTACTACATAATCGACTAAACAACATAATAGCGACATTACATATTAGTAAGGTTCAGAAAATAGCAAAATGGAAACAGCTACTCGTCGGCGTTGTTGCGGGGCTGTCCTGTTGGTTCGCCAATGTCGAAATATTGTCTACACTCATGCAACATCCTCTCTATGGAAGAAGGATCCACTTTCGGGTCGGCGATGACCATGTTCTTGAACGCTTCATAGGCCCGGCCTTTCCTCTGCTCCTGCTCCATCACAGTAGCTCCGGTCTCGTGGAAAATCCCGTCCACGGCCGAAGGCGTGCATACGGCTCTCCGGCGACGAAGATATTCAAAGCGGTCGTAAACACAAAAGCCAAGAGCTGCGCCGTTGTGCTAGAGCAGTAGCAGACTCTAAGGAGGCTACTGCCCTTACCGAGGCCAAATCCACGCAAGCCACCAAGGCAACGGCGAACTGATCGACGCATGATGCCCTTTCTAAGGCCACAGCCGCGCGTTCCGCGTACAAAACCACGCTTGCCCGCAACCGATCTGACTTAACCTTCAGATTTTCCGCTCTTGCCGCCAAGGCCTCCGGACCCTCAGCAGCGCGTACTGCCCTGGTCTCCGGAGCCTCAGCAGCTCGTACCGCCGCCAAGGCCTCCGGGCCCTCTGCAGCGCCTACCGCCGCCGCCACCAAGGCCTCCAGACCCTCAGCAGCGCCTATCGCCACCGCCGCTGCGGGCTCCTCCGCGAATAAGAAATGCCTCAACCACGCGCTCCTCCGCCGCGGGCTCCTCCGCGCGGATGACATGTGTAATGTTGAGGATTTTGTGGAGGCGAGGACAGTGGGGGAGAAGAAGGCCATATTTGGGGGGTCTAAGAGGGGAAAGATACGATGGAGAGCGAAGAATGGTGATATTTATTTATGACCCTATACACGATTGCAGAAAGTTGCTATATGTGTTCCGTGTGCGATTATGTGTGCACCGCAAAGAACTCAAAAACTGTGAAAATGCTTCCCGCACAAGAGCAAGCGCCAACCACAGCGGGAAATTATAAAATCCCCAACCCCCTTGGCAGCAGCTAGCTATAAATAATCATAGCGATGACCGGCTGTGGCGAGTCAATGATCCCCTGGCTAGTTGCCACACACACCATCAAACCCCCAATGGCCGATGACAGGATGGAGTTGGGCGATGACGGAATCGAGGCTGTCGGCGCGATGGTCGGCTTGAGGATCGACGACCATGCCGCTACCTCTCCCGACTGTGGTAAGAGGAGGCATGAATCACGACATGAGCAAGCCAAGAGGTTAGCCAGGGTCATCTTGAAAGGAGCTAGGGATCGCCAGCAGGCGATACTGCGGGCTCGACGCAGAGTGCGTCGGATGGTGCGGGTGGCGGAGCAGGAACCGCGACGCCGCAAGGACAACTACGTCAGTGGCCACCACACGAGGCGCATGCTTATGTCCCAGATGGAGGATGACGCAGCTCCGGATGCCGGGGGAGGACTTGCGGCCGTTGCTGCAGCATTGGTGATGGCCAGGGTCTCGTCGGCCGCTGGGACGATGTACCTACCGGCGGACGTCGTAGTCCTGGTGAGAGCCGCGTACGAGGCAGTAGCGGCGATCACTAATGTCGAGGCTGACCCTTCCTCGGTCGATCAAGGTGTAGGTCATAGACTTGGCGACCTCCTGTCCTCCTGAGCGCAGGAACGACACGATATTGATGGAAGCGTGCTGGGTCGGCGTTAGGGGCAGTACCACTTTTGTGCGCGCGCAGTTCATATGTATTATATTGATGTAAAATTGCGAGCTAATTTTTTGTAAATTACTCCACCAACTATGCATTGTACCAATTTGAGCATGTAAATGCTCGATTGAATTGCTCATACCTGATTTGTGCTTGCACTGTAGACACTACGGTGGCGTTCGTCGGCGGCAACCGGTTGCGACAGGCGTCGTTGAGCTCGAAAATTTGGGCAGGCCGAGGTCGAGAACGAGCAACTATACAACGATGCGAATGAGGATGAAGGGGGGGTAGAGGGTCCGCATAGGAAACGGTTCGTAAACATGAACCGTGTGTGATTAATGCCATTAAAGTTTGTGTTGGTAGCTTAATTTAGTGCATGTACGAACCAAAATCCCAACTACAGTATACTGGTGTGTCGGGAGAAGTGTGGATTGCCGTTCGTTCGCGGTGCATCCTATGGTGCGCATGCGCGATCCGTGTGGCTGGGGTTCTGGCCAATCAGAACACAACGCAGAATGGGGTGAACGCACACGGCATTCTCAAAGTAACTGTTTGCCCAAACAAATCACAAAGTTTCAAGGGAAACTCATATTTCCTTGGTCGTTTCTCCATTATTATTTTTCTACTATCAACATACCCACTAGAATGCACCGTGTCCAAATTTCACATTCTTTCAAGCTCGTTTACCATATTTAGTATTTTTTGTGTACTTTTCTAGGCATTTACTGCTTATAATTCAAGTACGAACGTTTTGTACATCAAAAGGTGTTCAAAAAATGTTACCTCGTGTGGTGCTCAGGCATGACCTCAATATGATGCGGTAAATATATAAGGATGTATGGAAAATATCGTGATACGCACTCTTCATATACCGGACCACCTATGGAGTTTCATGGTTCGGGATGCGAAATCGCCATGTTTTGAAGGGGAACCCATATTCCCTTGAACTTGATTTATTTTCTACGGTCACCATACCCACTAAAATGTACCGCGTCCAAATTTCACATTTTTTCAGGCTGATTAATCGTATTTAGTCCTTTTTGTGTACTTTCTAGGCCCTTTGTGCTTATAATTCAAAGTTCGAACGTTCCGTACATGAAAAGGTGTTAAAATAGGACTCGAAATCACCATGTTTTGAAGGGGAACCCATATTCCCTTGGTCCTTTGAACTTGAATTATTTTCTACGATCGCCACACCCACTAGAATGCACCCTGTCCAAAATTTGACATTTTTTCAGGCTGGTTTACCGTATTTAGTCCTTTTTGTGTACTTTCTAGGCCTTTTGTGCTTATAATTCAAAGTTTGAACGTTCTATACGTGAAAAGGTGTTCAAAAATGACCCGAAAATTCATAACTGTGCCGTTGAATAACTTTGCATGTATTTTACGGGAAATTAATAGAATTTTAAAGGATATGTGTGGGAAGAGGCAACCACAGATGTGTCGTTTATTTATTTTGTAACTCTAGAAAAATGGAAAACATGCCTGAAAAACATGTTACCTCGTGTGGTGCCTAGGCATAACCTCAATATGATGCCATAAATATTTGAGGAGGTATGGATAATGTCGTGATACACACTCTTCATATACCGGACCATCACCTATGGAGTTTCATGGTTCGGGAAGCGAAATCCCCATGTTTTGAAGGGGAACCCATATTCCCTTGGTCCTTTAAACTTGAACTATTTTCTACGATCGTCTTACCCACTAGAATGCACCGTGTACAAAATTTGACATTTTTTCAGGCTAGTTTACCATATTTAGTCCGTTTTGTGTACTTTCTAGGCCTTTTGTACTTATAATTCAAAGTTCGAACGTTCTGTACATGAAAAGGTGTTCAAAAAGGACTTGGAAATTTGTAATTGTTCCGTTCAATAACTTTTCATGTATTTTACAGGAAATTAATAGAATTTTAAAGGATATGTGTGGGAAGAGACAACCAAAGATGTGTCGTTTATTTGTTTTGTAACACTAGAAAAATGGAAAACATGCCTGAAAAACATGTTACCTCGTGTGGTGCCTAGGCATGACCTCAATATGAAGCCGTAAATATTTGAGGAGGTATGGATATTGTCATGATACACACTCTTCATATACCGGAGCATCACCTATGGAGTTTCATGGTCTGGGGAGCGAAATCGCCATGTTTTGGAGGGAAACCCATATTCCCTTGGTCCTTTGAACTTGAATTATTTTCTACGATCGTCACACCCACTAGAATGCACCCTGTCCAAAATTCGACATTTTTTCAGGCTGGTTTACCGTATTTAGTCCTTTTGTGTACTTTCTTGGCCTTTTGTGCTTATAATTCAAAGTTCGAACGTACTGTACATGAGAAGGTGTTCAAAAAGGACTAAAAAATTCGTAATTGTGCTGTTGAATAACCTTTCATGTATTTTACAGTAAATTAATAGAATTTTAAAGGATATGTGTGGGAAGAGGCAACCACAGATGTGTCGTTTATTTGTTTTATAACTCTAGAAAAATGGAAAATTTGCCTGAAAAACGTGTTACCTCATGTGGTGCCTAGGCATGACCTCAATATGATGCGGTAAATATTTGAGGAGGTATGAATAATGTTGTGATACACACTCTTCATATACCGGACCATCACCTATGGAGTTTCATGGTTCGGGGGGCGAAATCGTCATGTTTTGAAGGGGAACCCATATTATCTTGGTCCTTCCAACTTGCTTTATTTTCTACGATCATCACACCCACTAGAATGTACCCTGCCCAAAATTTGACATTTTTCAGGCTGGTTTACCGTATTTAGTCCTTTTTGTGTATTTTCTGGGCCTTTTGTGCTTATAATACAGCTTTAAAGGCAAACGTTTTCTTACAACAAACCGTTTGCAAAACGTCCGATGGCACAAGAGAGAGAGAGAATACTTGAATTTTTTCTGACGCGGGATCACCAATTTTCCCTTTTCTCGCACACGGGTATTTGATGCGCTTCGTCTGCGTTGCGTGTCCCCCCCGTAAGGTTCGAGTTTCACCACCAAAATTTCAATAGGGGCACGATTTCAGAAGTTATTCCTCCCACCCCATACCCACCCATCACATTTCCCCCCTATCCCCACCGCCCCCTCTAACTACAGCCCAAACCACCTCCGCCGCCGCAACCAATTCTACGTTCTGCCCCAGTCTCGCTCGTCGATCTAGTGAGGTAACCTACGATCTCCATCACCGCCCCGGCCCGATTGCTCAGATGGAGCCTGCGAACCACCCTCATGCCTCCGCATCCCCACCCCCTATCACCGAGCATCCTCGCGTAAGCCCAACCACATATCTCGCGGAGGTCGAGGAGCTGATCATGGCGGTCGATGGCGTGGTGAACGCTATGCGTGCTGACCCGGAGGAACACCTTGCCGCCGACGCCGCAAACTTGGTGCGGGCTCTGGCTGAGATGAACTGCCCAAACAACTACCCCTCGGGACTTACCAAGTATGAACTGTCCAGTTCATTTTTACGAATACCAGTATAGCAATGTTTAACCGTGTCATTTTTAGTTTGAACGGTACATGTTTAAATTGCCATGTTAGGTTGTCTGTACTCTGTAGTTAACACGTTTGTTGTTCATTTCAATTATGCACACCGTGTTGTTCAAGTATGAACTGTCCAGTTCAATTTCACCAATACCAGTTACAAACTTACAATGCCTATGCTAGGTTGTTGTTAAGCCCGCTGTAGTGAACAGTTATATCCATTTATTACACTGTCCATTCGGTACCGTGCTACTCTTCGCAAAGAAGATATCACTGGAGATGATGTCCTTCAATTACCATTAGATATTTTTAGTGGATGTTAACCCTGTTGTAATTGACATGCCTTTCAATGTACTTACGCAGTGTCAAAATGCACGATGATGTTGTTTACCATCGAGGTTAGTCACATCCAAATATCTTATAGTATTCATTTGTTCAGTTGCAGTTTAGCTTCTAACATTTACTTGTTGCTTGTAGGTACATATGTTAGTGGTACTGATCCACGCTGCGACCAGTTGGAATACCTAGCCACCGACTTTGTGCGGGCTTTGGCCGAGTTGAAGTACCCTAGAAACTACCCCTCGGGATTTACCAAGTATGAACTGGCTCTTGATGTTTAACCGTGTCAATTTATGTTTCACTGGTGCAAGTTTTAATGACTATGTTAGGTTGTCTGTACTCTGAAGTTAACACATCCAGTTTAATTTCACCAATACCTGTCCCTTTGTTACTTTGCTACTCCTCGCAATGAAAATATCACCGGAGATACTGTCGTTTAATTAAAATTTGCTATTTTTGGTGGATGTTAACCCTGTTGTATTTAACACGCCTTTCTATGTGCTTATGTAGGGCTACGATGCGCGATGCTCTTGTTTACCATCGAGATTAGTCACATGCCATTTTCTTATAATATTTTACATCATTTGTGCAATTGCAGCTTAGGTTCTAAAATTTATTTGTTGCTTGTAGGTACATATGTCAGCGGTACTGATTCATGCTTCGACCCCCTTTGCATATGGGGCAATGAGATAAACATGAACAAGCATCAAGTGAGGAAACTAAGAAAAATTGTTAGGCAGAAGAGACATCTAATTGGAATTAAACTCTTTATTTATACTTTATCCAGGACATCAGTGAACTTTAGGATGGTAAGTAATCTGTTGCCTTCTTTTCCAGCCCAGAACAAGCTACTCTATTAGACATGAATACCTGAAAGTTGCCTCTTTTCAGTGGTTTCCGAAGGAATTTACTCAAGATTACCTAGCAAACTACCTGACCGATGTGAAGGAAACGAATGTTATAGTATATAATTCATGCTACCATGATAATGGTCTAGAAGTCTTCCTGAAGGCGGTGAAGAATGGACGGGCGATCATCACAAGGGGTTGGACAAAAGTTGTGCGCACCTTTGGCATGGAGGAGGGCACACTATGGGTATTCCGCTTCTTCAACACCATCGACAGCCAAAAGAATTTACAATTCTCTCCTCACCTTTACCGCCTCTAGTACTATATATTGTGGTTCATCATATTTAATCTTCTACCGAACTATGTAACCATGGAACATGTACTAAGCTTTTGATTTATGCATTGGCTGTTGAACAATTGTAATTAGGGTATGTACCGATGGATGTGAAATCCACATTTCATAATTAAAAATTTGAAATTTCCAATTCTAATAATAAATTACCGAAAATAAGCTATTAGGTAATAAATTACAGCGCACACAGTTAGAACGCTTAAACCGTGTGTGATGGTATCATATGTCACACACGATTGTTTGAAGAATAGCATGTGTGATTATCAGCTTTACAACACACGGTCGCATATTTTGCGCGTGTGGGATGCGCGCACTGTCACACACGCTTTTGCACGTCGTAACTGTGTGCGCTTGCCTTCAATAGCACAAACGGTTCCAAACCTGCGTGCGTGTGTAATGTAGGACGATAAGAAGACGGTTGACATACGTTTCGCGTGTGCGATTGGAATAACTATCACACACGAATATATCTGTGCCATTTCCTCGGATGTGTGCTTGATCAGAAACATAACGTCAAAGTGTGGCGTGTTGTATAGGCTACGAGTTCACAAACGTTTACGTTAGGCGAATCGTCAACAGGCGCTCGTACCATCACAGACGATGTTTCGATGTCGTGTGGGATGACCCCCCCTATCGCCCACACATGCAAGGCGACAGTTCGGAACTACATCGCGGAAAGGGGTTAAAAACCGTTTGTATAGCACGTAACGTTACCAGTGCAATTTCCTCAACAGAATTTACCTTCTTACCAGTTGGAGCTCTTTCGATATGCCATTGAGAGTAGTTTGTTATGATGTTGTCAAGAAGTTTGGTGGCCTCTCCTAAGGTCACATCCATAAAGGTACCACCTACAACAGAATCTAGAAGATTTCTAGACACAAAGTTCAGTCCAACATAGAAATTTTGGATAATCATCCACAAGTTTAACCCAGGAGTAGGGCAATTCCTAATCATCAATTTCATCCTCTACCAAGCTTGTGCAACATGTTCTTTCTCATGTTGTTTAAAATTCATTATTTGATTTCTAAGAGAGATGATCTTAGCAAGAGGAAAATACTGGGCAATAAAAGCATCTTTACACTTATCCCAAGTTCCAATACTATTACATGGTAAAGATGAAAACCAAGCCTTAGCTTTATCTCTTAGTAAAAAAGGAAATAATTTTAATTTCACAACATCATTATCCATGTCCTTTTTCTTTTGCATATCACAAAGTTCAACAAAGGTATTAAGATGAGCAGCGGGATCCTCATTAGGACTTCCTGAAAATTGATCTTTCATCACAAGATTCAGCAATGCAGCATTAATATCAAAAGCCTCCGCACTAGTGGCGAGTGGTATAGGAGTACTAATAAAATCATTGTTATTAGTATTTGAGAAGTCACACAATTTAGTAGTATCTTGAGACATGGTGACCAAGCAAGCAAAGTAACAGGCATGACAAGTAAACTAGCAAGCGAAGAAATAAACTAGTGACAAGCAAAGATAAATATTTTTGTATTTTTGATTTTTATAATGCAAACTAAATATAGCAGAAATAAAAATAAGAACAAGTGAGTGAAAATTTGTGTGAAGTTACTTGATAGTTGATGATGTTACTCCCCGGCAATGGCGCCAGAAATCATTCCTGATGCTTGTGATCTGCGTTGGGTTTTCCGTGAAGAGGAACGGGTGATGCAGCACAATGCGGGTAAATATTTTCCTCAGTTAAGAACCAAGGTTTATCGAACCAATAGAAATATAGGTCATCAACCGTCTTCAGCGGCTGCACACAAAAGAGCACACACTTGCACCCAACGCAGCAAGAGGGTTGTCAATCCCCTTGATCTCGTTATTTGCAAGCAAGTGAGATGTGTAGATGATAGTAGATAATTGTAAATTGCAAAATAAAATAAAACACAATAAATGGCGGCAAGGTATTGAATGTGTTTGTAAACTTATAAGAGGATAGACCCGGGGGCCATAGTGTTCTCTAGTGGCATCTCTCATATAGTAGGCATACGGTGGGTAAACAAATTACTGTTGGGCAATTGATAGAAAGCGGATAGTTATGCAATCTTTATTCACGGCAATGATCATGTATATATAGGCATCATGCCCATAAGAAAATACGTCGACTCCTGCCTGCACCTATTACTATTACTGTTGGAAATATGCCCTAGAGGCAATAATAAAATGGTTATTATTATATTTCCTTGTTCATGATAAATGTTTATTATCCATGCTGAATTGTATTGATTGGAAACTCAAATACATGTGTGGGTACATAGACGACAATGTGTCCCTAGTAAGCCTCTAATGGACTTGCTCGTTAATCAAAGATGGCTGTGGTTTCCTAGCCATGGACAAGAGTTGTCATTTGATAATGGGATCACATCACTAGGAGAATGATGTGATGGACAAGACCCAAACTATGAACGTAGCATATGATCGTGTCAGTTTATTGCTATTGTTTTCTGCATATCAAGTATGTGTTCCTATGATCATGAGATCATGTAACTCACTAACACCGGAGGAGTACCTTGTGTGTATCAAACGTCACAACATAACTGGGTGACTATAAAGATGCTCTACAGGTATCTCCGAAGGTGTCTGTTGAGTTGACATGGATCAAGACTGGGATTTGTTACTCCGTGTGACGGAGAGGTATCTCAGGGCCCACTCAGTAATACAACATCACAATGAGCCTTGCAAGCAAAGTGACTAAAGTGTTAGCCACAAGATCTTGTATTATGGAACGATTAAAGAGACTTGCCGGTAACGAGATTGAACTAGGTATGGAGATACCGACGATCGAATCTCGGGCGAGTAACATACCGATAAACAAAGGGAACAACGTACGTGATTAATTGAATCCTTGACATAGAGGTTCAACCGATAAAGATCTTCGTAGAATATGTAGGAACCAATATGGGCATCCAGGTCCCGCTATTGGTTATTGACCGTAGAGGTGTCTCGGTCATGTCTACATAGTTCTCGAACCCGCAGGGTCTGCACACTTAACGTTCGGTGACGTTTCGGTATTATTGAGTTATGCATGTTGGTGACCGAAGGTTGTTCGGAGTCCCGGATGAGATCCTGGACGTCACGAGGAGCTCCGGAATGGTCCGGAGGTAAAGATTTATATATAGGAAAGTGGTATTTGGGTTCCGGAAAAGTTTCGGGTACTTCTGGTACTGTACCGGGAGTGACGAATGGGTTCCGGGGGTCCACCGGGAGGGGCCCACCCACCCAGGGAGGCCACATGGGCCCAAGTGGTGGCGCACCAGCCCCTGGTGGGCTGGGCAGCCGACCCCATAGGGGCCCATGCGCCCAAGGGAAAAGGAAAAAAAGGGTGGAGGTGCCTTGGATGGGAGGGACTCCTCCCTAGGGTTCCACCTCCCTTGTGGGAGGAGGACTCCTCCCCCTTAGGTTCGGCCGAACCCCTCCTTGGACGAGGGGCTAGGGATGCCTCCCCCCGCCCCTTCCCCCTATATATAGTGGAGGTTTGAGGGCAGCCCAACACAGAAAAAAGCCACGTGCTGCCCTCTCCTCTCTAGATCGTCTTTCTCCTCTAGATTAGTTTGGTAGAGCTTAGCGAAGCCCTGCCGGATTAGTTCACCACCACCGCCACCATGCCATTGTGCTGCCAGAGAACTCATCTACCTGTCCGCCCTTGCTTGCTGGATCAAGGAGGCGGAGATCGTCATCGAGCTGTACGTGAGCTGAACGCGGAGGTGCCGTCCGTTCGGCGCTAGATCGTGATTGGATTGCGGGACGGCTTGCGATTTGGATCGCGAAGACATTCGACTACATCAACCACGTTTCTTAATGCTTCCCGCTTAGCGATCTACAAGGGTATGTGGATCCGATCTCCCCTCTCGTAGATGTTCATCTCCATGGATAGATCTTGTATGTGCGTAGGATTTTTTTTTCCCATGCAACGTTCCCCAACAGTGGCATCATGAGCTAGGTCTATGTGTAGATGAGATCACGAGTAGAACACAACGGAGTTTGTGGGCATTGATATTCAGATTGCTTCCCTCCTTAGTCTTTTCCTGATTCAGCGGTATTGTGGGATGAAGCGGCTCGGACCAACCTTACTCGTCCACGTACGAGAGACCGGTTCCATCGACTGACATGTAACTTTGTTGCATAAGATGGCTGGCGGGTGTCTGTCTCTCCCACTTTAGTTGAATCAGATTCGACAAAGGCGGTCCTTGTAGAAGGTGAAATAGCAAATTGTATATCACCGTTGTGTTTTTTTGTAGGTAAGAATCGTTCTTGCTAGATACCCATAGCAGCCACGTAAAACATGCAACAACAAATTAGAGGACGTCTAACTTGTTTTTGCAGGGTATGATGTGATATGATATGTTCAGTACGGCAACTGGCAGGAGCCATAGGGTTGTCTTTAATTAATTATGTGGGATGCGTGTCACTCATTAAGCGCTATGTAATGCTTTACTTTATCGCTAAGCGGTAGCAATAGTAGTAGAAGCATGGTTGGCGTGACAACCCCGATGGCGACACGTTGATGGAGATCAAGATGATGGAGATCATGGTGTCATGCCGGTGACGATGGAGATCATGCCGGTGCTTTGGAGATGGAGATCAAAAGCACAAGTTCATGGCCATATCAGGTCACTTATGATTTGCATGTGATGTTAATCCTTTTTATGCATCTTATTTTGCTTAGGACGACGGTAGCATTCTAAGGTGATCCCTCACTAAAATTTCAAGATAAAATTGTGTTCTCCCTGAGTGTGCACCGTTGCGAAAGTTCGTCGTTTTGAGACACCACGTGATGATCGGGTGTGATAGACTCTACGTTCGCATACAACGGGTGCTAGCCAGTGTTGCACATGCGGAACACTCGGGTTAAACTTGACGAGCCTAGCATGTACAAACATGGCCTTGGAACACAAGAGACCGAAAGGTCGAACATGAGTCATATAGTAGATATGATCAACATGGAGATGTTCACCATTGAAACCACCTCATCTCACGTGATGATCGGACTTGGGTTGGTGAATTTGGATCATGTAGCACTCGGATGACTGGAGGGATGTCAATTTGAGTGGGAGTTTTTTAAGTAATATGATTAACTAAACTCATTATCTTGAACAATAGTCTAAGTTGTCTTTGCAAATTTTATGTTGTAGATCAATGGCTCGCGCAGTAGTTCCCCTGAATTTCAATGTGTTCCTAGAGAAAGCTAAGCTAAAAGATGATGGAAGTAACTTTGTAGACTGGGCCCGTAATCTGAGGATTATCCTCACGGCTTCCCAAAAGGCTTATGTCCTTGATGCACCGCTCGGTGAGCCACCCGCTCCAGTGTCGTCTCCAGATGTTGCGAACACCTGGCAGTCGCGTTCGGATGGTTACTCAATAGTTTAGTGTGCTATGTTGTATGGCTTAGAGCCGGGACTTCAAAGGTGTTTTGAACGTCATGGAGCATATGAGATGTTCCAGGAGTTGAAGTTTATCTTTGAAAAGAATGCCCGGATCGAGAGGTATGAGACCTCCGATAAGTTCTATGCTTGCAAGATGGAGGAGAACGGGTCTGTTAGTAAGCACATACTCAGAATGTCTGGGTATTCCAACCGTCTGGCTGAGTTGGGAATTGCCCTCCCGCCAGAGGTGATCACTGACAGAGTTCTTCAATCACTGCCACCTAGCTACAAGATCTTTGTGTTGAACTATAACATGCAAGGGATGAACAAGTCAGTCGTCGAGCTGTTTGCGATGCTGAAAGTCGCTGAGTCTGAAATCCAGAAGGAGCATCAAGTGTTGATGGTCAATAAAACCACTAGTTTCAAGAAGAATGGCAAGGGCAAGAAGGGTAACTCCAAGAAGAGTGGCAAAGCAGTTGCCCCTCCCGTGAAGAAACCCAAGGCTGGACCCAAGCCAGAAACTGAGTGCTTTCATTGCAAGGGTACTGGCCACTGGAAGCGGAACTGCCCCGAGTATCTGGCCGGCAAGAAGGCGGCCAACACCAAACAAGGTATATATAATATACATGTTATTGATTTGTACTTTACCAACTCTCGTTGTAGTGCCTGGGTATTTGATACCGGTTCGGTTGCTCACATTTGCAACTCAAAACAGGAATTGCGGAATAGACAGAGGCTGGCAAAGGACGAAGTGACGATGCGCGTGGGAAATGGTTCCAAGGTTGATGTGATCTCTGTCGGCACGCTCGCTCTTCGATTACCATCGGGATTAGTGATGAACCTAAATAATTGCTATTTAGTGCCTGCGTTAAGCATGAACATTATATCTGGATCTTGTTTATTGCGAGACGGTTACTCATTTAAATCAGAGAATAATGGTTGTTCTATTTATATGAGTAATATCTTTTATGGTCATGCACCCATTGTGTGGGGTTTGTTCTTATTGAATCTCGATAGTGATGATACACATGTTCATAACATTGATGCCAAAAGATGTAGAGTTGATAATGATAGCACCACTTTCTTGTGGCACTGCCGCTTAGATCATATTGGTGTAAAACGCATGAAGAAACTCCATGCTGATGGACTTTTGGAGTCACTTGATTTTGAATCACTTGACACATGTGAACCATGCCTCATGGGCAAGATGACTAAGACCCCGTTCTCTGGAACAATGGAACGGGCAAGTGACTTGTTGGAAAACATACATACTGATGTGTGCGGTCCGATGAGCATTGAGGCGCGCAGTGGATATCGTTATTTTCTCACCTTCACCGATGACTTAAGTAGATATGGGTATATTTACTTAATGAAACATAAGTCTGAAACATTTGAAAAGTTCAAGCAATTTCAGAGTGAAGATGAGAATCATCGTAACAAGAAGATTAAATTCCTATGATCTGATCGAGGAGGAGAATATCTGAGTTATGAGTTTGGCAATCACTTAAGACAATGTGGAATTGTTTCACAGTTGACGCCACCTGGAACACCACAGCGTAATGGTGTGTCCGAATGTCGTAATCGAACCTTATTGGATATGGTGCAGTCTATGATGTCTCTTGCTGATTTGCCACTATCGTTTTGGGGTTATGCGTTAGCGACAACTGCATTCACTTTAAATAGGGCACCATCTAAATCCGTTGAGACGATGCCGTATGAACTGTGGTTTGGCAATAAACCAAAGTTGTCGTTTCTTAAAGTTTGGGGATTCGATGCTTATGTCAAAAAGCTTCAGCCTGAAAAGCTAGAACCCAAAGTGGAGAAATGCATCTTCATAGGATACCCAAAAGAGACGGTTGGGTACACCTTCTATCTCAGATCCGAAGGCAAAGTGTTTGTCGCTAAGAACATGTCATTTCTCGAGAAAGAGTTTCTCTTGAAAGAATTGAGTGGGAGGAAGATAGAACTTGATGAGGTTATTGAACCTTCACTTCAACCAGAGAGTAGCACAGCGCAGAAAGATGTTTCTGTGGAGCCTACATCAGTTGAAGAGGAAGCTAATGATAGTGATCATGAAGCTTCGGATCAAGTTACTATCGAACCTCGTAGGTCAACAAGGGCACGTACTGCTCCTGAGTGGTACGGTAACCCTGTCTTAGAGGTCATGTTGTTGGACAACGATGAACCTACGAGCTATGGAGAAGCGATGGTGGGCCCGGATTTTGACAAATGGTTAGAGGCCATGAAATCCAAGATAGGATCCATGTATGAAAACAAAGTGTGGACTTTGGAAGTATTACCTGAAGGGCGAAAGGCCATTCAGAATAAATGGATCTTTAAGAGGAAGACGGACGCGGACGGTAATGTCACCGTCTATAAAGCTCGACTTGTGGCAAAGGGTTTTTCACAAGTTCAAGGAATTGACTACAATGAGACTTTCTCTCCCGTAGTGATGCTTAAGTCCGTCAGAATCATGTTAGCAATAGCTGCATTTTTCGATTATGAAATTTGGCAGATGGATGTCAAAACAGCGTTCCTCAGCGGTTTCCTTGAGGAAGAGTTGTATATGATGCCACCAGAAGGTTTTGTCGATCTAGAGAATGCTGGCAAAGTTTGCAAGCTCTAGCGATCCATTTATGGACTGGTTCAGGCATCTCAGAGTTGGAATAAGCGCTTTGATGAGGTGATCAAAGCGTTTGGGTTTATACAAGTTTACGGAGAAGCTTGTATTTACAAGAAAGTGAGTGGGAGCTCTATAGTGTTTCTAATATTATATGTGGATGACATATTGCTGATTGGAAACAATATAGAATTTTTGGAAAGCGTGAAGGAATATTTGAACAAGAGTTTTCCAATGAAGGACCTAGGAGAAGCTGCTTTCATATTAGGCATCAAGATCTATAAAGATAGATCAAGACGCTTAATAGGACTTTCGCAGAGCACATACCTTGGTAAAGTTTTGAAGAAGTTCAAAATGGATCAGTCCAAGAAAGGGTTCTTGCATGTGTTACAAGGTGCGAAGTTGAGTAAGACTCAATGCCCAGTGACTGCAGAGGATAGAGAAAAGATGAGTGTCATCCCCTATGCTTCTGCGATAGGCTCTATCATGTATGCAATGTTGTGCACAAGACCAGACGTCAGCCTTGCCATAAGTATGGCCGGAAGGTTTCAAAGTAATCCAGGAGTGGATCACTGGACGGCGGTCAAGAATATCCTAAAGTACCTGAAAAGGACTAAGGAAATGTTTCTCGTTTATGGAGGTGATCGAGAGCTCATCGTAAAGGGTTACGTCAATGCAAGCTTTGACACTGATCCGGATGACTCTAAGTCTCAAACCGGATACGTATTTATTCTCAATGGAGGAGCGGTAAGCTCGTGCAGTTCCAAGTAAAGCGTGGTAGCTGATTCTACATGCGAAGCGGAGTACATAGCTGCCTCAGAGACGGCAAAGGAAGGTGTCTGGATGAAGCAGTTCATGACGGATCTTGGAGTTGTGCCCAGTGCACTGGACCCAATGACTCTGTTCTGTGACAACACTGGTGCCATTGCTCTAGCCAAGGAACCAAGGTTTCACAAGAGGACCAGACACATAAAGCGACGCTTCAATTCCATCCGCGATTACATCAAGGGAGGAGACATAAGTATTGCAAAGTACACACGAATCTGATTGTTGCAGATCCGCTGACTAAGCCTCTTCCACGAGGGAAACATGATCAACACCAGAACTGTATGGGTGTTAGATTCATTACAATGTAAATTCACATAGTGATGCGAGCTAGATTATTGACTCTAGTGCAAGTGGGAGACTGTTGGAAATATGCCCTAGAGACAGTAATAAAATGGTTATTATTATATTTCCTTGTTCATGATAAATGTTTATTATCCATGCTGAATTGTATTGATTGGAAACTCAAATACATGTGTGGCTACATAGACGACAATGTGTCCCTAGTGAGACTCTAATGGACTAGCTCGTTAATCAAAGATGGCTGTGGTTTCCTAGCCATGGACAAGAGTTGTTATTTGATAATGGGATCACATCATTAGGAGAATGATGTGATTGACAAGACCCAAACTATGAACGTAGCATATGACCGTGTCAGTTTATTGCTATTGTTTTCTGCATGTCAAGTATGTGTTCCTATGAACATGAGATCATGTAACTCGCTGACACCGGAGGAGTACCTTGTGTGTATCAAACGTCACAACGTAACTGGGTGACTATAAAGATAATCTACAGGTATCTCCGAAGGTGTCTGTTGAGTTGACATGGATCAAGACTGGGATTTGTTACTCCATGTGACGGAGAGGTATCTCAGGGCCCACTCGGTAATACAACATCACAATGAGCCTTGCAAGCAAAGTGACTAAAGTGTTAGCCACATGATCTTGTATTACTGAACGAGTAAAGAGACTTGTCGGTAACGAGATTGAACTAGGTATGGAGATACCGACGATCGAATCTCGGGCGAGTAACATACCGATAAACAAAGGGAACAACGTACGGGATTAACTGAATCCTTGACATAGAGGTTCAACCGATAAAGATCTTCGTAGAATATGTAGGAACCAATATGGGCATCTAGGTCCCACTATTGGTTATTTACCGTAGAGGTGTCTCGGTCATGTCTACCTAGTTCTCGAACCCCCAGGGTTTGCACACTTAACGTTCGGTGACGTTTCGGTATTATTGAGTTATGCATGTTGGTGACCGAAGGTTGTTCCGAGTCCCGGATGAGATCCCGGACGTCACGAGGAGCTCCGAAATGGTCCGGAGGTAAAGATTTATTTATAGGAAAGTGGTATTTGGGTTCCGGAAAAGTTTAGGGTACTTCTGGTAGTGTACCGGGAGTGACGAATGGGTTCCGGGGGTCCACCAGGAGGGTCCCACCCACCCCGGGGGGCACATGGGCCCAAAAGGTGGCGCACCAGCCCCTGGTGGGCTGGGAAGCCGACCCCATAGGGGCCCATGTGCCCAAGGGAAAACGAAAAAAAGGGTGGAGGTGCCTTGGAGGGGAGGGACTCCTCCCTAGTGTTCCACCTCCCTTCTGGGAGGAGGACTCCTCCCCCTTAGGTTCGGCCGAACCCCTCCTTGGAGGAGGGGCTAGGGCTGCCTCCCCCTCCCCTTCCCCCTATATATAGTGGAGGTTTGAGGGCAGCCTAACACAGAAAAAAGCCATGTGCTGCCCTCTCCTCTCTAGATCGTCTTTCACCTCTAGATTAGTTCGGTAGAGCTCGGCGAAGCCCTGCCAGATTAGTTCAACACCACCGCCACCACGCCGTTGTGCTGCCGGAGAACTCATCTACCTCTCCGCCCTCGCTTGCTGGATCAAGGAGGCAGAGATCGTCATCGAGCTGTACGTGTGCTGAACGCGGAGATGTCGTCCGTTAGGCGCTAGATCGTGATTGGATCGCGGAACGGCTTGCGATTTGGATCGCGAAGACGTTCGACTACATCAACCGCGTTTCTTAATGCTTCCCGCTTAGCGATCTACAAGGGTATGTGGATTCGATCTCCCCTCTCGTAGATGCTCATCTCCATGGATAGATCTTGTATGTGCGTAGGAAAGTTTTTGTTTCCCATGAAACGTTCCCCAACAATCACTCCACCCATCGACCGCTATCCAGCATGCATCTAGAGTATTAAGTAAAACAGAGTAATGCTTGGAGAACGATGACATGATGTAGACAAAGAGAATTCAATTAATATGAACTAACTCCATCGTTTTATCCTTAGTGGCAACAATACAAAGATGTGTCTTGTCCCTTTCTGTCACTGGGATATAGAGCACCGCCAGATTGAACCCACTACAATGCACCCCTCTAACTGAAGAAATATCAATCTAGTTGGCCAAACTATCTCAATAGATCGGAGAGATTTATGAAGCTATAATGATCATGCAAATAAGAATCATAATAATTATAGGTGACTTAAATACTTTTCATGAATAATCTGAACATAAACTCACAATTCATCGGATTCCAACAAGCACCGCACAAAAGGATTACATCGAATAGATCAAAGCGAAGATGCGATGATCATTGTATTGAAGATCAAGAGAGAGAGATAGCTATCTAGATACTAACTACGGACCCGTAGGTATGTGGTGAACTACATACAACTCATCATGGAGGCAACAAGGATGATGTGGAGCCCCTCCATGATCGATTCCCCCTCCGGCATATCGCCGGAAAAGGTCGCCAGATGGGTACGCGGCAGAACAGAGACTTGCGGCAGCGGAAAAAGTGTTTCGGGAGCTCTCCTAGGGTTTTTGGAATATTTGAGGATTTATAGGCCAGAGAAGGGCATGCGAGGGCGACCGAGGAGGCCACGACCCAACAGGGCGCGCCAGTCCCATGGGTCGTGCCCTGTTAGCTCGTGGCTGCCTCGTGCAGCCTCTCATCTCATCCCAAAGCTTCTAGGTCTTCTTTTGATCTAGAAAAAATCATATTAAAGTTTTGTGGCATTTGGACTTTGTTTGGTATGGTAAACCTGAAAAGAAAAAACATGCAAAAAACAACAACTGGCACTGGGCACTAAGTCAATAGGTTAGTGCTCAAAAATAATAGTAATTGGTAAATAAACACCCAAAAAGTATCCTAAAATGATAATATAATAGCATGGAACAATAAAAATGATAGATACGTTGAAGACGTATTAGGGCGGTTTGAGCGTCAGCGCCTTATTAGAGGGAAAATTTACATAGCAAAAATTATCCAAGTATAAATCTTCATCGTCCATGAGCACATTTGTGTCCACACCTACACTTACCCAACGTGAGAGTTTGAAATACTCAATTCAAAACAGTTGAATTGTAATATTTAATTAAAACTATTGTAGCATTTGAATATTTTTTATCATCTACTATTTGATATGTTGTTATTTTGAGCTTCATATACCTTTGGCGGATGTAGAAAGGCCCGAATGCGTCCGCCACGTCGGACTGACCGCAGGGACCCACACGAAAACACTCAAAAACCCCATTTGTCCAGCAGGCATCTCCTCCGATTTTTTGTGGTGTTGCATGGCACCGCTCTGGCGTGTCACCCGAGGGTCCAAGTCCTTCTATTTATGCCAGATGGCGACCCCCAACCCTAACTGCATCCCATTTCCCTTTCCTCCACGCCGGCACCCACACATCCCCTCGCAGGTCACCGTCTACATCTCCTAGAGCAGATCCGGGCATGGCGCAAGGCTCGAATTCTATCCTGCCTGCCTCTGAACTCTTCGGTGGAAGAGGAGGAGGAGGAGGAGGAGGAGCCGCCAGACGCGGAGATGGAGGAAAAGGTAGAGGATGAGGCAGAGCCGACGCTTACGGTTTCCCAAGCCGGATTCGGCATGACTGATGTGTTGGGCGAGATGAGGTCGCCCAAGTGAAGGAGGGGATGGAGCATCATGTCATCCTGGACTCCATCCGCTCGCAAGCGGAGGTGGAGGCAAAGCTATGCTACATGTGCGGCCGGCGGGTGGAGTTGGAGGCAATCTTCGCAGACATGGAGGCAGACGAGGAGCCGGAGCCGCCGTGGGAGGCTACCATCCCCTAAGAGACGGACATCATCTACATCTGTGATGAAAAGTAGGCTAGGATTTTTCTACATACCTTTTATGTGTTTTATGATTTAGCATGGATTTGAAGAATGAAGTTTGAGGCACATTGTTCTAAGGAACAAAAATGAATGCTAACTCAAACGTCTGGGGGGTGAGGGAGGGAGGAGGGAGGCGGATTGTAGATGCTCTTATCCTTTTTGCAAAAGATTCAATCATTTTTGTTTCTCCTAAGTACGTCTTGACTTCCCGGCAGTGTCACATTAGACGACAAGGAGTATTTTTTGAAAAGGAGGATGACCACCCGGCCTCTGCAATTGGGAGATGCATGTAGCCACTTTATTAATTATTCACAAAGACCTTACAAAGTAATACATCAATATGTGTTAAGCCGCCATCTTGGTAACATATGTCACTACTCCTATCCATTGATGAAGGGGTGCAGAAAGTGTGAGGCGAATACCCAGGCCTCTCACCTAGCTTAACACCTAAAGTCGGAGGCCCCGACCAAGCCACATACCGAGTTTGGGGCACAAACCGGTCCGACGCACTCTCATAGGTCGTCGTCGCCGTCTTCCATCAATCCATCTTCAGAACAGGTCCTGACGCATCGACCTTGCCAGACCTGTCGTTGATGCCTCTACGGTGCCAGACAACGCCTCCTCCCTACGCGCGTGCATCATCATGCATCCATCACCGAGACTTTGTTGCGCCTCTCCGCAGAGACTGCACGACGTTGATACGTAACAGGGAACACCCCTCCACCACAGATGCCATCCACTGGTCCCTCGATCCTATGCACACCTCCAAGAATGGCGCCCTCAGGAGGGGTAAGACTCATGAGCGCCGCCGTCATCTGATCGACTGATTTAGGTTTCCCCCGGAGGTAGCGGATAGGGGTCTAAAGCTTCTCCACAGCGATGCCTTCAAGAAGGGGACGACGCAAAAAACGTCGCCATCGCCGACCTTGGCAACGTGCTAAGAGTAGGATTTTCACCCGGATCCGCTCGAGGACCCTCCATCCAGCATCGTGTGCACGGGACCGCCACCGATCACCGCCACCGCGCATGGAACATGCCGCACCACCGGAGCAGATCTGACTGGAGACCAGGCCCACCATGCCGCTGCAGCAAATCCGAGGTTAGATCTGATCTGACCCGCCGCCGCCAGCTTACAACGGGCAGCCCCCACGGCGTCACCGTCCCGATGAGGATGCCACCGCCGCCGCGCCACCGATCCCCGTGCCCTCCCGCCGCCACCGCCTGGCGAGACCGCCCTACAGTGGCCCTCCCGAGGCACGAAGAACAAGGCCCCGCCGTCGGCCACCGCGAGGGGCTTTGCCCCAGTGGTCCAGGCCGGCGACGAGGGTGGGGAAGGTGGTGAGGAGGCGAGGGGAAGGAGATGGGCGCCGCCGGCCGAATCGCCCAGGGGGGGGGGGGGCGTGGGGGCCGGTTCTCGTGCAAGGGTCTGTTAGACTTCTATCAAACGGCAAGGAGTGAATCACCCGGTAAGACGATGCTCAAAACATGTGTATTCTAGAATCTCTTGACAAACTTATGTTCGCTAGAAGTATGAAGATAAATTCTCTCGGCTTTGCATGGTCTTGAATGATTTTCAGGTCTTAATAGATATAGATAGAAAAAAGTGCAATTTTCGTTTAACTGAAAAGTACAGTTTATTATGAATCGATCGAGATTTGAGTAATTATCATTCTCGGCTTTGCCAAGTCTTGTTAGATTTTCTTCAAGCCTTAAGCGATTCTAAAAAATGTAGGGGTTGTTTGGTTACTAGCCACACCTTGCCAAACTTGTCACATCTCATCTTAGGCAAGTTTGATCAAGTTAGGTGGGTATTTGGTTCTAGTCACCTAAGGCAAGAATTCTTTTATGAACAATAGACCTCATATGTCATATACACAAAAAATGTGACAAGATTCTCTTAGACAAGCCAAAGTGTGGCTAACAATTTAAGCAACTCAAATAAGGCAAATGTGACAAGTATGGCAATATATAGCAAAGGTAGTCATAATGCAAACAGACCTTAGTTTTCATTTAACTAGAAGATCCACAGAGTTCCAAGACATCTCATTCTGTCAGAACATTTCATGGTTGTTTCGCCCAAATTCAACCGAACCCGAACAGCTCAACGTAGCGTTGCTCAAAACAGCAGCTCTTTTCGTGTACCACTTGGAGCTCCGAATAAAGGTTGTACAGAGATATGTTCCGGAAGAAAGGGAAGCGCAGTATTATACTTCCTCCGTTCTTAAATATAAGTCTTTTTAGAGATTCCACTATAAACTACATTCGGAACAAAATGAGTGAATCTATACTCTAAAGTATGTTTATATACATCCGTATGTAATCCGTAGTGAAATCATGACGATCCGCTTTTCCATATGTTCAACTTGCATGGTGCTGACTCATATCGGCACGACTTGTTCCTCAAAAAATATCGGCACTACTCTAGGTCAGCTTAATTAACTTGATGGGTCGCTCTACAGGATCGGCAAAACTGTCACGCAACTACCAGGCTCTGCGTCGTCATGGCAGTGCGAGACGAAACGTTATGGCGCGTTGCCACGTCGCTTTCATGATGCAGAGGCCAACAGCAGCATCGAAATTACGTGCCAAATAAACCCATCAACTGTCACTACATATATACGCACTGATGCAACTTGCAGCTGGTAGTCGATATCTTCATCTATATCCACGATCGAGCTGACTTGACCTGAAAACTATATCCATGCCTTTGTCAATTGTCATCTCCTTCCGGCCCTTTATATAAATCCCCACATTGTCCTAGCAATTTAAAGCACTCTGAGTTACCTTAATATCGCTTAGCCTCTTCAAGAGCAATCGGTAGTCATGACGGTAAGTTCTTGCACCTGTCTGTCTTTTACCCGCGGCTAAATTACTGGCAAGGTCTAGTGCTAAATCCTTGAGAAATCTTGCGTTGGTTCTATGTACGCGTGCAGATCGTGGAGATGCAGATGAACATCGACTGCGACGGCTGCGAAGATAACGTGAGGAAGGCCCTTCTCAGGCTTCAAGGTATGTACCACCAAAGGAATTTCGATTCTCATCGTGATTGTGGGATCAGAGTCAGACTTAGACATGTCCTAGTAATAATTTTGTCGTTCGTCTTGTGCAGGCGTGCACTACGTGGACGTGGACCGAGCGCGGGACAAGGTGACGGTGACAGGCACGGCGAGCCAGAAGAAGGTGCTGCGCGCGGCACGGCGCACGGGAAAGCTCGCCGTGCTGTGGCCGTCGGCATACAACCCGGAGTACCACCACGCCTACGCCTACGCTCAGGCACAGCCGGCCTACTACTCCTACCAGGCCAAGCCCGCCCACGCGCACCGCTATTACAACAGCGTCCCGCACGGCAAGAGCGGCGGCGGGTACGCGGCGCCGGCGGCGCAGTACGGCAGCGCCAGCTCGTACAACTACCACGTCCATGGCTACTACGACTCGGACCTCCACGGGTACCACCACGAGCAGCAGGCGCTGTCCGTCGACGCGCGGAGCTACTTCAGCGACGACAACCCCAGCGCCTGCTCCGTCATGTGATGCTTGCTCCGATGCCTACCAATCGGCCTCTGCAGCGTGTACATACGTGTGTATCTCATGTGTGTGTATACTTCTGTCCGGTTGCTCTGTATATAAGACATGTTGGGACAAACCCCAAACCAGCGCTCTCTCTCACTCACTCGAATGAAGGTGAAAAAAAGGAGCACATGATTTTCCGACGCGCAAACGCCTCACCGTACATACGGCGCCTCGTCGCACGAACGGCGTGAATTTACTAGGCACATACCCGACTTTGGCAACAAACCGAAACCATACATGAAAGACTACACGTCATAAAGACTAACTCCGGTTACTACTCCTCACGATGAACGCACACACGCTCCTACAGACTACACTTCTCCTCAGGCTTCTCTCACAACACCACGGCTGTTTATTTTTTTTTGAAACAGAGGCAAAAGCTTTGCCTTTTTCATTAATTAAGAAGAAGATAGTTGCCCAGTTAATTGTCGGAAAACTGAGCGAAAACCGATACATCGAGGGCCAAGCCCATACTAGAACTCAAGGACCTAACATACGACATCGCGGATGGCGCCTCCCAACAAGCCAACCCGCGAAACCTCATGCGAACTACTCCCAAAATAAAAAACACCGTAGAAGGAGAAACACAGAGGCGACTAACATCTTGCAGAGTTGTCCCTCACAGCGGCACATACTACCTGTTTGGCATTCTTGATGTTCTCCGCTTTGACAAGGTGAATCAATCCCTGGGTGATCGCAGGCATGGCAATGAGGTATTTGATCAGCACGGTTAAATCATGCAAAGTGTCACCTTCCTCAATCGCGAAAGCGCAGCCCTTTTCAACAGCCTGTACTTCGTCAGAGATAGAACTAGGTAGGCTGAACTCAGTGGCCACCACCGGAGCAACTAACCCCAAGGTCAGCGGCTGCACGGTGTTGCCAATGTCCTCAACACCTTGGTCCTTGTGGTTTGCCACCAGCGCTGCCTTCGCCGTCAGCAACGACCCCTGTAGACCAACGGATGCCTCCACCCGCTCCAATAAGCTGGTCGCACGTGCCAACCACAAGCACAAAGAGTCCTCAAGCTTATGCAATGGACGGAGCGCCAACTCCATCATGACCTGAGGATCAGAACCACTCGATGAGAAGATTTTGCCACAACCTCATGATCAGAACTACCTCCACTAGAAGCTTTAGAAAACCTCGTAGAGTCGGGAACTTCAGCATGCACCGCGGGAGCAACAACGGAAGCCCAAGAGCGGCTATCAGCGGACGGACATGGCGGAGCTGGAGAGGCACGTACACGGCAACGAGGTGCTCTAACGGAGGAGAGGCGAAGACAACAATCCCTCTCACGGTGCCCAGAGCGGAGACATGTGAGGCATCGAATCGGGTCCCGGCAGAAGGCGGCCTTGTGGTCCGGAGCCAAGCAGCGGAAACATCGACCATGAGTTCTCCGTCTGAAGGCCGCAGCTTGCTCTAGCTTCACGGATTGGGAAGCATGGCCGCAGCTCATGTGGCCACGGGGACGACCCTTTCGTCCTACGAAAATCCAAGGACCTTCCCCAGACTGAGCATCCACAGCCTCCGCCGTATCACAAGAAGACGACACGGAAAAGCAGGAAGCGGATGGCACACAATCGACATCAGTATTCGTCGCCAGCGGCGCCAGCTCCCCCATCATTGCAGCGGCGGTAGTGCGACCTTCGGCGACGGTCAGCAGCGTGCTTGGCACGAACTCAGCATCTTCATCCGGCGGCGACTGCGGAACCAAGGCAGCAACTTCGGCCCCATCCCCAACATCGGGGCAAGGCAGGAGCTGCACGCAGGTGACGAGGCCATGTGTGGCCGCCGGCTGCAACAGCAGAGCCAACTCCACCTCCTTCTCACCAACAACGGCTGTGCAGCTACTCTTGGCCCCAAGCAGAACATCCGTCACATCGGCAGGAGCAGGGCTCCGGCCAGCCGGAGGCGACATGGAGACGAAATCCAGATCCGCCTGATCTGGATCGAGCGGGGGGAGGCCAACGTTTGGGGACACCGGTGGCTCCGGCGGCTGGGTGGAGACGGAGCCGACAATGGAGGCGGGGGCGGCCAGCGGCGGAACCGGAGTGGTCGTCGATTGAGCCTTGGAGCGGCACGAGCGGCTGCTCTGAACCTCCCTCTGACCTCCATTCTCCACTCGAATCCTATAGGCAGGGGGCTGCGGCCTTGGGCGAGGGAGCACGCGAGGCGCTGAGAGGGTGGCCGGCGGGGCCGGGGTGGCCGCCGCCGGTGGGGGCTGGTGGAGGGGCGCAGGGTCGGGGTCGGGGGGGGGGGGGGGGAGGGCGAGCCGTTGAGCTAGCCGTTGCTGCTCCCATCTCCTCTGAGGTATCTCGAGCTGTCCCTTGTGGAAGCTGACCACGGCTGTTTAAATGACACACGCGCTACCAGGACAACAACCTGCCCGACTCCTATGCCACTCACGCACGCACTAACCGGCCACAACCACATGACCCGGCCACCTAACAGATTTTGCATGCAGCTAGCACCAAACTCCCTGCATGCGCACACACGGCCGGGCTAACAGTATGCACGCATGTACTACTTCACCGCTCTTAAAATCTCTCCGTACGTGTAACTAACCTATCCATGCGCTTCAGGACTCGGCAGCTCCACCGCACACCACGGCCAGCTCTCCGGACGAGCGCCGCAGGACTCGGCTGCCAACGAAACCACGGACCACACCTGGCGCATCTGACGCCAGTCACCACCGTGCATGACATGCCTTATTCCCAACACTCACCTTCAAAGCCATAACCTCGCCGCAC
Source organism: Elymus sibiricus (assembly GCA_039707655.1). Classification (NCBI taxonomy): domain Eukaryota; kingdom Viridiplantae; phylum Streptophyta; class Magnoliopsida; order Poales; family Poaceae; genus Elymus; species Elymus sibiricus. Next base: position 337,119,195 of record CM077675.1, on the reverse strand, counting down.
GGCCTGCCGATAGGACCCCTGGCTCGTCGTCCTCTCCTTCGTCCGATGCCACCGCGCGCCTCCGTGCCCGCTGCGACATGCCGTGTGCTCGTCGTGCCCTCGTCGTGGTTGCCGCGTCGCTCATCATCGGAGTTGCGTCTGGACACGCCGCACGTTGCCGTTGCACGCGCTCACCGCGTGCTTCCACGTCTGCCGTGCTAATCGTGGACTCACCGCGCACCGCCTCCGCGTCCGCCACAGCCGCAATGCCGCGCATCTCAGGCCGACACATGGCCTGAAGCTCCATCACGCAGCCGCCGGTGAACGCCGCCATCGCCGGCACACCTCCGGCATGGCGACCAATACCCAAGACAATCAAGCTCATGATATCAAATGTTGAGACAAACCCCAGACCAGCTCTCCCTCTCTCACTCGCTCGGACGAAGGTGGAACAAGAGGAGCACATGATTTTCCGGCGCACAAACGCCTCACCGCACGAACGAACGGCGTCAATTTACTGGGCACATACCCGTGATAGGCACATACCCGGGATGGGCAACAAACCGCAGCCATACATGAGCGACTACACGCCATAAAGACTAACTCCGGCTACTACTCCTCATAATGAGCGCACACACGCACATGGAAACTACATTTCTCCTCAGGCTTCTCTCTACACAACACCACAGCTGTTTAAATGGCACATGCGCTACCAGGGCAACAACCTGCCTGGCTCTATGAATACACACACGCACATCCTATCCTATGAGAAGACTGACTAGGTAAATCTTGAGATTGATGAAGTTGACATAGGCACATTGTAGTCAATGAAAACGCCTCTCCCACTGACCGCACCATCGAAATGCCTGAACTAAATCTAGGAGAATACGAATACCAGTATCAAATCTTAGAGTTTCACCTAGGTGGGTGATTCCACCATAAGAAGTCTAACCATCTGATCGCCCAGTTCATGAATCTTATCTAAGTTTTCCTAACGTTTTCACGAATTTAACAGTTTGTATGAAGTTCTTGTGTTTCACTACAGTGATCACGAGAAGTAAGAAATCAACAACTCTAATAGTGAATTTGTCGAAGTTGTCTTGGGCACTTCAAATTCAGTTCTCTATGGCATCCCAACGCTAACCCCCCAAAGCGAACACTGTATTCATCAACAAATCGCCAAACAAAGTTATGGGCAATGATCGTCGTCAAGACAAATAGAAACGTTATACGAATGTAATCATCAGCGGGCAGTTAAGGACAAAATCATTCAAAGTTCAGTTAAATTCTGGGCTGCATTTGGTCTTTGCGCCAATGACGCAACGGGTCATCTGTGAGAGCAAGAGCAATGAGAGTAGATTGTATCGACATGATCGAGGTGTTTTGCTTGCCTTGCTGATCAATTGCAGGGTATTGTTCTTCACAAGCGTAGTCGTACTCAACTTCAGGTTCAGTTCCTATCGCGAAGAAGCAAAACACCAAAAAGAAGAACGACTCAAAACATTGTTATGCTCAGTCAATATGGATACTACTACCAGTTTAAATGAAGTTGATTTGAAATATAAATAGCTAATCCAAACTCCATATTAGACATATAAAATGCCCTTTTAGTGATTTGACCTAAACAACAAGTTTAAGTTGTTTTAACATGCATCAAAATGCTACCGACAGATAGATTGGATTTTTCTGATTATTTTTAATATATAACTTATTTTTATTAAAGTTATAGATTAGTTTATTTGTTGCATGTTAAAACAACTTAAACTTGTTGAGCTAGCCGTTGCTGCTCCCATCTCCTCTGAGGTATCTCGAGCTGTCCCTCGTGGAAGCTGACCACGGCTGTTTAAATGACACACGCGCTACCAGGACAACAACCTGCCCGACTCCTATGCCACTCACGCACGCACTAACCGGCCACAACCACATGACCCGGCCACCTAACAGATTTTGCATGCAGCTAGCAACAAACTCCCTGCATGCGCACACACGGCCGGGCTAACAGTATGCACGCATGTACTACTTCACCGCTCTTAAAATCTCTCCGTACGTGTAACTAACCTATCCATGCGCTTCAGGACTCGGCAGCTCCACCGCACACCACGGCCAGCTCTCCGGACGAGCGCCGCAGGACTCGACTGCCAACGAAACCACGGACCACACCTGGCGCATCTGACGCCAGTCACCACCGTGCATGACATGCCTTATTCCCAACACTCACCTTCAAAGCCATAACCTCGCCGCACGGCCTGCCGATAGGAGCCCTGGCTCGTCGTCCTCTCCTTCGTCCGATGCCACCGCGCGCCTCCGTGCCCGCTGCGACATGCCGTGTGCTCGTCGTGCCCTCGTCGTGGTTGCCGCGTCGCTCATCATCGGAGTTGCGTCTGGACACGCCGCACGTTGCCGTTGCACGCGCTCGCCTCGTGCTTCCACGTCTGCCGTGCTAATCGTGGACTCACCGCGCACCGCCTCCGCGTCCGCCACAGCCGCAATGCCGCGCATCTCAGGCCGACACACGGCCTGAAGCTCCATCACGCAGCCGCCGGTGAACGCCGCCATTGCCGGCACACCTCCGGCATGGCGACCAATGCCCAAGACAATCAAGCTCATGATATCAAATGTTGAAACAAACCCCGGACCAGCTCTCCCTCTCTTACTCGCTCGGACGAAGGTGGAACAAGAGGAGCACATGATTTTCCGGCGCACAAACGCCTCACCGCACGAACGAACGGCGTCAATTTACTGGGCACATACCCGGGATAGGCACATACCCGGGATGGGCAACAAACCACAGCCATACATGAGCGACTACACGCCATAAAGACTAACTCCGGCTACTACTCCTCATAATGAGCGCACACACGCACATGGAAACTACATTTCTCCTCAGGCTTCTCTCTACACAACACCACAGCTGTTTAAATGGCACATGCGCTACTAGGGCAACAACCTGCCTGGCTCTATGAATACACACACGCACATCCTATCCTATGAGAAGACTGACTAGGTAAATCTTGAGATTGATGAAGTTGACATAGGCACATTGTAGTCAATGAAAACGCCTCTCCCACTGACCGCACCATCGAAATGCCTGAACTAAATCTAGGAGAATACGAATACCAGTATCAAATCTTAGAGTTTCACCTAGGTGGGTGATTCCACCATAAGAAGTCTAACCATCTGATCGCCCAGTTCATGAATCTTATCTAAGTTTTCCTAATGTTTTCATGAATTTAACAGTTTGTATGAAGTTCTTGTGTTTCACTACAGTGATCACGAGAAGTAAGAAATCAACAACTCTAATAGTGAATTTGTCGAAGTTGTCTTGGGCACTTCAAATTAAGGTTCTCTATGGCATCCCAACGCTAACCCCCTAAAGCGAACATTGTATTCATCAACAAATCGCCAAACAAAGTTATGGGCAATGATCGTCGTCAAGACAAATAGAAACGTTATACGAATGTAATCATTAGCGGGCAGTTAAGGACAAAATTATTCAAAGTTCAGTTAAATTCTGGGCTGCATTTGGTCTTTGCGCCAATGACGCAACGGGTCATCTGTGAGAGCAAGAGCAATGAGAGTAGATTGTATCGACATGATCGAGGTGTTTTGCTTGCCTTGCTGATCAATTGCAGGGTATTGTTCTTCACAAGCGTAGTCGTACTCAACTTCAGGTTCAGTTCCTATCGCGAAGAAGCAAAACACCAAAAAGAAGAACGACTCAAAACAATGTTTTGCTCAGTCAATATGGATACTACTACCAGTTTAAATGAAGTTGATTTGAAATATAAATAGCTAATCCAAACTCCATATTAGACATATAAAATGCCCTTTTAGTGATTTGACCTAAACAACAAGTTTAAGTTGTTTTAACATGCATCAAAATGCTACCGACAGATAGATTGGATTTTTCTGATTATTTTTAATATATAACTTATTTTTATTAAAGTTATAGATTAGTTTATTTGTTGCATGTTAAAACAACTTAAACTTGTTGAGCTAGCCGTTGCTGCTCCCATCTCCTCTGAGGTATCTCGAGCTGTCCCTCGTGGAAGCTGACCACGGCTGTTTAAATGACACAAGCGCTACCAGGACAACAACCTGCCCGACTCCTATGCCACTCACGCACGCACTAACCGGCCACAACCACATGACCCGGCCACCTAACAGATTTTGCATGCAGCTAGCAACAAACTCCCTGCATGCGCACACACGGCCGGGCTAACAGTATGCACGCATGTACTACTTCACCGCTCTTAAAATCTCTCCGTACGTGTAACTAACCTATCCATGCGCTTCAGGACTCGGCAGCTCCACCGCACACCACGGCCAGCTCTCCGGACGAGCGCCGCAGGACTCGGCTGCCAACGAAACCACGGACCACACCTGGCGCATCTGACGCCAGTCACCACCGTGCATGACATGCCTTATTCCCAACACTCACCTTCAAAGCCATAACCTCGCCGCACGGCCTGCCGATAGGAGCCCTGGCTCGTCGTCCTCTCCTTCGTCCGATGCCACCGCGCGCCTCCGTGCCCGCTGCGACATGCCGTGTGCTCGTCGTGCCCTCGTCGTGGTTGCCGCGTCGCTCCTCATCGGAGTTGCGTCTGGACACGCCGCACGTTGCGGTTGCACGCGCTCGCCGCGTGCTTCCACGTCTGCCGTGCTAATCGTGGACTCACCGCGCACCGCCTCCGCGTCCGCCACAGCCGCAATGCCGCGCATCTCAGGCCGACACACGGCCTTAAGCTCCATCACGCAGCCGCCGGTGAACGCCGCCATCGCCGGCACACCTCCGGCATGGCGACCAATGCCCAAGACTATCAAGCTCATGATATCAAATGTTGAGACAAACCCCGTACCAGCTCTCCCTCTCTCACTCGCTCGGACGAAGGTGGAACAAGAGGAGCACATGATTTTCCGGCGCACAAACGCCTCACCGCACGAACGAACGGCGTCAATTTACTGGGCACATACCCGGGATAGGCACATACCCGGGATGGGCAACAAACCGCAGCCATACATGAGCGACTACACGCCATAAAGACTAACTCCGGCTACTACTCCTCATAATGAGCGCACACACGCACATGGAAACTACATTTCTCCTCAGGCTTCTCTCTACACAACACCACAGCTGTTTAAATGGCACATGCGCTACCAGGGCAATAACCTGCCTGGCTCTATGAATACACACACGCACATCCTATCCTATGAGAAGACTGACTAGGTAAATCTTGAGATTGATGAAGTTGACATAGGCACATTGTAGTCAATGAAAACGCCTCTCCCACTGACCGCACCATCGAAATGCCTGAACTAAATCTAGGAGAATACGAATACCAGTATCAAATCTTAGAGTTTCACCTAGGTGGGTGATTCCACCATAAGAAGTCTAACCATCTGATCGCCCAGTTCATGAATCTTATCTAAGTTTTCCTAATGTTTTCACGAATTTAACAGTTTGTATGAAGTTCTTGTGTTTCACTACAGTGATCACGAGAAGTAAGAAATCAACAACTCTAATAGTGAATTTGTCGAAGTTGTCTTGGGCACTTCAAATTCAGTTCTCTATGGCATCCCAACGCTAACCCCCCAAAGCGAACACTGTATTCATCAACAAATCGCCAAACAAAGTTATGGGCAATGATCGTCGTCAAGACAAATAGAAACGTTATACGAATGTAATCATCAGCGGGCAGTTAAGGACAAAATCATTCAAAGTTCAGTTAAATTCTGGGCTGCATTTGGTCTTTGCGCTAATGACGCAACGGGTCCTCTGTGAGAGCAAGAGCAATGAGAGTAGATTGTATCGACATGATCGAGGTGTTTTGCTTGCCTTGCTGATCAATTGCAGGGTATTGTTCTTCACAAGCGTAGTCGTACTCAACTTCAGGTTCAGTTCCTATCGCGAAGAAGCAAAACACCAAAAAGAAGAACGACTCAATACATTGTTATGCTCAGTCAATATGGATACTACTACCAGTTTAAATGAAGTTGATTTGAAATATAAATAGCTAATCCAAACTCCATATTAGACATATAAAATGCCCTTTTAGTGATTTGACCTAAACAACAAGTTTAAGTTGTTTTAACATGCATCAAAATGCTACCGACAGATAGATTGGATTTTTCTGATTATTTTTAATATATAACTTATTTTTATTAAAGTTATAGATTAGTTTATTTGTTTTTCCTAAGCTTGGGATATTTTTGGGAATTTCCAAAATCATTTTTTTCTTCTAAATCTAGGAAATGCTTTTGTTACTCGGTGTTAACCATGCCTATGTCACTGACGGGCCAGTCAACATTTACTAGGCTAGGTCAAACCTAACGTGTGGGTCCTCCAGAATTAGTACTAATCTAAACCGAAAAACTAAGGGCTTGTTTGGTTCGTAAGATTTTGAAAACACAGGAATAAGAAAACTATAGGGTTGGAGTGGCATGTCCATTTGAACCCTATAGGATTAGCAAGGAGTGTTTGATGCCACAGGAAAAACAAAGGAATTGTAAAAAGAGGTTGGAGTGGATGTTAAATTTCCTATGAAATGTAGTACAAAATATTTCATAGGAAAAAATCCTATGGGATTCAATCCTATGAATCAAAGGACCAATGTAGGAAAAATTCTTAAGGATCTCGATCCTCTAAAAACCCTATAGAATTCTTTTGAATCAAAGGAGCCTTAAGACTAGTCATAGCGGGAAGTAACTTAGGCTAGTAACATGCATATATTACTAGTCTATGTTACTACCTACATACATAAGGGCATCTACAGCCACGATTACCAAATCGGGCGCCCTATACGTCCGTGGACGCGTTCAGGTGTGTCAGTAGACAGTGACCAGTCAGTCCTCAAATTATCGCTCGCATAGACGTGCACCTCATATCCGTCATCATATATTCATACTATGCATGTAACGTGCGGACAAAGAAATCGGCATCAAAAGGACAACGAAATGCACATGAACCCACTTTACATCTTCCAAAACATAACCACAGTTCATCGCTCGACAAGTTCAAAAATTAAACAACTAAAAACGACAATGTAAATGGAGGAGGAACGGGATTACCACTTCCTCGCTGGCCCTTTCTCCTTCCGATCATGGGCGTAGTTCTAGGCATCCGCGAGTGATGGTGGATCGTCTGATCGTCGGAGGAAGAGTCGTGGTCGTCGGCATCAGGCCCGGTCCTGGGGGTGCAACCTGTGCAGGCGCACAGGGCCCCCAGGTTTTTGGGGCCTCAAAAAATTTATGCAGTAGTAATACTAATGACTAATAGGCTTCATTAAGGATATATGTTGGGCCTCGTGACACACTCGAATCCCAGCGATAGATGATGGGCCTCCTCTCCGCTTCTCACTCGGTTATGCCTCCCAGTGAACGAATCGAAGTGATCGCTGCTGCCGCGCCTCGAGCGCTCCGCTCGCGACCCCTCCTCTCCTGATCGACGCCGAGTCGCCGACGGATCTACTCAAGAAAAAATAGCGATTGAATTGAGTCCGCGATTGAATCGAGTCTTTTCTCCACACTCCTCTCCTAGTTCTTCTTTCCCTTTGCTTCGTCGTGCGGCCGGCAGGAACGACACCCCCGCTGTCGGTGTCAAAACCGGCGTATCTCGTAGTAGGGGTCCTAAGCTAGGCGTCTTGGAGCGATGGTAACATGGACACAGGATTTTACCCAGGTTTGGGCTCTCTCAAGGAGATAATACCCTACGTCCTGCTTTTGATTGTATTGATATGGGGATGGTACATAGTACAGGTATCTACCACGAGATTGTAGTAATGAATATGAGATGTAATGTAATGATCTATTGAGTAGCCTGGCCTCGGTTTATATATGCACCGTAGGCCTAGGGTTTAGAGGAGTCCTTGTCTTGTGCGCCAAGTCTTGTGGAATCCTCCTTGTATTCAGCATGGGCTGCCCGAAGTGGCCCATTAGTGAATCGCCCTGGGGGTCCTCGGCCCGACCCACTGGTCGGGAGACGACGTGGTGAGTACCCCCTAGTCCAGGACACCATCAGTAGCCCCCTGAACCGGTCTTCAAGTTAGGGACGCTCCTCGGTTCTTCCGAACAGTTCTTCGTCTTCGGCCGTCGGTCTTGAAAACTGGTTCAATAAATCTTCCCATCACTGATCTTAAGGATCGCCGAGGTGAATCCGAAGAGTTCACAAGTCGGGCATCCAAGGAGCCCCTTTAAGTTATCGGCCTTTATCAATGCCTTGTAATGTTTACGCCATACTTCGGGGTCGAAGTGCTTCCCGTGTGGCGGTGTTCCCTTACGTCCGAGCTACAACGTCGAACTGCATCCGAGGTGTCTTTTTACAGCCGAGCTCCAACGCCGGACTGTATCCGAGGTATCTTTTTGCAGCCGAGCCCCAACGCCAGACTGTGTCCGAGCTCCAACGCCGGACTGTGTCCGAGCTCCAACGCCGGACTGTGTTCGAGCTCCAACGCCGAATTGTATCCGAGGTGTCATAGATTACCTCGGTCTCTGAAAATTTGAAGGACTTCATCCGAGCTTAAATGCCGGAATAGTCTTTTATGGAGCCAGCCATTCACATCCGAGCTTTTATGCCAGACTGCTTCTGAGGCGTCTCCGATCTTGAGCTTTATGCCGGACTGCTTCCGAGCTCCAACGTCGGACTGCATCCGAAGAGTCTTTTTACAGCCAAGCTCCAATGCCGGACTGCATCCGAGCTCTTGCACCGGACTGTATCCGAGCGCCGGATTACATCCGAGGTGTCATAGATTACCTCGGTCTTGAAAAAGTTGAAGGGGTTCAACCGAGCTTAATGCGGGAAATGCCCTCTATGGAGACAGCCACTTGCATCTGAGCTTTATGCCGGACTCCTTCCGAGGTGGTGCACCACCTCGGCCATGGGCTGATTTTTTGTGGATATTTTCGATTGGTGCAACTTATTCTCTGCCGAGATATATAGCCAGTAGCCCTCAAGGTGTGTGTCGGTCTAAAACCCGAGATGCACCTGAAGGACGACATAAAACCGCTGATCCCAGTAGCCCCTGAGACTCAGGTCGATTTGCAAATTCGGCCTGAGGATCAACTCCTAGCTCGGCAGCATACTTCGGAACACAAAAGCGGTGTGCACAGACCTCGAGACTCAGGTTGGGTGCGGCCGACCAACCCAAGGATCATAATCTCCTCGGAAACTGTATTGCACTTAAATTTTCTGCATTGAATTGTCAATGCAGTAGCCCCCGAGACTTGGGTTGGGCAATATGGCCGACCCTAGGATCGTATCTCCTCGGGAACTAGTTCAACCGTCATGTACGTTTTGACAACGCCGAGGTGGAGTTCAGCAGGAAAGATGCCGAACTATAGTTTAGAAAAGAGTTTCCTAGCAAGACCATCACGCCGAACACCTCAACCAAGAGAGTGTCCCGCTTCCTGAAAGGAAAACATAAAATAGGTGAAAGATGTTATAAGCTCAAAAGACCAAAAAACTTGCGTAAAAAACTTTACGTCTAGATTGAATCAAGTTTTTTGGTGCCAATACGAAATTGGTCTTAAAATTGTGCTTCCATCGTGCTTTGACATGACACATCCGATCTCTAGACTTCAAGTGGGTCAGCCTTCAGCTTCAACCTCCCTATCCCGAAGGCGGAGTGTTTCTCAGGCCAGTTTAGCGAACTAAACGTGAGCGGCTTTAGAGAGAAACCAGGCTACCCAGCTATTGATCATACACTTGAGTCGAGAAAGGAGCGGTAGAAAAAGACTTTGCAACGACTAAGAAGAAAACATCTATTATAAAACGGCTCATATTAATTTAAGAGCCCCCAAGTGACTTGGGTAAAAGAATTTTATGTATAATGATTGTATGTACCGAAGTACTTATATAATATCTGTGTTCGCCCGAACTTTGAACGCGTCTTAACCGACCGTCGACTTCTCCCTCTTCGGCCAAGGGCCGAAAAGTGTTATCTACTCCGCCTACCGAGAACATCGGCGGTGTTTCGGATAACCAGGCAATCAGGTCATGAGGCTGTAACAGACAAAGCGCGCCCAGGGAACTTATGCTATATTACTTATGTAACGTAAGAAGCATCTTCAAAGAAAATAGTGCCCCCAACGGTACCTTTCTTTGGTCGCTCATGATTACTATGAGACTTGTGCAATAGATTTGTGTACGCGTGAGTTCCGTCGTGTGCCGACCATAGTTGAAAACAATAAGAGCGCTAGCTTTTGGCTTCACCCGTCTGAGGTACGAGTTCGGATGACCCGATCGTAACAATCGCAGAGGTGCTCCCTTTACTCCCTAGCCGAACAATCGGGAACATAGGGGTAAGCACAGGAGCCAGGCAACCCAGCTTTGCGGAACACTTAAGTCAACATGATGCATATTTTGGCATAATACGCGAGCAAGGAAAGAAGCTGTACAATAATAATCACATGCAAAGAGAAAAGGTTTCATAAAGGAAGCCCCCAAGTAAACGGGGTATTTGAATTTGTTTGTAACAAACAAAGTTTTGACAAAGAAAGTTTTTCACAAACAACTTTTTGTCAAAAAAGTATAACGCTTGGTCGAACCGAACAAAAAGTAAAATTCTAAAGAGAGCTGAGCACGAAAACGACTTAGCTGGTTAATGTGCTCGGTGCGGTCCGGGGTTATGGCGGGACAAAGACGTAGTCCTTGACCTGGCCGAGGTCCCAGCCCCCAAGCCCGAGGTAACTGAGCGAAGAGCTTGGGTCGCGAAGTGGCAACGCAGCACGGTTGCTGCGGCGAGGCACAGCCCCCGGTCCAGCCGAGGAGACAGAGTAGTTCGGCAGCGTGACGACGAAGCCCCCAGTTATCATGGGAAAAGGAAGTGTTGTTAACAAACAATTTTTTTTATTTAACATAAATATAATGCTCGGTAGAACCGAACAAAAATTTAGAAATTTGAGCATTAAAGCGACTTAGCTGGTTAATGTGCTCGATGTTGACGACGCAGGCTGAGCTTATAGCGGGTCAAGGTCCCAGCCCCCAAGCCGGTCCCGAGGTGACCGAACGAGGAGTTCGGCACTCCGAAGAAGTGTCACGGCTCGGCCGATGTGGCGAGGCGAAGCCCCTGGTCCAGCCGAGGTGGTGGAGTAGGTCGGCAAGGTGACGCCGGGGTGACCGCATGACGACAGTCGAAGTCGATTTCCTGCACTCATAAAATAGTGCAAGCCAAAAGTAATAACAAAGAAAGATAATAATATATTAAAAAAAAGAATTCTTCTACTTAGTTAATTTAAGTGAAGCAAATAAGTAAAGGAATATGGCCTGGGCGCCGAGGTGCCTGAACGAAGAGTTCGGCTTGACGAAGTGGCGACGCTGCAAGGTCGATGTGGCGAGATGAAATCCTCGGTCTAGTTAACATGGCGAAGCTGTGATCGGCGGACGCCGAAGTCTCATGCAGGTTGGCTGGTGACGCCGAAGTCTCATGCCAGCCGAGGTGTTGAAGCAGGTCGGCTGGTGACGCCGAAGTCTCAGGCCAGCCGAGGTGTTGAAGCAGGTCGGCTGGTGACGCCAAAGTTTCCGGAGCGGGTGGATGAGGAGATGACGAAGCCCCCAGTCTAGCCGAGGCGACGAAGCAGGTCGGTAAGGTGACACGAGATCCCCCACGCTAGCCGATATCTCAAAGCAGGTCGGCGTGGTGGGAAGAAACGACGACGCGGCAGTGCCGACACAGGTCGGAATTTATGACGCGGTCAATACCGGCTTAGAAGTGACAGCGCGGCGATGCTGGCATGGCCGACCCGTGCAATCTATGGGGCAACGCTCTTGTCTTGACGATTATTTGTCCTTCACGATGCCGAACTCTTGGTCGGCTCACCGAGGTGATGATCCAAGGTGGTTGTTGTCGGCTTGATGGAGCGACCCCGCAATCGACGTTGGCGCAGGTCGGTAGCCATGGAGCAACGTGGTCGGGCCGGTTTGACATCGGCGCGACGGTCAATGATCGCCTCGGAAAAGACTCAAAAGTTGTGGGCACGTGTTTGAAAACAACACACAATACCCTAGAAAAAAAAATTCCTTAAAAAGGATGTCCAATATCCCGTTCATGAAAAAAGATGAACTCGGATCGGATTCGTTTTCGTGCAGAAAACAGATCGGAAAAATTGATGCACTCATCTGACGTTTCCCGGAGTTTGAATGGTCGGATTGAGCTGAAATTTTGAGGGGTGATCGGTATGGGAATTCCGCAGCCGATGAACGGTGGGATCTTCCAAACGATGTCCGAGCTGGAAGCTGGACACCTCGCCCTAAACTCATCTCGATTCCCGTCCAGATTCGACAGGGCTCCGGTATTTCGTAGATCGCCGAAGATTCCTCCATCGGAATACGACAAAATTTTACGGGGTCATTATAGACTCAATTCCGCACAGTTCCACCAAAGCAATCGTCAAGGCGACGCTCGAGGAAGCGGGGACGACGAACACGAGTCGCTGTCCAGAAAAACTGCACGGTTGCTCGAGGACGATGTCAACATCGAGCCCCCAAGCTCCATGGATGATTTCTCGTGATCTTGATAGAGATCGGGGATGATGACGATGAAAGTATCCTTCCGATCTTGACGATCCGGCATGGAGCGCAGTCCTCGGTCCAGCCGAGGTGACCAGTCGAGCCGGCGACGAAGATGCCGACATCGACAACAAAGCTCGGTTCCAACGCGTAGATCGCGCCGGAGACTATTTGAATTCCCATCGCACCGCGGCGACTGCCAGCAGGCTCTCAATGAAAGCACCAATGTCGGTGTCAAAACCGACGTATCTCGTAGTAGGGGTCCTAAGCTAGGCGTCTTGGAGCGATGGTAACATGGACACATGATTTTACCCAGGTTCGGGCTCTCTCAAGGAGATAATACCCTACGTCCTGCTTTTGATTGTATTGATATGGGGATGGTACATAGTACAGGTATCTACCACGAGATTGTAGTAATGAATATGAGATGTAATGTAATGATCTATTGACTAGCCTGGCCTCGGTTTATATATGCACCGTAGGCCTAGGGTTTAGAGGAGTCCTTGTCTTGTGCGCCAAGTCTTGTGGAATCCTCCTTGTATTCGGCATGGGCTGCCCGAAGTGGCCCATTAGTGAATCGCCCTGGGGGTCCTCGGCCCGACCCACTGGTCGGGAGACGACGTGGTGAGTACCCCTAGTCCAGGACACCACCCGCGATCTGACCCAGAGAGGCAGCGACCCACGGTCCCAGGACTCCCAGCAAGGTAGCGAGCGGCCGGCATTACGGCACCCCGCGGGAAGGCAGACTTCGTTGCGTCGTTCACACATCTTCGGTTTCTCAAGCGTCGTTGCATCGATAGCTGGTGATTCCGTGAGCTCTTCTTCTTCGCTGTGAGTTTCAATTTCGATCCCGTATATAGTTTTGCTGAAATTTTATAACGACTTTTATTATTCTCATCAATTAGGCATCTAGCATTGCAAGATCTGAGTCATGTCTTCACTTAGAAAACATGAATCCCTGCAATGATCTGAATATTATTATAGTTATATTCATATAGATTTTTCAAGTGAGGTAGGGCCTATTTTGAAGTTCCGCACAAGGCCTCGGATTTTGCCGGCCCGGCCCTGGTCGGCATTGTCGGACGAGGAGTCGGAGATTATTATGAGCCCCTTCATCCGCCAGACAACCCTGTCCTACTGCCACTTTAGCTTCGCCACTCGTGCCGTCTCAGCCGTTGCTTCCGCAGCCTCGCACTCCGACTGCTCAATGGCAAGCCGGGGTGTTTTCGCGCTCTTCCTCCGTGGTCAGCGAGCATTCGTCTCCAGGGTGATCAGCGGACAATAGTAGACCCAAGCGAGGAGCCACTCGTCCTCGTCGGGCTCCATCGACAACCCGGGGCGGAGGCGCACAGATTGCTCCGCCGCGTCCATCTCCTTTGCCCGTTGCCTCTCATGGCAGGCGGCGTGGGTCTCCGATTACGGCATGTGTGTCCGGGCCGAGGGAGCGGCCACTAGCACCCACCGTTGCCCTTGCGGTGCAGTGGACGGCGGGGGAAGGGGATGGCATGGGGCCGGCGCAAGATTGCGCTGATCTCGCAAAGATGCGAGAGGGCGGGGAGGCGCGAGCTCCTACGTCCGCGTTGCGCTAGCACTTGAGCGGTGATGGGGCAGATCCGGAGATTCCCCTCGTTTCCACCTTGGACCGCTCCAGCACAATGCGAGGGCCAGATCCGTGTCTACGTTGAGGTCGGAGTTGGAGCGGCTGTTGGAGCTTGACATCCTCGTCGGATTCGATCCAAATTGGAGAGGGGAGAAGAGGGGACATAGCGAGAGAGGAGAGTGAAGTCAACTAGGGTTTCAGAATTGGGTTTTTTGTGGGGACAGAGTGGGTCGATGGTGGGTCGGGCTTACGTGGCGGAGCACCTAGTCGTGCCCGGGCTGCCCCTTATCTCCCCTACATTTGGGCTGGATATGACGGGCGTCGGACATCCTAGGCATTTGAGACCGATTTAATGTGCCTGGGTGGGTCGGGTTTTTTTACGAGTCAGTAACCGGGCGGCCTGCCCAGGCGTTTAAGACCGGTTTGAGGCGCCCGGTTGTAGATGTTCTAAGTGTAGTGTCATGTGATCCTTCATTTATTAGGTTGTAGACTCATTTTACATTGGGGTGCATTATGTTACGGTAACATATTATGTTACCACAAACACCTCTCTCCTCATTAACTCCTAGGCGACGCTATGCATCGGCCGACGGATAGCACAAAAACATCAACCGCCTCCGGGCCCGTCCGACAGACACAGAATTAGCCATCAGATCTCCCCCAAACGTGTGCATCCTGTATTGTAGCAAGCCGGTTGTTGCGCTTCGTCCTTTGCAATAGGGGCTTTGTTGTGAAACCACCCAAAAGCTATTTCCTTTTGAAACAAAAACTTTCCAACATAGATGATGTTGCAAAAACATTTTGCATTACAGATGATGTTGCAAAACGTTGTCACCCTATTGAGCAACACTCTTACAACATAGGACATATGTTGCAGAAATCTTTCTGCAACAAAGGCGATGCTGCAAACAATGTCGTTGAGAACCACCGCCGTCCACCGCAGTGGTTGCAAGAGTTTATCTACCTTTCTGTCGTTGAGCACCATCATCGATCGCCGCCGACGTTTTGCAACATCGCAACTATTGCACAAAAGCCACAACACTATTTCGAGCCCGACCGCCATGGCCATGCACAAGCTAACGCTCGGGTCGGCCCTTCCTGCCTCGCTTTGCGCCGCGCGTGTACGCCCACCGACCGCATGCCTACAGCGCAGCGCATGCACACATGTGAGCTTCACCTAGCCTTGGCCACTAAAGGTGCGTGGCTGAGAAGAAGAAAGAGGTTGGGATAAGACCGGGAAAGGAAGGAGATAAGGGGAAGGAGATAAAGTTCGTGAAGCCCACAGAGACACGTGGATGCGCATGCGTTTTTAGCCGGATGATTAATAGTGTTTTCCTTAACTCCTTGCCACATAATTAAGCATATTTGTCTTGGGGTGCATTATGTTAGCTAAATTACTCTCACTATGGTTAGCCTAACGGTGGGTTAATTAGGCAGGTTGCCACATGTCGATCACCTAGGAGTGTGGTTAGCGACTAACCCAATGACGTCACGTCAGCTATGTCAGAGTTTAGCCAAAGGTGACCATTCCGTGTGGCGGAGGTCCTCAGGTTTGCGCTACGGGTGGCCATTTAATGCGTGCTTTGCTCATACGGGTTCCTAGAGGCAAGCCACGTCAAACGGTGCGAGCAGCGGGTGCTGAGGTGGTCTGTAGCGGTGACGGTGACGAGTTCTATAGCGACCAGAGTTCAGTTTCCATGGGTGCGGGGTTACAACACGCAAGCAAGCAATCTGAGGCGCGGGTTAGGTTCCTAGCAATGTCAGGAGCACGGGACGTGCTCAGTCTCTACGGGTTCGAGCTCCAGGGTGGCGACATGGCCGGCAGCGAGGAGCTCTCGGGCTCGACGCATAGGCTAACTAAGGCATGCAACAACGGCTAGGATAGGGGGGACACGCGGGAGCTCACAATGTCTGTAGCGCAGATCAGTGGGCTCATGAATGGCTTAAAGACGATGGATCAACGACGACAATCTTCGGTGACCGACGGTGAAGGCGACGATTGTGAAGTTGCAGTGTGTGTTTTAGCATGGAGAAGTGAGGAGTTGAGGCAGAGCTCATGGACATGGTGGATACGTGAGGCGGTGGCAGTGGCGGTAGCTACGCGTATGGCAAACGACGTGCTCCCGTTCCTTTTGGTAGAGCTCAGAAGCAAGAGAGGGAGCCAAGGGGTGAGGGAGTCCGGGTCTAAGGGGTCCTCGGGCTGTCGACCCATTTCCCATAGGCCTGACAGATCGACCACTCTGGGCCCAATGCATGGAGGCCGAACTACAAGCCAACCTCGTGTTTGGGAGGGAAAGTTTAGATGTCTTGGTGTGTCCTTCAAGTCAAGATGGCCAGATCGGCAGGTTTACCCCTTGGTGATAACCGACCATGTGTAACCCTAGGTACCCCTGGTGTCTATATAAACCAGAGGGTTTGGCTCATACAAAGGAGAACCATTACTCCGACTCATCTAGGGTTTAGTTCATCTGATCTCGTGGTAGATCGACTCCGTAATCATTATACACTCATCAATACAATCAAAAGCAGGACGTAGGGTTTTACCTCCTCGAGAGGGCCCAGACCTGCGTAAACACCGTGTCTACATTCCTTGTTACCCATCGATCCATGATCTACAGCTCGGGACCCCCTACCCGAGATCTGCCAGTTTTGACACCGACATTGGTGCTTTCATTGAGAGTTCTGTTGTTGGATCGCCAACAGGATCGATGGCTCACTTGGTTATCAGCGACAACATCCTCATCAGGGACATCTTCGTCCCGAACCAGCCTTACGTGTCCAGCAGTATCGATCTACGCGACGATATGGCCGGCCGCCCTGATCAGATCGGCGGCTTTGCCTCTGGGAAAATAATCAGGTTCGGTAGCCTAGAGTACGCCGCCGACACCCAGGGCAACCTGTCTCTGGCCCGGCTTGATGTGGCTTGAGACTGCGTCGGTATTTCCCCCAAAGAGGAAGGGATGATGCAGCACAGCGATGGTAAGTATTTCCCTCAGTTATGAAACCAAGGTTATCGAACCAGTAGGAGGATCACCACCACCCAATAAGCAGCACCTGCACACAAATAACCAATACTTGCAACCCGACGCGAAAGAGAGGTTGTCAATCTCTCTGCGGTAAAAAGATAGATTAGGTAGTGATGGATAGGAGAGATAGATCTCTCCAGAACACAAAATAAAAAGGGCACATAAAAAGTGCAGCAATATATTTTTGGGTTTTTGGAATTGTAGATCTGAAAACAAAGGGGCAAAAAGATAGACCGGAAAGCAATATGTTGGAAAAGTAGACCCAGGGGCCGTAGGATTCACTAGTGGCTTCTCTCATGAGTATAGCGCACGGTGGGGATTACTGTTGGGCAATTGATAGAAGATCAAATAATCATGACGATATCCAAGGCGATGATCATATATAGGCATCATGTCCAAGATAAGTAGACCGACTCCTGCCTGCATCTACCACTATTACTCCACACATCGACCGCTATCCACCATGCATCTAGTGTATTAAGTTCATGAAAAAATGGAGTAATGCAATAGGAACGATGACATGATGTAGACAAGATCTATTCATGTAGGAATAGACCCCATCTTGTTATCCTTAATGGCAACGATACATGTGTGCCTTGCTGCCCCTTGTGTCACTGGGAAAGGACACCGCAAGATCAAACCCATCACAAAGCACCTCTTCCCATGGCAAGAAAAATCGATCTAGTTGGCCTAACTAAACCAAAGATTCGAAGAAGAAATACGAGGCTATAAGTAATCATGCATATAAGAGATCAAAGAAGACTCAAATAATATTCATGGATAGAAACTGATCATGAACTCAAAATTCATCGGATCCCAACAAACACACCGCAAAAGTTTACATCAAATAGATCTCCAAGAGACCATTGTATTGAGAATCAAAAGAGAGAGGAAGCCATCTAGCTACTGCCTACGGATCCGTAGGTCTATGGTGGACTACTGACACATCATCTGAGAGGCACCTATAAAGAAGATGAACCCCTCCGTGATGGTGTTTAGATTGGATCTCGAGGTTCTGGAACTTGCGGCGGCTGGAATTGTGTTTCGTCGACTCCCCTAGGGTTTTCCAAATATTTGGGAATTTATAGGCATTATAGGCGGTGGAGGGGGGGCGTGGAGGGCACAACCCATCAGGGCGCGCCGGGGGCCGCCTGGCGCGCCCTGGTGGGTTGTGGCCTCCACAGCCCACCTCTCTGGCACTTCTTTGGCCCGCTAGGTGTCTTCTGGTCCAAAAAAAATCTCCAAAAAGTTTTGTCGCGATTGGACTCCGTTTGGTACTGATATTCTGCAAAGTAAAAAACAAGCAAAAACAGCAACTGACACTTTGGCACTATGTCAATGGTTAGTCCCAAAAAAGATATAAAGTTGTTATAAAGTGATTGTGAAACATCCAAGAATGATAATATAACATTATGGAACAAGCAAAAATTATAGATACGTTGGAGACGTATCAGCATCTCGAAGTTTAATTCCTACTCGTCCTCGAGTAGGTAAATGATAAAAATAGAATTTTTGATGTGGAATGCTGCCTAACATGTTCATCTTTTGTATAGCATGGACATTTGGACTTGTAGATGATTCAAAGCAATAGTCTAGTTTTAACATAATGACTTCAATACTCAAGCATGCCAACAGGCAACCATGTATTTCAAAATATCAACACTAAAGAAAGTTATCCCTAGCCCATCATGCTCAATCATTGATCCATTCATGAAACACATTCAAATAGTAGCTATGCCCAATGCTCAAGTACGATTATAGTGTCCCCTAGTTGGTGCTTTATAAGAGACGATGGAGACTCAAAGTAAAAATAAAAATTGCATAAAGTAAATAGATAGGTACTTCGCAGAGGGAAGTAGGGATTTGTAGAGGTGGCAGAGCTCAAAGTTTTAAATTGAGAGAGAAAAATATTTTGGGTGGCATGCCTTTCCTGTCAACGAAAACGACAAAGTAGCTCACAATACTTTCCATGCTAGATATATCATAGGCGGTTCCCAAACAGAAAATAAATTTTATTCCTTTTTCCACCAAAATTTCACATTCCATGGCGGGCCTTATCCACGGTTGCCTTCCATACCAACACTTTCCAAGGAATTTATTATTTCACAATATAAAGTAAATATTTTTTTTCTTTTTTCATTTCGGGAATGGGCATCCCTATTACCGCCGCACTCTCGTGCAATGACAAGTGAATAAACTAAATATTGTTTGATGCGTATTGTATAATTAACTCATGGATACTTGTGGTGACATTGGAGTATCTAGGTGACATTATAGTGGGTTGATGCGTATCATATGGTGTTATGTTAGTACGATCTCTAGATAGATTGATCGGAAAGGATAACTTGGTGTTATTTTAGTACGAACTCTTGGATAGATCGATCGGAAAGGATAACTTTAAGGTGGTTTCGTACCCTACAAACAATTTCTTCTTATGTTCTCCGCTAGATAAGAACTTTGGAGTGATTCTTCGTTGCACGTTGAGGGATGGTTATGTGATCCAATTATATTAGCATTGTTGAGAGATTGCACTAGCGAAAGTACGGACCCTAGGCCTTGTTTTCAAGCATTGCAATGCTGTTTGTGCTCACTTTTGTTACTTGTTACCTTGCTGTTTTTATATTTTCAGATTACAAAAACCTATATCTACCATCCATATTGCACTTGTATCACCATATCTTCGCTGAACTAGTGCACCTATACAATTTGCCATTGTATTGGGTGTGTTGGGGACACAAGAGATTTCTTGTATTTGATTGCAGGGTTGTTTGAGAGAGACCATCTTCATCCTACACCTCCCACGGATTGATAAACCTTAGGTCATCCACTTGAGGAAAAATTTGCTACTGTCCTACAAAACTCTGCGCTTGGAGGCCCAACAAAGTCTACAAGAATAAAGTTGCGTAGTAGACATCAAGAGGTGCCTCCCAAGAACCGGCGCCAGCGCAAGCGATCCAGGGGACGCAAAGGAAAGGAAAGCAAGACGGTCACCGGAGAGGGGATACTCCGGACAACATGCAAAATCTAGACGACCTCGCCGCCCCCGAGCAACAGCTAGATGTCGCACAGGGACACGAGGATCGGTACAACCCCGAAGACCTCAACGACTCCGAAGATAGCAAGTATCTCCCTCCCTCAGAAGGTGACGTCAGTCTCGGGACCGAGGACTTCATCATCCCCGAAGACCCGCTAGATCAAGAGCGGTTTAGGCGGCAGCTGATGGCTACTGCCCGAAGCCTGAAGAAGAAGTAGAAACAAATCAAAGCCGAACAAGACACCCTCAATGACAGATGGACAAAGGTCCTAGCAGCCGAAGAAGGGTTCGGCAATGAATGGTCGGGTCAAAATAAAAGTTACCCGGGCCGACGTCTACTGCCACAGTTTGACGACGAGGCCCCTGAGCCCGCACCCCTCACGCGTACTCAGGACAACCAGCCAGACCGCCCCCCTCGAGGACGGGACAGGACGGCTAGAAGGGCTGAGGACGGACCTACCCTCCCTCTTAGGAGGGAAAGGGAGCCAACATATCTCGAGGATCCATACGACCTACGACATGGCCTGGACGCTAGAGCAGGACAAACAAGGTCCATCTACGGACCTAGGGAACAAAGCCCCGTTAGGCGGGACGATTACCAAGCCTGGCTCGACCGAAACAATAGAGTTCGGGAGGAGCACCGTGTCCGGATGGCATCCGATCTCCGGAATGATGTAGCTCGAGTTCGGGGCGCCACTCAACCAATGTGCTTTACGGACGAGGTAATGCGGCACCAGTTCCCCGAAGGGTTCAAACTAGTAAATATCAAACAATATGACAAAACAACCGACCCGGCGTTGTGAATCGAAAATTTACTTATCCACATCCATATGGCTTGGGGAGATGATCTCCATGCCATAAAATATTTGCCGCTAAAACTTAAGGGACCAGCGTGGCACTGGTTAAACAGCCTCCCCGAAAACTCTATCGGGAGCTGGGAAGAGCTCGAGGATGCTTTCCGAGCTAACTTCCAGGGCACTTATGTCCGGCCTCCGGACTCCGACGACTTAAGTCACGTGTTCAACGGCCCGACGAGTCAGCTGGACAATTCTGGAACCGGTTCTTGACTAAGAAGAACCAAATCATCGATTGTCCGGACACCGAAGCAATATCCTCTTTCAGGCACAACATTCATGATGAATGGCTAGCTCGACAGCTCGGCCAGGAGAGGCCGGGGACAATGTCGGCCCTAACCTCACTCATGACCCGCTTTTGCGCGGGCAAGGACAGCTGGCTCGCTCGCCAAGACAGCAATCCCAGAGACCCCGACACCTGTGAAGCTCAGGATGGAAACGGGAAACAATGGCACAATAGGAACAAGCGCCGACACAACGGTGGTGATACCGAAGACACGACCGTTAATGCCGGATTTAGTAACTCCAAATCAGGAAAACGGAAGAACCCCACCAAAGGGAATAGGGATGGACCTACTCAGTTGGACAAGATCCTGGACAGGCCATGCGAGATCCACAGCACTTCAGATAAGCCCGCTAACCACACCAACCGTAATTGTTGGGTGTTCAAACAGGCTGGCAAACTAGAAGCCGAGGACCACAGCAAGGGCCCACGTAGTGAGGACGACGATGACACCACAGTCCAAACAACGGAGGACAGAAGAAATTCCCTCCTGAGGTAAAAACCGTGAACATGATCTATGTCACGCACATACCGAAGAAGGAGAGGAAGCGCGCTCTCCGGGAGGTCTACGCCGTCGAGCTCGTAGCCCCGAAATTCAACCCATGGTCGGCATGCCCAATCACTTTCGATCGCAAGGACCATCCGACCAGTATCCATCATGGAGGATCGGCCGCCCTGGTTCTCGATCCCATCGTCGATGGGTATCATCTGACTAGGGTCCTCATGGATGGAGGCAGCAGCCTCAATCTGATTTATTTAGACACAGTAAAGAAGATGGGTATCGATCCATCAAGAATCAAACCCAGCAGTACCACCTTTAAAGGGGTCATCCCAGGCGTAGAAGCCCGCTGCTCGGGCACCATTACACTGGAAGTAGTGTTCGGTTCGCCTGACAACTTTCACAGCGAAGACTTGATCTTCGACATAGTCCCTTTCCGCAGTAGTTACCATGCCCTCCTTGGTCGTACGGCATTCGCTCGCTTCAATGTCGTTCCCCACTACGCATATATGAAGCTCAAGATGCCCGGACCCAAGGGCGTCATCAGTGTCCACGGCAACACGGAGCGCTCCCTCCGGACTAAGGAACACACAGCGGCCCTAGCAGCCGAAGCACAGATCGGCCAAGAGGTGCCGAACTCCCAGCCCGCCGTCAACGCACGAAAAGAGAGCAAGCGAGCCCGGGCTCTGTTTCAACTACCAGAGCTTTCTCACCCCCAAGACAAATAGGAACACGCCCCCCACAGCAAGGCCCTGCTGGCCATAAGGTACATACCCCGAAGGCATAATTTCGTGCTCAAAGTACCATGGGCAGCTGTGGGGGCTCGCTAAGTGTTCGGCTAGACCGAGCTATGGCCGGATCCGCCTTCGGGCGACCAGCCGAGACCACTACGGACCGATCAAGCATCAAGCTAATGTACCACAGCAACCTCTCAAGACCAAAGGTCTGCTTGCCGATCACCACCTCCTCTCAAAGGAGCTCCAGAGCAAAGGCGCAGACGTGCAACAGGGCGTAGTAGGGATGTTGATACGTCTCCAACGTATCTATAATTTTTGATTGTTCCATGCTATTATATTATCTGTTTTGGATGTTTTATATGCATTAATATGCTATTTTATATTATTTTTGGGACTAACCTATTAATCTAGAGCATAGTGCCAGTTTCTGTTTTTTCCTTGTTTTTGAGTATTGCAGATAAGGAATATTAAACGGAGTCCAAACGGAATAAAATCTTCGGGATGATTTTTCTTGGACCAGAAGAAACCTACCAGACTTGGAGATGAAGGCAGGAGACCTGCCGGGAGGCGACAAGCCACCAGGGCGTGCCCCTAGGGGGGGGGGGCGCCCTCCTGGCTTGTGGCCCCCCAGCAGGCCTCCTAACCCTATTCTTCGGACTATAAATTCCCAAATATTCCCTGGATACCAAAAAGAGCCACGAAAATACTTTTCCGCCGCCAGAAGCCTCTGTTCTCGTGAGATCCAATCTTGGAGCCTTTTCCGGTAATCTGCCGGAGAGGGATTCGATCACGGAGGACATCTACATCAACTACATTACCCCTCCGATGATGCGTGAGTAGTTCACCACAGACCTTCGGGTCCATAGCTAGTAGCTAGATGGCTTCTTCTCTCTCTTTGTTCTTCAATACCATGTTCTTCATGATCTTCATGATCTTCATGGAGATCTATCTGATGTAATACTCTTTTGCGGTGTGTTTGTCGAGATCCGATGAATTGTGGGTTTATGATCAGATTATCTATGAATATTATTTGAATCTTCTCTGAATTCTTATATGCATGATTTCATATCTTTGCAAGTCTCTTCGAGTTATTGGTTTGGTTTGGCCAACTAGATTGGTAATTCTGACAATGGGAGGAGTGCTTAGTTTTGGGTTCAATCTTGCGGTGTCCTCACCCAGTGACAAAGTAGGGGTAGCGAGGCACGTATTTGTATTGTTGCCATCAAGGGTAAAAAGATGGGGTTTTCATCATATTGCTTGAGTTTATCCCTCTACATCATGTCATCTTACCTAATGCGTTACTCTGTTCTTCATGAACTTAATACTCTAGATGCAGGCAGGAGTCGGTCGATGTGTGGAGTAATAGAAGTAGATGCAGAATCGTTTCGGTCTACTTGACACGGACGTGATGCCTATATGCATAATCATTGCCTTGGATATCGTCATAACTATGCGCTTTTCTATCAATTGCTCGACAGTAATTTGTTCACCCACTGTATTATTTTCCTTCATGAGAGAAGCCTCTAGTGAAACCTATGGCCCCCGGGTCTATTTTCCATATTATATTTTCAGATCTATAAACCAAAAATACCTAAAATACCTCCCTGCATTCTTTTTACTTTTGTTTTACTTTTCGTTTTAGCAATCTTTTATATCTATCTCTATCAGATCTCATCCTTGCAAATAACCGTGAAGGGATTGACAACCCCTTTTAGCGTTGGGTGCAAGAGTTTGATTGTTTGTGTAGGTGCGAAGATTGGAGACTTGCTTGTATCTCCTACTAGATTGATACCTTAGTTCTCAACAACTGAGGGAACTACTTATCTACTTTGCTGCATCACCCTTTCCTCTTCAAGGGAAAACCAACGCAAGCTCAAGAAGTAGCAGATGTCAAGCCACTTGTAAACAGCCCTGTACAAACCTTTCCTCTGTAAAAGTTTATTTCACAACAAAGTGTCCATAACAGTTGCTTCAGCAGTGCGGATTGTACGGTTTGACGTCACGGGTGCATTGGAAAGCTAAATCCATTTTCGCCGATCTTACCACGATCATTTGTGTTGGATAAGTGTATTTTCGATCTTGGTTCCTGGATGCCGAAGCAACCTTGTTTGGTACAAATTTTAGATATAGTCGGTCAACATACCGGGGGTTGATCATCGCAATCGCCCCAAAGCATCATCCCGGCACCTTTTTCACGTGCCCGGAACTCTCAGATATTGCATTATATGCATTGGTCCTAAATTATGTCTTGGGTCAATATTGGGTTACCCGGCTCCTGTGTTTGCCTTCCTACGTTCCGCACGTTTGGCTAGGAGAGTAAAGGGAGAACCACTATGATTGTACTTCCAGCTCGTCTGGTTAAGTACCTCAGTGGAGAAAGCCGAAAATTGGTCGTCATAATAAGCAAGGACCGATATGCTATCCGATGACAAGTGTCAAACTAAAAATCGTTGGAGGTTATCCCGTGTCACACGAAGGGTTTGTATTCGCACAAACCAAGTGGTTATGGTCCTAACCTCGGCAATGTCGAACACCACAAACACTGGGGGCTAGTCACTAGCCTCCGCAGTCAAGCTTCTACGGCTAAGTGAAAGCAATAAAGCCATATAGTCCGATTGCCTCGTTTTCCTTAAGCACTACCGCCTACGGGCACCGAGACGTCGGCTAAGGGTTAAAGTGCGAAGGTCGAAACACCCCGTGTAGCATCTACATGGGGGCTGAAGCCGAGGACTGGCAACTTTTAGAATAAGACGGCCATATAGGAGTCAAAATAAATAAAGCTATGCATGATAAAACGTGCAGGGCACCCGCATTATAGTTTGCAAAAAAGTCTAACTGTTATCGAATACAGGATAGCACTATCACTCCAAAACTACATCTTTGGAGCACTGGGCCTCTTGCCCGAGCACCGACCATAACAATGGGGAAATATTGCTTAGGGTGCCTATGCTCCTTTCCAGGAGGCGGGGGTCCGGTGGACATCTCCGTTGGCTTAATCTTCGGCCAGTGCATCATGGTCTTTGCAAAGGCCATCCGAGCTCCTTCGATGCAGACAGAGCGCTTCAGGACGTCGATCCGAGGCGCAGCGTTGCAAAGCCTCTGCACCAGACCGAAGTAGCTACTCGGCATCGGCTCTGCAGGCCATAACCTGATGAAGAGGTCTTTCATGGTCGGCTCCGTCATCCGGTGCAGCTCCATCATTTGCTTCATCTGGTCAGTCAGGAGGGGAGGATGCTGCGGAGCCTGAAATTGCTCCCAGAACAGCCGCTGCGTGACATCCCCGTCCTGAATGGCATAGTGATGGGCCGCATCCGCCACACTCTTCAGCAAATCCGTGAAAGCGCCTGCAGAATGTCACAGACGAGTAAGCAACACGAAACTGTTGCCACCAAAAGGACATTGCAGTAAGTACGGCTTACCACCCGCAATGAGTTGGGCCTCGCGGAGCTTCTTTTGGCAGGTCTACACCTCCATTCGCGCTTCTTGAGCAGCCAACTTAACTGAGGACAGCTCGGAAGTCTGCTCTTTATTTTTTCAGCTCAAGGGCCTCACATTTAGTGATGGCATCCTTGAGCTCCTGTTGCACCTCGGCCACCCTGGCCTCGTGTTTCTCCCTGGCCGTCCTCGCTGACGTTAGGTCGGCGGTCACTCGTTCGGCCGCCTTCCTCTGCTCTTCGGCCTCTTGCCTCGCCCTCTGCAGTTCGGCCTTGAGACTCTCGACCTCCGCTGTGACAGTTGCAGTCGTAACAGGCATTCCATGCTTAAATACTGTAATCCGAATACTTCATATACTAAAGCCACTCAAAATGTAAAGACGATCCAACTCGGATTTACCTTGCACTTTGTCAAACCGCTTGTTGAGGCGGTCGAGTTCTTCATCGGAGCTCTTAAGCCTCCGATTCTGTTGGAAATATGCCCTAGAGGCAATAATAAATTGGTTATTATTATATTTCCTTGTTCATGATAATCGTTTATTATCCATGCTATAATTGCATTGATTGGAAACTCAAATACATGTGTGGGTACATAGACAACACTGTGTCCCTAGTATGCCTCTAGTTAACTAGCTCGTTGATCAAAGATGGTCAAGGTTTCCTGGCCATAGACATGAGATGCCATTTGATAACGGGATCACATCATTAGGAGAATGATGTGATGGACAAGACCCAAACTATGAACGTAGCATATGATCGTGTCAGTTTATTGCTATTGTTTTCTGCATGTCAAGTATCTGTTCCTATGACCATGAGATCATGCAACTCACTGACACCGGAGGAATACCTTGTGTGTATCAAACGTCACAACGTAACTGGGTGACTATAAAGATGCTCTACAGGTATCTCTGAGGGTGTCTGTTGAGCTGGCATGGATCAAGACTGGGATTTGTTACTCCGTGTGACGGAGAGGTATCTCAGGGCCCACTCGGTAATACAACATCACAATAAGCCTTGCAAGCAATGTGACTAAGTGTTAGCCACGGGATCTTGTATTACAGAACGAGTAAAGAGACTTGCCGGTAACGAGATTGAACTAGGTATAGAGATACCGACGATCGAATCTCGGGCAAGTAACATACCGAAGAACAAAGGGAACAGCGTACGGGATTAACTGAATCCTTGACATAGAGGTTCAACCGATAAAGATCTTCGTAGAATATGTAGGAACCAATATGGGCATGCAGGTCCCGCTATTGGTTATTGACCATAGAGGTGTCTTGGTCATGTCTACATAGTTCTCGAACCCGCAGGGTCTGCACACTTAAGGTTCGGTGATGTTTCGGTATAGTAGAGTTATGTATGGTGGTGACCGAAGGTTGTTCGGAGTCCCGGATGAGATCCTGGACGTCACGAGGAGCTCCGGAATGGTCCGGAGGTAAAGATTGATATATAGGAAGTCCTGTTTTGGTCACCGGAAAAGTTTCGGGTATTTCGGTAGTGTACCGGGAGTGCCGGGAGGGGTACCGGGGACCATCGGGAGGGGTGTCTCGACCCAAAGGACCTCATGGGCTGTGGGAGGAGTCAAACCAGCCCCTAGTGGGCTGGCCTAACCCCCCCACTATGGCCCATGTGGCTTTGGGTGGGAAAAATCCAAAGGAGGAAAGGTGGAAAGGGTTTCCAAGTAGAGAGGAGGAATCCTACTCCTAATAGGATTGAAGTAGGACACCTCCACCTCCAATTTCGGCCAAACCTTGAGGGTTTGAGGCTGCCTCCTCCCCTCCCTCCCTCCTATATATACTAGAGGATTTAGAGGGAAGAGCTAACCCTAATTGCCACGTGCTACCTCTACTTCATCTAGATTGGTTTCTCCTCTAGTCTAGTTTCAGCGGTGCTTAGGCGAAGCCCTGCCAGAATTGTTACACCACCATCGCCGCCGCGCCGTCGTGCCGCCGGAGAACTCTTCTACCTCTCCGCTCCCTCTTGCTGGATCAAGAAGGCGGAGATCGTCATCGAGTTGTACGTGTGCTGAACGCGGAGGTGCCGTCCGTTCGGCGCTAGATCGGAAGGACCGTGATCAGGATCGTGAGACGATTCGTGATTTGATCGCGGGACGGATCGTGATGGGATCGCGGGACGGATCGAGATTGGATCGCGAGATGGATCGTGATGGGATCGCGGGACGCTCGGCGATTTGAATCGTGAAGACGTTCGACTACATCAACCGCGTTTCTTAACGCTTCCCGCTTAGCGATCTACAAGGGTATGTAGATCCACTCTCCCTCTCGTAGATGCTCATCACCATGGATAGATCTTGCATGTGCGTAGGAAATTTTTTGTTTCCCATGCAACGTTCCCCAACAGTGGTATCAGAGCCAGGTTTATGTGTAGATGAGATCACGAGTAGAACACAAAGGAGTTTGTGGGCGTTGATGCTTAGATTGCTTCCTCCCTTGGTCGTGTTTTGATTCAGCGGTATTGTGGGATGAAGCGGCCCGGACCAACCTTACTCGTACGCTTACGAGAGACCAGTTCCATCAACTGACATGTAACTTCGTTGCATAAAGATGGCTGGCGGGTGTCTGTTTCTCCCACTTTAGTCGGATCGGATTTGACAAAGGCGGTCCTTGAGAAGGTTGAATAGCAATTTTTGTATCACCGTTGTGGTTTTTGCGTAGGTAAGAATTGTTCTTGCTAGATACCCGTAGCAGCCACGTAAAACTTGCAACAACAATTAGAGGACGTCTAACTTGTTTTTGCAGGGTATGTTGTGATGTGATATGGCTCGGCCTGGGCATTCGGTTAGACCGAACAAATCGGTTCGGTTCCTCGGTTTATTTTGAATTTCGGTTTTCTGCCTTTCCTGACCGATCGGGTTTTGAAGAAATCAGTGACCGAGGCTTCGGTCAACCGGAAAATCGGTTCGGTCCTCGGTTACTACCGAAGAGACCCGATAGTTTGAGCAGGAGGAAGAAATCGGGACTCCAATCTTACCAAGAAAATGTGAATGAACGAACATGAGTTAATTGAAATAATCTGTAACATACATGGGCTGATGCATCGTCGGAAGCAGGCTGCCGGCCATGAAGGGGTACTGGCCGCGAGCCCATGAACGCGTCGAAGGGATGGACGTCGTCGGCCATTACCCATCGCGAGGGAGCCATGAGCGCCGCCGGCAGCCACCGCGCAGTACGCATGCGTGCACACTCGCAGGCAGCAGCCACCGCGCAGGACGCATGCGTGCACGCACGCAGCCGGCGGCCGCCGGTATTGCGCGAGATGGGGAAAAAAGAGGGCGCCGCCGCTGCGTGATGTACTAATGTGGGTGCACGAGGGATCTAGGGCGAAGCATCTAGTGAATCGAGGATACGACGTGGTTATTGGGCTTTTTTCAAGGGTAGTTGTTGGGCTTAGTACGATGGCCTTAATATATGCACGACATGGGGTTGCATGTGTTCGGTTAATTCGGGAGATTCGGTCAACAAGATCGAACAACCGAATCCACCGATGTAATATCGGTTTCTGATATTCTGTGACCGAGCGAACAACCGAAGTTTCGGTCCTCGGTTTTTTCGGCTTCGGTCTCAGTTTTTTCGGCTCCGGTCTTCGGTTCTCGGTTTTTATGCCCACCCCTAGATATGGCCAATTACATGATGAGATATATGTGATGTATGAGATGATCATGTATTGTATAGAATATCACGACTTGCATGTCGATGAGTACGGCAACCGGCAGGAGCCATAGGGTTGTCTTTAATTATTTTCGCCGTTTTTGCTTTACTTTATCGCTATGAGTTAGCAATAGTCGTGGAAGCAACAGTCGGCACGACAACCTCATGGCGACACATTGATGGAGATCAAGATGATGGAGATCATGGTGTTATGCCGGTGACGATGGAGATCATGCCGGTGCTTTGAAGATGGAGATCAAAAGCACAAGTTCATGGCCATATCATGTCACTTATGATTTGCATGTGATGTTAATCCTTTTATGCATCTTATTTTGCTTAGGACGACGGTAGCATTATAAGGTGATCCCTCACTAAAATTTCAAGATAAAATTGTGTTCTCCCCGAGTGTGCACCGTTGCGAAAGTTCGTCGTTTTGAGACACCACGTGATGATCGGGTGTGATAGACTCTACGTTCACATACAACGGGTGCAAGCCAGTGTTGCACGTGCGGAACACTCGGGTTAAACTTGACGAGCCTAGCATGTACATACATGGCCTCGGAACACAAGAGACCGAAAGGTCGAACATGAGTCATATAGTAGATATGATCAACATGAAGATGTTCACCATTGAAACCACCTCACCTCACATGATGATCGGACTTGAGTTAGTGGATTTGGATCATGTGTCACTTGAATGACCGGAGGGATGTCAATTTGAGTGGCAGTTTTTAAGTAATATGATTAACTAAACTCATTATCATGAACATAGTCAAAATGTCTTTGCAAATTATGTTGTAGATTACTAGCTCGCGCTGTAGCTCCCTTGAATTTTTATATGTTCCTAGAGAAATAGAGTTGAAAGATGATGGTAGCAATAATGCGGACTGGGTCCGTGATCTGAGGATTGTCCTCATTGCTGCACAGAAGGCTTATGTCCTTAATGCACCGCTCGGTGCGCCACCCCCTCAAGCGTCGTCTGTAGATGTTGTGAACATCTGACAGGCACGTTCTGATGACTACTTGATAGTTCAGTGCGTCATGCATTACGGCTTAGAATTGAGGCTGCAAAACGTTTTGAACGTCACGGAACATATGAGATGTTCTAAGAGCTGAAATTGGGATCTCAGGCTCGTACCCGTGTTGAGAGGTATGAGACCTCAAACAAGATTCTTTGCCTGCAAGATGAAGGAGAATAGCTCAATCAGTGAGCAAGTACTCAGATTGTCTGGGTGCTACAATTGCTTGAATCAAGTGGGAGTTGATCTTCCAGATAAGATAGTGATTGATATTGTTCTCCAAGTCACTGCCACAAAGCTACTAGAGCTTCGTGATGAACTATAAAATGCCAGGGATGGAAATAATGATCCCCGAGCTATTCGTGATGTTTTGACACCGCGAAGGTAGAAATCAAGAAGGAGCATCAAGTGTTGATGGTTAGTAAAACCACTAGTTTCGAGAAGGGCAAGGGCAAGAAGGGATACTTCATGGATGGCAAGCCAGTTTCTGCTCCAGTAAAGAAACCCAAGGTTGAACCCAAACCCAAGACTGAGTGCTTCTATTATGAGGAGAACGGTCACTGAAGCGGAACTGCCCTAGATACTTGGTAGATAAGAAGGCTGGCAACGTCAACAGAAGTATATTTGATATACGTTTTATTCATGTGTACCTTGCTAGTACTCCTAGTAGCACTTGGGTATTGGATACCGGTTCGGTTGCTAAATGTTAGTAACTCGAAATAAAAGCTACGGAATGAACGGAGGCTAGCTAAGGGTGAGGTGACGATGAGTGTTGGAAGTGTTTCCAAGGTTGATGTGATCACCATCGCACGCTCTCTCTACCTTCGGGATTAGTGATGAACCTAAATAAATGTTATTTGGTGTTTGCGTTGAGCATGAACGTGATTAGATCATGTTTATTGCAATACGGTTACTCATTTAAGTTAGAGAATAATGGTTATTCTGTTTACATGAATAATACCTTCATTGGTCATGCACCCAATGAGAATGGTTTATTGAATCTTGATCGTAGTGATACACATGTTCATAATATTGATGCCAAAAGATACAAAGTTAATAATGATAGTACCACATACTTGTGGCGCTGCCGCTAAATGTCATATTGGTGTAAAGCGCATGAAGAAACTCCATGCTGATGGATCTTTGGACTCATTCGATTTCGAATCGGTTGAGACATGCAGACCATGCCTGATGGCCAAGATAACTAAGACCCCGTTTTCCGGTATGATGGAGCGGGCAAGTGACTTATTGGAAATGATACATGTTGATGTATTCGGTCCAATGAGTGTTGTAGCGTGTGGTAGATATCGTTATTTTCCTACCTTCACTGATGATTTGAGTAGATATGGGGATATTTACTTAATGAAACACAAGTCTGAAACGTTTTAAAAGTTCAAACAAATCAGAGTGAAGTTTGAGATCATCGTGACAAGAAGATAAAATGTCTACGATATGATCGTGGAGGTGAATATCTAAGTTACGAGTTTGGTATACAACTTAAGACAATGTGGAAGTTGTTTCACAACTCACGCCACCTGGAACACCATAGTGTAATGGTGTGTCCGAACGTCGTAGTCGTGCTCTATTGGATATGGTGCGTACTATGATGTCTCTTATCGATTTGCCACTATCGTTTTGGGGTTATGCAATGCAGACAACTACATTCACTTTAAAATAGGGCACCATCTAAGTCCGTTGAGATGACACCATATGAATTTTGGTTTGACAGAAACCTAAGCTGTCATTTCTTAATGTTTGGGGCTGCGACGCTTATGTGAAAAAGGTTTTCAGCCTGATGAGCTCGAACCCAAAGCGGACAAATGCATCTTCATAGAATACCCTAACGTAACAGTTGGGTATGCCTTCTATCTCAGATCCAAGGGCAAAGTGTTTGTTGCTAAAAACGGGTCCTTTCTCGAGAAAGAGTTTCTCTCGAAAGAATTGAGTGGGAGGAAGATAGAACTTGATGAGGTTGTTGAACCTTTGTTTCAACCAGAGAGTAGCGCAGCGCAGAAAGTTGTTTCTGTGGAGCCTACGTTAGTTGAAGAGGAAGTTGATGATGATGATCATGAAGCTTCGGATCAAGTTACTATCGAACCTCGTAGGTCGACAAGAACGCGTGCTGCTCCTGAGTTGTACGGCAACCCTGTCTTAGAGGTCATGTTGTTGGACAACGATGAACCTACGAGCTATGGAGAAGCGATGATGGGCCCGGATTCCGAGAAATGGTTAAGGCCATGAAATCCGAGATGGGATTCATGTAAGAAAACAAAGTATGGGCTTTGGAAGTATTACCTGAAGGGCGAAAGGCCATTCAGAACAAATGGATCTTTAAAAGGAAGACGGACGCGGACGGTAATGTCACCGTCTATAAAGCTCGACTTGTGGCAAAGGGTTTTTCACAAGTTCAAGGAGTTGACTACGATGAGACTTTCTCACCCGTAGCGATGCTAAAATCTGTTGGAATTATGTTAGCAGTTGCTACATTTTTCGATTATGAAATCTGGCAGATGGATGTCAAAACATCATTTCCTTAATGGTATCCGTGAGGAAAGGTTGTATGTGATACAACCGGAAGGTTTTGTGAGTCCTAAGGATGCTAAAATGTATGCAAGCTCCAGCGATCCTTCTATGGACTGGAGCAAGCATCTCGGAGTTGGAATATACGCTTTGATGAGGCGATCAAAGTTTTTGAGTCTATACAAAGTTTATGAGAAACTTGTATTTACAATAAAGTGAGTGGGAGCACTATAGAATTTCTGATAAGTATATGTGGATGACATATTGTTGATCGGAAATAATTTAGAATTTCTGGAAAGCATAAAGGGTTGTTTGAAAAGGAGTTTTTCAAAGGAAAACCTGGAATGAAGCTACCTAAATATTGGGCATCAGGATCTATAGAGATAGATCAAGACGTCTGATAAGACTTTCAATGAGTACATACCTTGACAAGATTTTGAAAGAGTTCAAAATGGATCAGTCAAAGAAAGAGTTCTTGCCTGATTTGTAAGGTGTGGAGTTGAGTGAGACTCAAAGCTCGACCACGGCAGAAGAAAGAGAAAGGACGAAGGTCGTCCCCTATGCCTTATCCATAGGCTCTGTATAGTATGCCATGCTGTGTACCGCACCTGGTGTGTGCCTTGCCATGATTCTGTCAAGGGGTACAAGAGTGATCCAGGAGTGGACCACTGGACAGCGGTCAAGATTATCCTTAGTAACTAGAGGACTAAGGAAATATTTCTCGATTATGGAGGTGATAAAGAGTTCGTCGTAAAGGGTTATGTCGATGCAAGCTTGGCACCTATCCGGATGACTCTGAGTAGCAATCCGGATACGTATAGTGGAGCAGCCATTTGGAATAGCTCCAAGTGGAGCATGGTAGCATCTGCAGTATGACATATAGATTTGCAAAGAACACACGGATCTGAATGTTGCAGACCGTTGACTAAAGACCTCTCTCACATGCAAAGCATGATCGAACCCCAAAACTCATTGGGTGTTAGATTCATAACAATGTAAATCACATGATGATGTGAACAAGATTATTGACTCTAGTGCAAGTGGGAGACTGTTGGAAATATGCCCTAGAGGCAATAATAAATTGGTTATTATTATATTTCCTTGTTCATGATAATCGTTTATTATCCATGCTATAATTGTATTGATTGGAAACTCAAATACATGTGTGGGTACATAGACAACACTGTGTCCCTAGTATGCCTCTAGTTAACTAGCTCGTTGATCAAAGATGGTCAAGGTTTCCTGGCCATAGACATGAGATGTCATTTGATAAAGGGATCACATCATTAGGAGAATGATGTGATGGACAAGACCCAAACTATGAACGTAGCATATGATCGTGTCAGTTTATTGCTATTGTTTTCTGCATGTCAAGTATATGTTCCTGTGACCATGAGATCATGCAACTCACTGACACCGGAGGAATACCTTGTGTGTATCAAACGTCACAACGTAACTGGGTGACTATAAAGATGCACTACAGGTATCTCCGAGGGTGTCTATTGAGCTGGCATGGATCAAGACTGGGATTTGTTACTCCGTGTGACGGAGAGGTATCTCAGGGCCCACTCGGTAATACAACATCACAATAAGCCTTGCAAGCAATGTGACTAAGTGTTAGCCACGGGATCTTGTATTACAGAACGAGTAAAGAGACTTGCTGGTAACGAGATTGAACTAGGTATAGAGATACCGACGATCGAATCTTGGGCAAGTAACATACCGAAGAACAAAGGGAACAGCGTACGGGATTAACTGAATCCTTGACATAGAGGTTCAACCGATAAAGATCTTCGTAGAATATGTAGGAACCAATATGGGCATCTAGGTCCCGCTATTGGTTATTGACCGTAGAGGTGTCTTGGTCATGTCTACATAGTTCTCGAACCCGCAGGGTCTGCACACTTAAGGTTCGGTGTTGTTTCGGTATAGTAGAGTTATGTATGGTGGTGACCGAAGGTTGTTCGGAGTCCCGGATGAGATCCTGGACGTCACAAGGAGCTCTGGAATGGTCTGGAGGTAAAGATTGATATATAGGAAGTCCTGTTTTGGTCACCGAAAAAGTTTCGGGTATTTCGGTAGTGTACCGGGAGTGCCGGGAGGGGTACCAGGGACCATCGGGAGGGGTGTCTCGACCCAAAGGACCTCATGGTCTGTGGGAGGAGTCAAACCAGCCCCTAGTGGGCTGGCCTAACCCCCCCCCCCCCCCCACTAAGGCCCATGTGGCTTTGGGTGGAAAAAATACAAAGGAGGAAAGGTGGAAAGGGTTTACAAGTGGAGAGGAGGAATCCTACTCCTAATAGGATTGGAATAGGACTCCTCCACCTCCAATTTCGGCCAAACCTTGAGGGTTTGAGGCTGCCTCCTCCCCTCCCTCCCTCCCTCCTATATATACTAGAGAATTTAGAGGGAAGAGCTAACCCTAATTGCCACGTGCTACCTCTACTTCATCTAGATTGGTTTCTCCTCTAGTCTAGTTTCAGCGGTGCTTAGGCGAAGCCCTGCCGGAATTGTTCCACCACCATCGCCGCCACGCTGTCGCGCCGCCAGAGAACTCTTCTACCTCTCCGCTCCCTCTTGCTGGATCAAGAAGGCGGAGATCGTCATCGAGCTGTACGTGTGCTGAACGCGGAGGTGTCGTCCGTTCGGCGCTAGATCGGAAGGACCGTGATCAGGATCGCGAGACGATTCGTGATTTGATCGCGGGATGGATCGTGATGGGATCGCGGGACGGATCGAGATTGGATCGCGAGATGGATCGTGATGGGATCGCGGGATGCTCGGCGATTTGGATCGCGAAGACGTTCGACTACATCAACCGTGTTTCTTAACGCTTCCCGCTTAGCGATCTACAAGGGTATGTAGATCCACTCTCCCTCTCGTAGATGCTCATCACCATGGATAGATCTTGCGTGTGCGTAGGAAATTTTTTGTTTCCCATGCAACGTTCCCCAACAGATTCATCTCAGCCAACTCCATGGCGTTGGCGGCCGCAGCCGAAGACGAGGCCTGCGTAATAGATTATATGCGTTAGGCTCCCAAGTTATCGGTTTTTCGACCATCTGCCCGGATTTTACCTCAATCCGGCCAGAGACTCGGGGGGCTATGATTCATTTCTTATTATTATCGGTGCTCCTTGCACTATTTTCGACCCCCGCTCGAGTTTTTCAAACTCAAACAGGGCTCGGGGGCTGTTATATATAAGGATTACACAAAGAAAATTCTCTTTGCAAAAGGATATTACATTATTTACCTTGAAGCCCGTCAAGAGGCCTCCGAAAGCTGCCTTCAGCCCGCTGTCGACGGACTGGAAGCTTTGCAAAACCGCACCCAGAAGAGTGTGATGTTCTTCAGTAATGGAGGAGCCATTTAAAGCCTCCTCCATCATGGTCGGCCATCCGGTCTTAGCCTGCTCCGCTGCAGACGACGCTTGTAGCGGCACCTCAGCTCCCCCTTCGGTGGAGTAAGGAATGGATGACTCCGGGGCAGCCGTCGGGGCCTGCTCTGGGGTAGTCACTAGAGTGGTCTTCGGAGCCTGTTCTTGAGCAGTCTCCGGAATGGTCTTCGGGATGGGCTCCGAGGCAATCTCCGGAGCGGTCTTCGGGGCGAGCTCGTATTGACCGGGCTCCCCACTTTTTCCACCAGAAGGGAACTTCCCTCCTGGTCTTCGCTGATCAAGGTATTAACCTCGGCCATGATGTCGTCACCGCCACCCCCCGTATTTGACACGGGAGGGGTCCTTCGGGACAGCACCTCTGAGGCCTCATCGACAGCAAATGGAGGGGTGGTACGCGACGTCGTCCCACTCTCCGCCAACTCGGATGGCGGAGACTCGCCCTCCGAAGTGTGCTTGACGGGGAGCTCACGTGGTGGGCTACAATACGAGGGACAACCATTCGGTTAGCGACACACCTCGACATGAATACAAGGAATGGTCTCCGGATTAATACCTTGAAGCCGGGGGCTTGACCCCTGGGGTTCCTTCGAGGAACCAGCTCATAGGCCTCGGACCCTTTGCGGAGCCCGAGTTGTCATCGAACGGGACCAAGTTGGCCCTGCGAGGTTTCTTCGGGGCAAGGGGAGGTAGTCCCTCATCGGCGCCACCAGACGTCGTCCTCCTCCTCGTACGGGAGGAATCGCTCTCTTCCTTGTCCTCCTCCTGCTCTTCTTCGTGAGCAGAGGAGGTGTGGGTTTCTCCGGACCTAGTGTCCGGAGGTCCTCGACGACGGAGGCCTTCCCGTACCTCCCATTTCCTGTTCTCATTTTTCTTTGGCGCCCTGTACGGCGCCTCTACCAGCATTGTTGTTAATAGGGCGACCGGGGGTCTTCGGGCAAGGGGGCTGGACCGTCAATCTTCACGACCTTTGCCAGCCATTTCTGCAAAGACAAGGGAGAAGGGGTCAAAATTCTTGTCAGAAGGAAGAATCTAAGTGAAAGAAACAAACTTTATCATACCATGTTCTAAGGGGTCTCGAAATTGAGGCCGAGGTCTTCTTCCTTGCTCGGACAGTCCTTCCAGGGCTTGAACAGTGCCTTGACCAGCTTTTCGTGGGAAGTGCGGTAGAAGTGGTGCATGGTGAAAGGGTCATCGGCCTTGAAATCCCACATTGGGGAGGCCCGATGTTGGCAAGGAAGGAGGCGACGCCGGCGCATGACCTGAATCACGTTGGTTAGGGTGATGTTCTACTCTATTATCTGGAAGATCCCCTTCTGCAGCAGCTTCACCTCTGCTGCTTGCCCCCAGTCGAGCGCCTTCCTCACCCACGACACCAACCTCTTGGCGGGTCCGGATCTAAATTCGGGAGGAGCCTCCCACTCTGCTTCCCATGGCTCGGTGATATAAAACCACTCTTTCTACCAGGCCTTCACGGTGTCAATGAAGGTGTCGTCCGGCCACTTGACGCGGGGGAGCTTGCTGATTACCATCCCTCAACAGTTCGCGTGTTGGCTGTTGATGATTGATACGTCTCCAACGTATCTATAATTTTTGATTGTTCCATGCTATTATATTATCTGTTTTGGATGTTTTATATGTATTAATATGCTATTTTATATTATTTTTGGGACTAACCTATTAATCTAGTGCCTAGTGCCAGTTTCTGTTTTTTCCTTGTTTTTGAGTATTGCAGATAAGGAATATTAAACGGAGTCCAAACGGAATAAAATCTTCGGAATAATTTTTCTTGGACCAGAAGAAACCTACCAAGCTTGGAGACAAAGGCAGGACAGCCGCCGTGTGGCACAAGCCACAGGGGCGCGCCCTAGGGGGCGCCCCCTGGCTTGTGGGCCCATGGCAGCCCTCCTAACCCTACTCTTCGGCCTATAAATTCACAAATATTCCCTGGATACCAACAAGGAGCCACGAAAATACTTTTCCGCCGCCAGGAGCCTCTGTTCCCGTGAGATCCAATCTTGGAGCCTTTTCCGGTAATCTGCCGGAGGGGGATTCGATCACGGAGGGCATCTACATCAACTCCATTGCCCCTCCGATGATGCGTGAGTAGTCCACCACAGACCTTCGGGTCCATAGCTAGTATCTAGATAGCTTCGTCTCTCTCTTTGCTCTTCAATACCATGTTCTTCATGATCTTCATGGAGATCTATCCGATGTAAAACTCTTTTGCGGTGTGTTTGTCGAGATCCGATGAATTGTGGGTTTATCATCAGATTATCTATGAATATTATTTGAGTCTTTTCTGAATTCTTATATGCATGATTTCATATCTTTGCAAGTCTCTTCGAGTTATTGGTTTGGTTTGGCCAACTAGATTGGTAATTCTTGCAATGGGAGAAGTGCTTAGTTTTGGGTTCAATCTTGCGGTGTCCTCACCCAGTGACAAAGTAGGGGTAGCGAGGCACGTATTGTATTGTTGCCATCGAGGATAAAAAGATGGGGTTTTCATCATATTGCTTGAGTTTATCCCTCTACATCATGTCATCTTACCTAATGCGTTACTCTGTTCTTCATGAACTTAATACTCTAGATGCAGGCAGGAGTCGGTCGATGTGTGGAGTAATAGTAGTAGATGCAGAATCGTTTCGGTCTACTTGACACGGACGTGATGCCTATATGCATAATCATTGCCTTGGATATCGTCATAACTATGCGCTTTTCTATCAATTGCTCGACAGTAATTTGTTCACCCACCGTAATATTTGCCTTCATGAGAGAAGCCTCTAGTGAAACCTATGGCCCCCGAGTCTATTTTCCATCTTATATTTTCAGATCTATTTACTTGTGTTTTTACTTTCCGCAATCTTTTCCATCTATCTCTATCAGATCTCATCCTTGCAAGTAACCGTGAAGGGATTGACAACCCCTTTATAGCGTTGGGTGCAAGTGTTTGATTCTTTGTGTAGGTACACCTATTGGGGACTTGCTTGTATCTCCTACTGGATTGATACCTTGGTTCTCAACAACTGAGGGAAATACTTATCTACTTTGCTGCATCACCCTTTCCTCTTCAAGGGAAAACCAACGCATGCTCAAGAAGTAGCAATGATCTTCGACTTGACATGAAGATTTTCAGCCACAAGCCGAAGTGTGGCTGGGCCCGTAGAAAGGCCTCACATACGAGGATGAAGGCCTAGATGTGCGTGAAGGAATTTGGGGGGAGATCATGGAAATCTAACCCGTAGAAGAACATCAGCCCCCGGACAAAGGGGTGGAGCGGGAAGCCAAGCCCCCACAGGAAATGGGGGATGAATACCACCCTCGCGCCCGGCCACGGCATGGGTATGACCTGGCCCTCTTCTGGGGCGCGGTGGACGATGTTGGCTGAGAGGTACCCGGCATGTTTCACCTTGATGATGTCGTCGTTGGTGACGCAGGAAGCCTCCCACTTGCCCTTCGAGCCTGAGCCGGCGATGCCCGAGTTAAGGGTATGGCTGGGGAGGGCGGGGAAGACTGGATCTGAGTGCTAGAGATCTGAAGATTGGGGAGGCTATGGCTATGAAGGACCTGTGAAGCATGTGGAGGCTTGGGTGGCTTGTTCCCTTTTATAGGCGACCGTAATACCAAGAGTCCCTCTTTTGCGCCGCAGACCTTGCCACGTCCTGATAAAATTGCGCCATTATGGGCACATGGGATAACCCAAAACATTGATCATATCCCATGAAGAACGGGGCACGATCTCCTTATTGATGAGATGTGCCAGTAAAGAGGCATCATCGAGCCGTGAATCGAGTTTTTTTGACTGGTCAGGAGTCATGACTGGTGGTGACCCTTCACCGAAAGTTGTCAGGCGAAGGCACCATTCACACCCGAGCTGATAGCCCTTATGACTAGGGAGCGCATGGTATTCGCATAATGAGGAATCACCAGCAGCCGGACTAACATCAGCCAAACATAAAGGAATGAGAACTCGCCCCGCAAGCCGAAGACTTTTTACAGTACAGCTGGTGATCGGGAACCTCGGCATTGGAGGCTAGTTCGGGGGCTACCGAGGGAGTTCGGGACTAAGGGGTTCTCGGGCCGTCGACCTATTTCCCATAGGCCGGACAGATGGACCACTCTGGGCCCAATGCATGGAGGCCGAACTACAAGCCAACCTCATGTTCGGGAGGGAAAGTTTAGATGTCTTGGTGTGTCCTTCAAGTCAAGATGGCCAGATCGGCAGGTTTACCCCTTGGTGATAACCGACCATGTGTAAACCTAGGTACCCCTGGTGTCTATATAAACCAGAGGGTTTGGCTCGTAAAAAAGAGAACCATTACTCTGACTCATCTAGGGTTTAGTTCATCTGATCTCGTGGTAGATCGACTCTGTAATCATTATACACTCATCAATACAATCAAAAGCAGGACGTAGGGTTTTACCTCCTCGAGAGGGCCCGAACCTGGGTAAACACCGTGTCTACGTTCCTTGTTACCCATCGATCCAAGATCTACAGCTCGGGACCCCCTACCCGAGATCTGTCGGTTTTGACACCGACAAGGGGGAGAGTGAGCAAAGGGGTGCTTGATCTAGACGTCTCCGATACCTTATCCATCCATCCATGCAAGTAGTGCGAGCAGGAGGTGGCCGAGGTGCGTGGTCGCACGTAGCACGCATACACTCGCTTCCTTCTGGCGAGAGGTAGGGGATGACTGGCACTTAGGCCAGCTGGGCTGCACAATGTTGGGCGGGTAAATTCTCTCTCTCTGTGTGTGTGTGTGTGTGTTATATTTCTATTTATTTACAATCTGTTTTGATTTGACTAGCAAATATGCCTGTGCGTTGCAACGGGAGACAAATAAATTATGCACTAACCAAATAAGTATAACTCAATACCCTGACATATGAGCGTCTTCTATTTTAACACATTGGCTCACCATGTTGCCACTTATTTTTCTTTCCACCCTCGTTGATGATCGTGCGATGTCCACGTGATCACAATGCATTCGACATGGTAAATCCCAAGGCTATGAGCTTGCCACTGCACGCCACACTTTTCATTATGTTGCGCAACGGAATGTTTAAAACTTAAAAAAAAATCTCATCGACCACGAACTACTCCCAACGCCAAGACATATAAACACTTTCGAAAAACTAATCAAATCCTACACATAAAAGATTTTTGAATTGGTGAACGGTTTTTTGAATCGACAAACATTGTTTTAAATTTTTTGGATTTTTTCAAAAAAAATGACGAACATTGTTTGAAATGCTTGAACAGTTTTCGAATTTATGAACATTTGTTTACTCAACAAACATTTTTTGAATCGACGAGCTTTTTTTAGAATTTGTTCTGAACAAATTTAAAATTTTGTCTTTTTAATTTATGTGAACATTTTCTAAAATTTCATGGACCGTGTTTTTCATATTTCTTAATATGTTTTGAATACACTATCATTTTTTCAAAATCATGAACATGGTTTTATTTCCAGACCATTTTTCCAAATCGTGAATATTTTTTATAATTGGTGAACAGTTTTGCAAAAGTACCAACATTTTTTTAATCCACAAAAAATTATGATTTTCTTAACATTTTTTTAATTCACGTACATTTTATGATTTCTCGAACATGTTTTTGAAAAATCGCACTTTTAACATTTAAAAATCCCGAATTGGTTGAAAGAAGAAAAAAAACAAAATGAGAAAAGAAAAAAGAAAAAAATAAAATGAAAAGAAATATGGGAGTCAAGCCCCACACATGGGCCGGCCCATGAGTGCTTATGTGGGGAGTATTTGCGTGAGAAAAGGAAGGGGCCCATGAGTGCTTGTGTGGGGAGTATTTGCGTGAGAAAAGAAGGGTAAAAGGTGGAAGGCTAGGGATCGATCCCTGGTCTTCCCGCTAGAAGCGCTACGCGTCAGCCACTGTGCTGCTTGTGCTTCTATGGTTTTTATCAATATTACTTCTATAAAACAACATAGCACAACGCGACTTTGAAAAGAAAAATGAATCGTTTTTTCACTTCTGGATGACATAGTGGGTAATTTGTAGCAACTTCGGGGGTATGTTTTTAGACGGACGGCCAGAAACAGTCCGTGCTTTATTATTTGGTATATAGATATAGATTTGGAAACAAATCATTAGAAAAACTTCTTGAATATTTGCATGTGTACTAAATGGAATTATTCAGAATTTTTTGGACTTATATTCCTTTTAGATCATATTATAAGCCCAAATCAAATACTTTGTTGATTTAATGCAAAGCCCCAAATGATTCCTTATAAATGTCCAAAAGTTTTTTGTTTGAGTTAAAACTCTTACCAAAAATCTCAGACTTTAAAAAGGGCATTTTGGGTTCATTGAAGAGATGATGGGTTTTAAATCATGTTAAATATGTTTTGAGGCTTTGAGTTACCTTGATTCAAGTTTAAACAAATTTAAACATGATGTATACATATTTAGCTAGCCTAGTACATTACCAGATACTAGGGATGTGACGGGACATGTAACTGACCAACATCTCTCCCCCTCGAGTTGCAGTCACATTATACTCCTTCCAGTTGCAACTCTAGTTATAGATGGAACTAGCCAACATCCCCCTCCCCCCTCCCCTCCGGTTGCAGTCACATTGTACCTCTTACAGTTGCAGACGGGTTGCGACACATACATTGCTAGTTATGTTATGGACATTCACACAACTCATGTTACATACAAGAAAAGGTAATGCAATAGAATATATATGAAAAGAGGGAAAACACATAACTAAAAAAGACAAAAACAAAAAATACATGAAGGAAATAAAAACAAGAAGGAAAATAAGACATATACAAAAGAGTAAATGAAAAACAAAAAACAACTAAAAACAAATATGGCAGCGCAACCAAAAATGAAACAAAAGCCAACTTTTTTGAGGCAAAAATAAAAGTCAACCGACAATGAAAAAGGCTACAACCCCAGGGCAGCCCACCACGCAAACAAACCCCAGCCCCCCGACAGGAAAAAACAAAAGACTAAGAGAGTAGCCCAATCCAAGTGTCATGCGTGCGCTGTTCACACGAAAATCAACAGTGCACACATCTTAAAGCAACAGACGAATCTAACAGCCCGGTCGGTTGATTGAGACATCCCTAAAACTTTTTTTCATGAAAATACGTAAAGATTGCGTATTTTTTTCGTTGATAGATAGAAGAGAAAACAACAACTATAAGAGAAGATGAGAAAAGTCCACCACATTAAATGTGGGTAGGGACACAAGAGATACAATACAACGCTAAACTCAGCTAGCCTGAACTCCAGCCGGAAAGGCAAGCAGACGAAACGCAGGGCATCAAGACCACTTCACGACCAACATGAGGCACCTTCGTACACGGCCACGACTGAAGACCTGACTGAATCAATGTATCCCGCACCTTAAGCGCCTAGAGGATCGGCAAGTGGGTTTTAGGACTCGACCATGTGGTAGGTAGAAGCCATGTAGAAAGCGTCGACGATGACGTACATTGCGCCCTAGATGCCCATGCCCTAGGAGCAGCACAAGCCAGGCACGACATTCAAAATCTACAAATCCAACACCTGGTGACATCGTGAGCAACCAAGAAAACGCCTTTATAAAGGGATTCGACGCCGTGACGTTGCCGCCGTCCGATTCGATGAATCTGATCTAGGGATTTCCTCCGGTGCTCGAAGAGGGGCTCGGAAGACGGGCCATGGCAGCGCATCTAAGGAGGGTACAACACCTATAGGCGTGGCAGGATAAGGATTTCGCCCTGGCATGTGACCGAACAATCCTGTAAGCCACTGGATCATGAGTTGTTGTAGACGTGAAAATGTTGCCTGAAACCACAGTTGCAGGAAGGAGTCGGGCCCGACACCAAGGAAGGTCACGTCGGGGCCCGCCGTAATGACTGCTACCAGCGCTAGTTGCGCAGCAACGATGGCCGTCGAGCCACCGCCCATGCCTGAGGGCCCGATCTGGGCAGAGAGGCCCAAATCCGTCGTCACCTGCACCATCACAGCTCGCTAT
Organism: Elymus sibiricus; assembly: GCA_039707655.1. NCBI lineage: Eukaryota > Viridiplantae > Streptophyta > Magnoliopsida > Poales > Poaceae > Elymus > Elymus sibiricus. The sequence goes on along the minus strand of CM077675.1, from coordinate 337,074,640 downwards.
CGAGAGTGCGAGGCGAAGCTGGGCCTAGCCTCCGGGAGGAGCAACAGCCGAATCTAGGGCAGACATGGCCGCGGCGTACACCGGAGGTCGAGACCAACAAGAGAAGCTGCCGGCATGGGACCCGACCGTCGGAGCCGCGGCCTCATGTGGCATGACGACGCGTCGGCCCGAGCCACGCTCGGTACAACGCCACTGGAAGGAGAGCCGCAAGGAGGAGACAAGGACCGACCGATGACGGCTCAGGTCGGCAGGGGCACGAGATCTAGGCGAGCGTCCGGGGAAGGGGGAGGGGGGCCACGCGCAAGCGGGAGAGCTCCTGCCGCCGCCGGCCACCGCGAGGTGCTTTGCCCGGCTAGGGTGAGGAAGGGCTAGTGTGATGCGGCGGCGTCGCTGCCTGAGCCACCCCGCTGGGACGACGCGGGGGGCGAGTCGTGGAGCCAGCCGACATCACTGAAACTAAGACTAACTGAGTTTTAGCAACCCATTTATTTATTTTGTGTGAGTTTGATTGTAGGACATGTGATACTTAATATATGGCCTCATGCCCTTTCGTGAAAGTGAAAAACATGCTTGGTTAAAATTACACGCATACAACTCTACTCGCAGAACTTGGAGCTGCGATTTGGCGATCTATTCTGGAGGGTCGTGACACCTTGACACAGGGGCTCATCAGACGTGTTGGGGATGGGATGTCAACACATATATGGCAGCAAAATTGGATTCCTAGAGATTTTAACATGCGACCGATAGTCAGCAAAGTGCTACACCCACCCACCCTGGTGGCTGAGCTACTCACACCTAATGTATCTTGGGACACGGAGAAGTTAGATGAAATTTTTCTGCCCACCGATGCCCAAGCGATCGCGACAATACCATTGTGTACGAGACAGGTGGACGACTTTTGGTCATAGATACACGAGAAGAACGGGATTTTCAGTGTACGGTCGGCGTACATAATGCTTGTTTCCACAAAGCTGAGGCGTGAAGCGTGGCTAGATGGACGCGCGCTGATTCGTCAAATTCAGATGCAGAAAAGAAGACGTGGACTAGCCTATGGAAAACTGAAGTGCCATCCAAAGTTAAGATATTTCTTTGGAGATAAGCTCAACAATCTCTTCCCTCTGCCGATTTACCGCGTCACCGAAATATGTCAACTACGTCAACTTGTGGAATTTGCGGTTCAGAAGATTCTTGGCAACATTCCCTTCTCCACTGCCATATGGCGAGGTGTGTTTGGGCCCTTGAAGATCCGAACCTGGTCGAGGCTATGGAGAGCAGCAGAGAACCGGATGCTAAAAGGTGGTTGTTTGCACTGATCGATGGATTACCTCATGACGATTTTATCAGGGTCGTGGTCACCCTGTGGGCTGTGTGGCACGCCCGAAGAAAAGCGCTCCATGAACATACCTTCCAGTCGCCTCACTCAACGCACCATTTTGTGATCAGCTATTTAAGGGAGTTGGGTGAATGTGAGCTTAAGAAACCTCAGGCAACACTGGTGACCAGATCAGTACACACGCGCTCGCTGCCACCGGCCGCTGGTCATGTAAAAATCAAAGTCGATGGTGCTACTTCACGTGCCTTGGATGGGGGATCGTACATCGCCGTATGCAGAGATGATACAGGGAAATACTTGGGTGCTTCAGCTATCAAGTGCGCAGGTATAACTGACCCGGCTACGCTCGAGGCACTCGCTTGTTGAGAGGCTCTTTCTCTTGCCTTGGATTTGGATTTATCACATGTGATAATAGCGTCGGACTGCCTAGAAGTTGTCACGAACATTAACAAAGGCACGGGAGGATTATATGCGTGTATTGTTAGAGAGATCATTGCGACGGCTAATCAGTTCACAGCTTGCTCCTTCATCTTCGAGGGACGTGATTCTAATATCGAGGCACATAGTCTCGCTAAGCATACTTTAGGACTTTCTTTTGGACGCCATGTGTGGCTCGTTGAAACTCCAGACCTAAATTGTATCCCAGTGTATTTGGACTATGATTAATAATAAAGTGTGTTTAGACTAAAAAAAAAGCTCTACTCGCAGATGCTTGATTAACAATATTACAACGGCGAGAAAGATACGCAGATTCAACATGTTGCGGTGCTGAAAGCCACCGGGGAAAACGTATGACAAGGAGTGGGCACAGCAGCAACCCGAGGGGATAGCTGCTTCATCTCTTCTCTGTTCGCAGCAGGACTGTCCCTGGCTTGTGTCGTTCCCAACGAACGGGCTCCGGGCATGGGGACCCTCTCTACGATCTGCTTTCGCAGTATACCATGTAGCCTACCGTACAACATCTGCTTCACCTCCTCAAACGCCCTGTCCAATTTGTCCATCTGTACATGGTATTTTGGAGATTCAGAACGACAATTTAACATAATTTCAGAAGAAAAAATAGACCGTGCGTGATATGGAGTGTAACTTGCCTGCTCCGTGGCATTCACATTGTACATGAAGAGTCCGTAGTATAGATCAAAACTGTCGCTCACTGTGTTTTCCGTCTGCAAAGCGAAAAGGCGGCAAGTATGATCATTTTGCAGCAGGCTCTCAAGAACCAAAATCGTACCACTCCCTCCGATCCATATCACTTGTCGCCCAAACGAGTGTATCTAGCTAGCACTGAAATACGTCTAGATACATCTGTTTCAGCGACAACTAATATACTAGATCGGAGGGAGTATCATTTTTCTTGTAGTTCACTCTGCACTGCTTACAAGCTGCAGAAGCGTCTCGTAACCCTTGGTGTTGATTGGTGTGGACATGAGGTTTAGCTGCGCCAAAACCCTGCATATCGGTCGCACAACATTGAGCAATTGAGACTTTGACGTTAACTGGACATCACAAGCAAACACATGGAAAACAGTACATGGTCTGTTGTAAAACCATTGCAGATGGATAATCTGTTACCCACCTCCCAATGGTGTGCGTGATGAACTGGCTTCCCGCGGCGTGGCGGTCATGCTCTGCGCATGTCATCTCCACCATCCGACACCCCTACAAGCAACAGCAAAGATCACGTTTGGTGAATCATCATCAAGAACTGAAGTATGCCCTGTGGCTAACCAATTACTTCCTGCTCGAAGATGCTCAAGAACCGGTCGCACTTGGCCTTCTGCTCTCCTTCCTCCGAGAGGCGAACCTTGTCGTAGACGAAGGGGAGCTTGCTCCAGCCGTGCTTCCCGCTCTCCGGCCCAAACATGGGGTGTGTGCAGACGATGCCGAACTCCGGCGGTAGGATCTGACAGTGTGGCACCGAACAATCATGGAGTTAAACTACGGAAATGTAAAAATCTGACGGCAGATTTTTAAGCATGCAAATATGACCTCCGGGATGGCAAATTATGTTATCGCGAGCATGTTAATTTCCAGAAAATCTGACATCATCTTAAAAATCTAACATCAAATTTGTAGTGACATCCTTGAACTAATGCAGCTGCACTGGTAGTTCGTACAGTCGTCATGAGCACCGGACAAAGGGACGGTTGAGCAACTTAAGGCTGGTCCCCGTATGTTTGGCAGGACCCCAAAATTGCACTATTAACTCAACGTCACTGCTAGAAATGCGGCACAAAAATGTACGTTTAGCGGTAGGTGCTGATAAGTGTGACGGTTGATGTTTCGTTTAAAATTTCAACTAGAGACAGCTACTTTGAGAAGAAATGGTATTGGCACTAGTCTGATCATCAATGGTAAATACGGCCTGGGTTGAAGATTTCTAGTAACTGTGTATACCTCGAGGAGGAGGTTGCGGGGGAACTGCTTGACGGAGAGCACGTCGGCGACGATGGTGTCGGGGCGGAGCTTCGCGAGGGGAATGGACCGGACGACGGACTCCGTGGAGAGGATGGAGCTGCAAACCAGCAGCACGTCCGGCTGCTCCTCACACAGCGCCTCCAAGCTTCTGTTGTTGTTGTTGTCAGCATTTCACAGCATGATCGATCGACCCCCTTGCAATTGCATCCCAATCGATCAATCAAGCGAGGGGAGATAGGTCGGTCACCTGAAGAAGCGTATCCCATGGGCGGAGCAGTAGTCGGAGTAGTCGGATCTTGAGGTGGCCAGCACGGCGTGCCCCTGCCGCTGGATGCCCCTGGCGATGAACTGCCCGAAGTTGCCGAACCCGATGATCCCCACGCGCAGCGCCGCGGGATCCGGCGCCTCCGTCGAGGACACCGACGGCGACGGCTCCTCGCAGGCGCCACGGCACGGGACGGCGAGCTTCTGCTCTTGCTCCTGCTCCTGCTCGGTGGAGGTCGTGGCGGCTGTCGGAGGTTTGGCGCTGGAGGCGGCAGGCCTGATCGGCCGAAGGGCAGCGAGGGCGCAGAAGTCCGGGCTGAAGCGGCGCAGCAAGGTCGGCGTCGGCGAGGCGGCGGCGGGGGAGCCGTGGCAGGCGAAGTGGCGAAGGGAGGAAGCCATCGGTCGATCGGTTGCTTACGAAGTGATCGTGACGCCCATGTACTTTTTTTTAAGGTTACTATGATGATTCGACGTATCGTCTGTCAGCCGGCACCGCGATCCAGAATTGAGTGTGGTGGGTGGAGCGAATTGGGTGGGGAGGCCGGAGCCGGAGGGTAGTGGTGGTGCAGCCGTGCAGGTCTCGCTCCAATTCGCCAGGCTTGTATACGTGTAGATTCCAAGGGGAGGCAACTCAGGTCCATGGATGTATCGGGAAAGTTGCCTACTTCAGGAAAAAAGGATCGTTCGGTCGGAAGCGAATCACGAGAAGCAGATGGTGTGGATTTTGTTAAGGAAAAATGGCGACATGTTGAGATCCGATGCGCGTAGCAGTCGATCACGTGGAGCCAGCGGCAGCAAATCGATCGATAATCTCGACAGCCAGCAGCAAGTCAGGCGGCAGAAGCACAACAGCGGCGAGGGGCAGGAGAGGAGCAGCTGGCGCCAAGGAGCTGGCCCAGGGCACGTGCGCGGCAGCGGCCCTTTTTTTTTTTTTTTTTGAGGGAACTCTCCTTCCCTTCATCTACTCGGGCGGCTGCGCAATGGAGGCAGCGCGGAACGGGCCTGAATGGTGGCTTGCGGTACAGCCGTACAGAGAGAGGGTGGTTGTGCAGCGGCGACTGTAATTTTTCGCCGGGCCGGCGGTCTTTAGTGGTGAGCCGTCAGTGGCTACAGGATTTTATGTCAGGGTGGTCCCGTTGACATAAAAAAAATACAACACAAATTCATCAAACCAACATATGCGTATAGCATATATCAAAAGTACATGGCGAACCAACTCATGGTTGGATGGTTAAAGAGACTGTGGTATCCCGAACCCACCAGGGTTCAAATCCTGATGCTCGCATTTATTCCTGAATTTATTTCAGGATTTCTGGCGATGTGCATAAAGAAGATAGCACACCTTATTTTGGGGTTCGCTCTTCCTTCGCAGCCTGCCCGGTGCGGATGAAAAAGGAGCAGCGACCTTCTTCATTGCTGCATGTCTCAAAAATAAAGATGTAATGTTTCTGATCCTCTTCATTTTGCAACAATTCTAAAAAAAACTGTTTGTTAACTGTTAGTTGGAACATATCTTGATAATCAATCGGTTCAATTTACCAATTATCAACCGCAAAAAAAAACTTTACTTGCACTCTCAGCTTAACTTCTTCAAATTTTCGTAGCAAAAGAAAATTATATTCCGAATTAAATGACAACAAAAGGTGTACTTTAGATTAGAATGGAATGGAAAACGAGGGCTGATGGCTGCATCTTGGTCTTTTGGATTGCATGTTGCCTCAGCGGCTCAGCCTAAGAGCATCTCCAATAGTTTGTATGTAGTCTTGTTGGTAAAATTGTCCATGTCATCAACCAACAAAAGATCATACAACTACTCCAATGGTTGCATCTATACTATCCAATAGGAGAAGAGGGAATAAATGCAATTGCTCTCTACATAGCCTTGGAGCTTGTGCAAGAGCTGTTGGTTAAACTACATACAGCTTTCCTCTCTCTCCTCATTTATTTATTGCCATGTCATCATATATCCTAGGTGGCAAAGTTTACCAACAACTATCTTACAGCCATTGGAGATGCCCTAATAGGGTTGCATGTGCGTGCGCGCTTCGCCGGCCGCCGACACGGAGGTCCCTTGACCAGTTGAGACCATCATTCCATCGCTGTTGGCGAGTGCCCTGTCGGCCGGGTGATGGCGCTCACTGATTTGGTAGTTCCTAAACGCTAGGATTCTAGAACTACTAGGAGGAGGGGACGAAGGGGAATCAGGAACGTCTTTCGGGAGACCGAACATCAAACTATCAGCCTACACAATACATGTGTGAGAAGACTATAAACGAGTCGATCTTTTGCTTGTATATGGGCTGAGTTGGGCTCGGTCGTGTTTTGCATTTTTTTTATAGAGTAGTATTACACTAATGGGCTGAATTCCAGGGTGGTCCATACCACCCTGGACACTCTATAGCTACGCCCTTGGACGCAATCCCATTTGCAGGCCGGTGGTCTTGGATCTTCCAATCCAGAGGTAACGACAACTTTGTTTCGCTGTTGGTTCTGCCACCATGGACGACACCAATGGAGCATGACAATGGTGCAGGATTGTCGAAGCATCCAGAGTTCGGACTTTGGCGAATCCAGACGTTCCTCCCTCAATCACCATCACAATGTGCGACGAAGACCTTCGTTGTTCGGTGGCTTTGTTGGCGACTAGCTCTTGTCACAGCTCGATTGTGTGCTTGTGCGAACATATTCTTCACTTGCGTGGCATTCACATCAAGACTGTGATATGCTTGCAGCTGCTGGGATCGCGGAAGGTGGTGGTGACAACACGTGATGGCATTGATTTGGTCATGCTTCTCAAGTACCAATCTCGAGCTCTGGGATAAACACCTAAGGTCTGACCTTAATATCTGGTAATGGTGGTGTTTTGTGTCGTTACCTTGTTGTAGGCATTGCTCGAATTTGCTTGAACTGGATATCTAGGGTGAAAACACATGATCTGAGCTTCGGTTGGTGGACCTGCCGATGGTGGCGCTTGAGTGCCATTTCCTTCTTGAAGGCATTGCTATTGGAGAACCTTTTTCGTTGTATATGTGATGTCAAGAATGATTGGTGTGGATATGGTCGTTGATGTAACTTGTTGATCATTTGTTTTGATTACTTTGGAGTTTTTCTTTTCTTTTTCTTCTTACTCCACCAAGGCATAGTTTGGGTCTTGTATAAATTTGCTATTTGACGGTGTGTGCATTGGTATTGTTTGTGTGCATCCTAATTATGCAGAGATCGGGTGTATGCTTAATGTGTTTGTATCCCTCTGATGATTCAATTTTAGTTAATAAATTGACCCTTTATTAAAAAAAGACCAAAAAATATATCTTTTTCACAAAATACAGACACAAACTTTCATACAAACAAGCATAAACTCACCCTTATGAACGCACACACGCACACCCTACCCCCGTGAGCACCTCCGAGAGACTGAGTCGGCACATCATCTTAAGATGGACTGAGTCACCACAAATTCCTCCGTAGTCGACGGGAACGTCTACTCCCACTGAATGAACATTGCTGGAAAACTTGAAATAAATCAAGGAAAATACGAGCACCAGTACCAAGTCTAGAACTTGAACCCTGGTGTGTTGGTTTCACCGTAAAGAATCTAACCATCTTAGCTAGACTCGGTTCTCCTCGCGAAATACCTAAAACTTGTCCTCCACGGAACATTCGAAACAGGCATTGGCTCCAATTTACACATGAAACATCGATCAAGGTCCATACATCATGCAAACACAAATTAAAATGAAAAGTGCAATAAGTGAATAGTCTATTTGGATATAGGGTAACATCACAAATATGCCCAAATGGATTGAAAACAAAGATACAAGGCGACGCGTGGCCGAAACACCAAGGACTAGAAAGGTGACAAAAATATGACGACCAACCAATAAGCTCATGTCCTACCACCTAGAGAGCGTTTGTTGCATAAAATCCAATGATTTAAACATCAAGTCAGTAGCATGTCACAAAAGTACCTTCTATAATCATACTATTACGAGTCATACACAAGGTTTAGGCCACCGCGGCAAAGACCGGCGAAAGGCGGCATCTCCTCCTTCCAGTATAGTAAGTCTAGAATGTCAAGAAGTCACCCAGGTCTGAGGCTTTTCACTCATGCCTCAGAGCCATGTGAATACATCTCCACAAGATGCGTTCGAGCATAAGAAGAAAATGTGTGCCTGGATCCAAGCACAACACATAGGGGGAAAAGGCCTCACCATGCACATTCCCGTTTGGCCACCTTGGTGCCCGAAGGAGGCAATCGGGATGAGTTGTCAAACAAAAATATTGATTTTAAGAGACAAATGGGCCTTTAGCAAAGGTGAGAGCGAGGACAGGGCCAGCGACTAAGAAAGCCTTCGGCGGGCCAACCTGGAAGAGAAAATCCCGAACCGGCTGAGGTGCCACGACACCGCGTCCAGATCCGAAAGCGAGGCTGGAAGCCCGTCCCGCAACTCACACATGTCATAGTTTCTTCTAGTCCAAGTGTGCATCGGAATGAGTTGTTTCGACTCCACTACAGATAGCCAAGAGCACTATGAGCGATGTGTCCGAGCAGATTACAAATAACAAGGAGAACACGTCCTTAAGAAGGTGCCTCCCAAGCCACTCGTCGAGCAAGAATAGAGTGCCCTATCCATCACCTATGAAGATGGTAGAAGCCACATGGATCTCATGCTTAATCCACTAGATAGACTTCCAAAGCTAGGAGCTTTCTTCATTGTCATGCGCTAGAAGGATGTGGTTCTGCAAATATTTAGCATATACTAGTTGCAGCCATATCCTCCTTCACCCCTCAAGATCCTCCACACCCATTTTCAAAATTAGCCATATCCTCCTTCATCCCTCAAGATTATACACACCTATTTTCACCATTAGAGGAACATTCATACGATGAGAGTCAAGAATGCCAAGACCCCTAGATGGTTCTCGGGATTGCATATATCCATCCATTTCACCATGTCGTATTTTCAAAGGGTGTTGGCTCCCAGCCAGATGGAGCGAGATATTTCCTTCTCAAGGGATCCATGGACACCCTAGGGAGGATATACATCCTCATCATATACATGGGGATACTAGATTGGCAGGTGTTAACTAGCATGGTTTTACTCCCTTTCAGGGTATACCTGTCGCGCCAACGCTCCGCCTTAGACTTGAGTTGCTCGCAGGCACACCTACTAGTGTATCAAGGTCCTTCATCTGGATCCTAGTATCACTCACAGGCACCCCTAAGTAGGTGAGGAAAGTATGTACTTGAGATTGTACACAATCCGTTGTTGCTCTTCAAGCGGGTAGCCCATGACCATCACTTCACGATTCACGAAGTTGATCTTGGGGCCATACATGGCCTAAAAGCAGAGAAGTTGGAATTTAAGATTGATGATGTCAAACTGATATGGGGGGGAGTGTGGACTCAGCAACGATCAGATGTGATCGGTGGCTCTTTATAGGGGGTGGGGAGGGGTTTGGATTGTTAAGATAACTATGAGTTAGTCCTGCCATTAGCATGAAGTAATGTTGGGTAATTGGGAAACACTAACCTCCAAACGTCTGATCAGAGAGCATTCGTTAGACCGATCGTGTGTCGTTGATCCATGTTGGATCTCATGGCTGGGAGATGCAGTAAAATTCATGTGCCAACTTTTCAAACTACTCCCCTAATTTTTGCGTCCGCGCTCTCCCATAATCACTCCTTGTCCCAGATTAATTGCCCCAGAATCCCAAGCCAACTCATCTCACCCGGTTCTCATATCTCGCGCACCTGTCCCTCCTCAGCGTCGTCCTTGTCACTCCCCTTCACCGCCATGCCTACTCTCCACATCGTCGGTGCGCCGTCAAGCCCGGGGGCAGGGCGGGGACTGGCCCACAAACTGCTCGTCCACGATCTCGCAAACTGCATAACCATCATGCTTATCTTCACCAAGATCTGACCCTACTCCACTTGTAGTTGTGGCATGCGGTCGACCTCGCCGGATCGTAGTCTCTATGCGGGAAGGAGGCCACCATGAGTGGATTACTGAAGGTTTCTCCCATCCAATCCCATCCTCATCTGACCTAGGGTTTGAGTCATCTTCTCTTAATAGAAACATTGTACAATTCATGCATTGCTACTGCTAGTTGGTTTTGGGCATAATTGTGTTCTGTAATTTGTGTGACCTTATATCTATTCAATATCGTTTGTGACATTCATTATGTATTCAATCACCAAATCGCAACCCTATTCGCCTCTTTGTTGTCTATGTTCCATGTTGAAGGAACCACATGTGCGGTAGGTTGTACGGATCTGATCTAGATTCTATTTCTCCTCATTCATACCATGATTACAATTTTACATGCTTCATACGTATTGTATTTTTGCATCAGACATTCATATCAGCTTGCTTCATATTTATCATGCTAGCGCTTACTGAGTCTAGTTTGCCTCATACATTTCAAACTTGTGCTTCTATATTGAGTTTAGTTTTTGCTTCATCCGCATGCTTCATGTATGTTTGCAGACATCATGTATTTTCTTAATTTAAAACTAACTCATGCTTTCTGAATTTCACACATACTATGCACAAGTCAATCACCCCTTTCTGGACTTAGTTTGAACCACTGCGTAGAAATCTTTTGTATTCCCATTTAGAAAAATTATGTGCATCCACCATGTAGATATTATGTTGAGATTGTATGAATATGATGCATCCAAATTTTCAAGATTCGTATGAACCATACTTTTCTTCATGGTGTATAGTTTGTTTCATACTCCACATATATAGTTATGCTTCATATCTATCACACTTGTGCTTCTACATTTTGTTCGGTTTGCTTCATTTCCATGCTTTGTATATCGTATCGCAAGAATCATATTTGTATACACATGAAACAACTCATACTTCTAAATTTCTACAAGGTTGACGGCAGCCTAGCATGGTCGATGGTGGACCTAGCGTGCAGCGTGTGATCGTGCATCTTAGTGCTGAGTGTTATGGTCATCAGCTTGAAATCAAATAACCATGGGCGCACACGGTTGCTTAGAGAAAAATGATTATGGATAATGAACCATGGTTTGTTGTGTTGGAAGCTTCACAGTCCTATGATGGAAAGAAAATGTGCATATTTGTATTTGCATTCATTACTTGGCGGAAACATTATTGTGATGTTTGAAAACAAAATATACCATTATATAAGGCAATAGGTTCTGTCAAATGTGTACATTCCTTACTTTGTGGTGGTGTATATTCCTTTCCGAAGCATATGTTCTCTCAAATGTGAATATTATTTTTGGTACACCAAGTAATGCTTCCAAAGTAACTAAAAAATGCTAGCATATCGTGGAAATAATGCTTTCGTATATAGAAAAATAAAATGATTTGTATCATATTATCGAATTACATGTTTCCATAGCAGCAATGCTTCCATAGATAAAAAGTAATGTTTCCATGCAACCTTACCCTCAAATTTTCGCATCCGCAAAAATATTTTTTTTATATTTGTTTGTTGGAAGCAAATCACAATTTTCAAAAAGAAAAACATATTGCACTGCAGAAAAAGCATATGCGGAAATAAATATATTTTTAGATATTTGTTTGTTGGAAGGAAATCACAAGAAGTCACATCTTTAGGATTAAAATCACAAGTAGTTAATAGGAAACTGATTATACGTAATTAGTGGGAAAATCCTATAACTAGTGTGGGGCACTCTTTAATGAAGCAATCAAACACATCACGCGGGTGGATTGTACCACCAAATCTGACGAACATGGTACATGTGATCCTATGGCCATTTACTGGTCTGATGGGAAGCAGGGATGAGTAGTCTGATTCCTAGCGACTCCCAAGTGCTTAGTGCTAGAATATATAGAAGGACTAGAGTCCTCTCTTGATTATCCATGATCAATTCATTTGTAACTGATGTTGTAACTCAAGCTATATAAACAGAGCACTTGCCGGTGTGGTAGTGTTGGAAATATGCCCTAGAGGCAATAATAAAGTGGTTATTATTATATTTCCTTGTTCATGATAATCGTTTATTGTCCATGCTATAATTGTATTGATTGGAAACTCAATTGCATGTGTGGATACATAGACAACATTGTGTCCCTAGTATGCCTCTAGTAGACTAGCTTGTTGATCAAACATGGTCAAGGTTTCCTAGCCATAGACATGAGATGTCATTTGATATTGGGATCACATCATTAGGAGAATGATGTGATGGACAAGACCCAAACTATGAACGTAGCATATGATCATGTCAGTTTATTGCTATTGTTTTCTGCATGTCAAGTATCTGTTCCTATGACCATGAGATCATGCAACTCACTGACACCGGAGGAATACCTTGTGTGTATCAAACGTTGCAACATAACTGGGTGACTATAAAGATGCTCTACAGGTATCTCCGAGGGTGTCTATTGAGTTGGCATGGATCAAGACTGGGATTTGTTACTCCGTATGACGGAGAGGTATCTCAGGGCCCACTCGGTAATACAACATCACAATAAGCCTTGCAAGCAAAGTGACTAAAGAGTTAGCCACAAGATCTTGTATTATGGAACGAGTAAAGAGACTTGCCGGTAACAAGATTGAACTAGGTATAGAAATACCAACAATCAAATCTCGGGCAAGTAACATACCGAAGAACAAAGGGAACAACATACGGGATTAACTGAATCCTTGACATAGAGGTTCAACCGATAAAGATCTTCATAGAATATGTAGGAACCAATATGGACATCCAGGTCCCGCTATTGGTTATTGACTGTAGAGGTGTCTCGGTCATGTCTGCATAGTTCTCGAACCCGCAGGGTCTGCACACTTAAGGTTCGGTGACGTTTTCGGTATAGTTGAGTTATGTATGTTGGTAACCGAAGGTTGTTCAGAGTCTCGGATGAGATCCCGGACGTCACGAGGAGCTCCGGAATGGTCTAGAGTTAAAGATTGATATATAGGAAGTCCCGTTTTGGTCACCGGAAAAGTTTCGGGTAATTCCGGTAATGTACCGGGGGTGCCGGGAGGGTTCCGGATGGCCATCGGGAGGGGCCACTCACGCCGGGAGGCCACATGGGCCTTAGGGGTGGCGCACCAGACCTTAGTGGGCTGGGAAAGCTAGCCCCTAAGGGCCCATGCAGCTAGGGTGAGGGGAAAGGAAAAACCCCCAAGTGGGGAAGGGAAACTCCAAGTAGGAAAGGAATCCTATTTGGAGTAGGATTGGAGGTGGACTCCTCCACCTCCTCTTGGTTCGGCCGACTCCTAGGGGGAACCCTAGGGGTGCCGGCCCTCCTCCCTCCCTCCTATATATACTAGAGGGGAGAGAGGGCCAACACACCTAAGCCACGGTGCAGCCCTCTCTCCCCAATAGATCGTCTCCCCTAGTTTTCGGCGGTGCTTAGGCGAAGCCCTGCCGGAATAATTCAACCACCATCGCCGCCACGCCGTCGCGCTGCAGGAGAACTTGTCTACCTCTTCGCCCCTCTTGCTGGATCAAGAAGGCGGAGATCGTCATCAAGCTGTACGTGTGCTGAACGGGGAGGTGCCGTCCGTTCGGCGCTAGATCGGGACGGATCACGGGGCGGCTCCGATTTGGATCGCGAAGACGTTCGACTACACCAACTGCATTTCTTAACGCTTCCCGCTTAGAGATATACAAGGGTATGTAGATCCACTCTCCCTCTCGTAGATGCTCATCACCATGGATAGATCTTGCGTGTGCGTAGGAATTTTTTTGTTTCCCATGCAACGTTCCCCAACAGTGGCATCATGAGCTAGGTCTATGTGTAGATGAGATCACGAGTAGAACACAAAGGAGTTTGTGGGCGTTGATGGTCAGATTGCTTCCTCCGTTGGTTTTTTCTTGATTCAGCGGTATTGTGGGATGAAGCGGCCCGGACCAACATTACTCGTATGCTTACGAGAGACTGGTTCCATCAACTGACATGTGACTTTGTTGCATAAAGATGGCTGGTGGATGTCTGTCTCTCCCACTTTAGTTGGATCGGATTCGAACATGAGTCATATAGTAGATATGATCAACATGAAGATGTTCACCATTGAAACCACCTCATCTCACGTGATGATCGGACTTGAGTTGGTGAATTTGGATCATGTGACACTCGAATGACCAGAGGGATGTCAATTTGAGTGGGAGTTTTTTAAAGTAATATGATTAACTAAACTCATTATCTTGAACAATAGTCTAAGTTGTCTTTGCAAAATTTATGTTGTAGATCAATGGCTCGCGCAGTAGCACCCCTGAATTTTAATGCGTTCCTAGAGAAAGCCAAGTTGAAAGATGATGGAAGTAACTTTATGGACTGGGCCCGTAATCTGAGGATTATCCTTACGGCTTCCCAAAAGGCTTATGTCCTTGATGCACTGCTTGGTGAACCGTCCGCTCTAGTAGAGTCTGCAGACGTTGCGAACGCCTGGCAGACACGTTCTGATGATTACTCAATAGTTCAATGTGCAATGTTGTATGGCTTAGAACCGGGACTTCAAAGACATTTTGAACGTCATGGAGCATATGATATGTTCCAAGAGTTGAAGTTTATCTTTCAGAAGAATGCCCGGATCGAGAGGTATGAGACCTCTGATAAGTTCTATGCTTGCAAGATGGAGGAGAACGGGTCTGTCAGTGAACACATACTCAAAATGTCTGGGTATTCCACCCGTCTGGCTGAATTGGGGATGCCCCTTCCGCCAGAGGCGATCACTGACAGAGTTCTTCAATCACTGCCACCTAGCTACAAGAGCTTCGTGTTGAACTATAACATGCATGGCATGAACAAGTCAGTCGTCGAGCTGTTTGCGATGTTGAAAGTCGCTGAGTTTGAGATTCAGAAGGAGCATCAAGTGTTGATGGTCAATAAAACCACTAGTTTCAAGAAGAATGGCAAGGGTAAGAAGTGTAACTCCAAGAAGAGTGGCAAAGCAGTTGCCCCTCCCGTGAAGAAACCCAAGGCTGGACCCAAGCCAGAAACTGAGTGCTTTCATTGCAAGGGAACTGGTCACTAGAAGCGGAACTGCCCCAAGTATCTGGCTGACAAGAAGGCGGCCAACACCCAACAAGGTATATATGATATACATGTTATTGATGTGTACCTTACCAACTCTCGTTGTAGTGCTTGGGTATTTGATACCGGTTCGGTTGCTCATATTTGCAACTCAAAACAGGAACTGCGGAATAGACAGAGGCTGGCAAAGGACGAAGTGACGATGCGTGTGGGAAATGGTTCCAAGGTTGATGTGATCGCCGTCGGCACGCTCGCTCTTCGATTACCATCGGGATTAGTGATGAACCTAAATAATTGTTATTTAGTGCCTGCGTTAAGCATGAACATTATATCTGGATCTTGTTTATTGCGAGACGGTTACTCATTTAAATCAGAGAATAATGGTTGTTCTATTTATATGAGTAATATCTTTTATGGTCATGCACCCAATGTGAGGGGTTTATTCTTATTGAATCTCGATAGTGATGATACACATGTTCATAACATTGATGCCAAAAGATGTAGAATTGATAATGATAGTACCACTTTCTTGTGGCACTGCCGCTTAGGTCATATTGGTGTAAAACGCATGAAGAAGCTCCATGCCGATGGACTTTTGGAGTCACTTAATTTTGAATCACTTGACACATGTGAACCATGCCTCATGGGCAAGATGACTAAGACCCCGTTCTCTGGAACAATGGAACGGGCAAGTGACTTGTTGGAAATCATACATACTGATGTGTGCGGTCTGATGAGCATTGAGGCGCGCAGTGGTTATCGTTACTTTCTCAACTTCACTCATGACTTAAGTAGATATGAGTATATTTACTTAATGAAACATAAGTCTGAAACGTTTGAAAAGTTCAAGCAATTTCAGAGTGAAGTTGAGAATCATCGTAACAAGAAGATTAAATTCCTACGATCTGATCGAGGAGGAGAATATCTGAGTTATGAGTTTGGCAGTCACTTAAGACAATGTGGAATTGTTTCACAATTGACACCGCCTGGAACACCACAGCGTAATGGTGTGTCCGAACGTCGTAATCGAACCTTATTAGATATGGTGCGGTCTATGATGTCTCTTGCCGATTTGCCACTATCGTTTTGGGGTTATGCATTAGAGACAACTGCATTCACTTTAAATAGGGCACCATCGAAATCCGTTGAGACGATGCCATATGAACTGTGGTTTGGCAAGAAGCCAAAGTTGTCGTTTCTTAAAGTTTGGGGATGTGATGCTTATGTCAAAAAGCTTCAGCCTGAAAAGCTGGAACCCAAAGCGGAGAAATGCGTCTTCATAGGATACCCAAAAGAAACAGTTGGGTATACCTTCTATCTCAGATCCGAAGGCAAAGTGTTTGTCGCTAAAAACGGAACATTTCTTGAGAAAGAGTTTCTCTCAAAAGAATTTAGTGGGAGGAAAATAGAACTTGATGAGGTTGTTGAACCTTTACTTCAACCAGAGAGTAGCGCAGTGCAGAAAGATGTTTCTGTAGAGCCTACATCGGTTGAAGAGGAAGTTAATGATGATGATCATGAAGCTTCGGATCAAGTTGCTATCGAACCTCGTAGGTCGACAAGGACACGTACTGCTCCTGAGTGGTACGGTAACCCTGTCTTAGAGGTCATGTTGTTGGATAACGATGAACCTACGAGCTATGGAGAAGCGATGATGGGCCCGGATTCTGAGAAATGGTTAGATGCCATGAAATCCGAGATGGGATCCATGTATGAAAACAAAGTATGGGCTTTGGAAGTATTACCTGAAGGGCGAAAGGCCATTCAGAACAAATGGATCTTTAAGATGAAGACGGACGCGGACGGTAATGTCACCGTCTATAAAGCTCGACTTGTGACAAAGGATTTTTCACAAGTTCAAGGAGTTGACTACGATGAGACCTTCTCACCCATAGCGATGCTTAAGTCCATCATAATCATGTTAGCAATAGCTGCATTTTTCGATTATGAAATTTGGAAGATGGATGTCAAAACAGTGTTCGTTAACGGTTTCCTTAAGGAAGAGTTGTATATGATGCAACTAGATGGTTTTGTCGATCCAGAGAATGCTAACAAAGTTTGCAAACTCCAGCGATCCATTTATGGACTGGTGCAAGCATCTCGGAGTTGGAATCTTCGCTTTGATGAGGTGGTCAAAGCGTTCGGGTTTATACAAGTTTACGGAGAAGCTTGTATTTACAAGAAAGTGAGTGGGAGCTCTATAGCGTTTCTAATATTATATGTGGATGACATATTGCTGATTGGAAACAATATAGAAATGTTGGAAAGCGTGAAGGAATATTTGAACAAGAGTTTTTCAATGAAGGACCTAGGAGAAGCTGCTTTCATATTAGGCATCAAGATCTATAGAAATAGATCAAGGCGCTTAATAGGACTTTCACAGAGCACATACCTTGACAAAGTTTTGAAGAAGTTCAAAATGGATCAGTCCAAGAAGGGGTTCTTGCCTGTATTGCAAGGTCTGAAGTTGAGTAAGACTCAATGCCCAGTGACTGCAGATGATAGAGAAAAGATGAGTGTCGTCCCCTATGCTTCGGCCATAGGCTCTATCATGTATGCAATGCTGTGCACAAGACCCGATGTCAGCCTTGCCATAAGTATGACCGGAAGGTTTCAAAGTGATCCAGGAATGGAACACTGGAGGGCGGTCAAGAATATCCTTAAATACCTGAAAAGGACTAAGGACATGTTTCTCGTTTATGGAGGTGATCAAGAGCTCGTCGTAAAGGGTTACGTCGATGCAAGTTTTGACACTGATTCGGATGACTCTAAGTCTCAAACCGGATACGTATTTATTCTCAATGGGGGTGCAGTAAGCTGGTGCAGTTCCAAGCAGAGCGTGGTAGCTGATTCTACATGTGAAGCGGAGTACATCGCTGCCTCGGAGGCAGCGAAGGAAGGTGTCTCGATGAAGGAGTTCATGACAGATCTTGGAGTAGTGCCCAGTGCACTAAACCCAATGACTCTGTTCTGTGACAACATTGGTGCCATTGCTTTGGCCAAGTGTAAGGGCATATTTATACCCTAATGGTTTTCGTGATTGATGACAATGCGTTTGCGGACTAATCGTGTGCAGTAAGCTTTCAGAGAATATCAGGTGGCACGAGACGATTATCTTACCCCTCAGGAAGCTAAAAAGAAGACGGTGTCGGCGTACGACACCTATGGGATCGCGTGGATCCCTTTTACGGTTCGACAGGGAAAAAGGCGTGCACAAAGAGCAGATCCAGCGATCAACGCAAGGGTTTTTTACCCAGGTTCGGGCCGCTAAGAAGCGTAAAACCCTACTCCTGCTTTAGTGTCTTGTGAGTCTTTGAACTCTGGCTCCAGGAGCGCTATGTGATAAACAGTACACAGCCGCTATGCATTCGTCTGTGCCAGAAGGTCCTCCCCCCTGTAGCTACACCTTGGGCCTCCTTTTATATGTCGAAGGGGTCACCAACAGTGGCGCACAGTACATACAAGAGGTGTAAAGTTGCTACAGCGTTCACTGACGTCTTAGGACAAACGCATTAAATGCTCCGTTTAGGTGTCCCTAACTTTCTTGGGGACGGAAAAAGAGCCCGTCCCATCAGCACCGCTTAACCCCATCCGCCGTTAGCGCCTTGACACGCACCCAGGAGGACAAAACCTAAATGACAGGCTGGTCGCCGCGCTGGAGCGGTGACATGGTGACAGGGTGGCGAGGTCTTGCCGGGTGCGAATCTTGCCGGGGCTCCACAAGCCATCCCGGCAAGATCTTGTCGGGATCCCAGCCTTTGGTCTTCTGTCTTCTGATTATTGACTTGAATGCTTTCTTGACATTCTTGCACTTGCATTCAGCTATCCCCCGGCAGGCCTTGCCGCTGGTGTGGCTACAATCGTCCGTGCACAAGTATGGGGTACTAAAAGACCCAAAATTTAGTACACCGACAGGAGCCCCCGGGCCTAGGCCATACATGGGTGCGAGGCATTGTTGGGCTAGGCCCAAACAGTGCACGGGCACGCGTGGCAGGAGTTAGCTGTTGTAATCATTCCGCTTACTGCGCCCCCCCCCCCACGACGCACATTGAACGTGCGACGTGGGATACGTGCGCGGAGCGGCCGTAATAGCAGCGCGCTCGCAAAAGCGTTTTCATACTGACTAGTAAAGAGGCAGCCTCGCGCCTTCCCCATAAAAAGGAATCCGTAGAGGCGCTTGCTCATTTACCTCCTGTCCTTTCCAATCTGGAAATCGCCATCGTCTCCTTCCTCGAGCTCGAAACAGAGCCTCTCCCACTCATCCGCCGCCTCCACGCCCTCACCGTCCTCGGCCTCTGCTCCCACAGCCGCCATGCCGCCCAAGGAGGGCAAGGGCAAGGAGGTGAAAGCCGCCGTCCCGGAAAGTGAACTGGTGAAGATGCGGAGGAAGCACGTCGTTTTCACTTCGGCGCTTGATGCGAGCGCTCTGAAGGACCGATACCTGTGCATGTGGGCGAGGGAGACGAAGGCTCATCCTGCTACTCGCGTGAGCCCAGGTTCCTCCAAGGGTGGCCCAGATAAATTCCCCTTCTTTGCCGACTACTTTTACTGCGGGCTCTGTCCCCCGTTTTCTGATTTCTTCATCGACATCATATACACATACGGCTTCCATCTCTTGGATTTTACACCGAATGCCGTGACATGCATGTCAGTCATTGCCCATCTTTGTGAAAATTTTGCCGGAGTAGTCCCCAACACAGCCCTCTTCCGCCACTATTTCGTTCCCCGTATTCAAAAGGGAGAGGCCCTTTCTGGTTCTATCACCTGGATTCCAAGGTCATGGAACAAAGAGATATACCCAGACGGGGTCTACCGCGAGAAGTGGGAAGAATGGCGGGCCAAGTGGTGCTGGATTCAGGAGAAAGACCCTCAGCCCTTCTGTTTGCCTCAACGAACAAAAATGGTGCGCGGTAATGATTGGAGCGCCCTCGATCCTCAAGATGAGAAGATCACAATTGCAATTACCAGGATCCACCGCCTCAGAGTTGCCGGGCTCACAATAGAAATGATTGGCGCTGATTTCCTTCGCCGGCGCATCGCCCCTCTGCAGAACAAAGGGAGACCAGCCTGGGAGTTCCGGAATGCGGTAGATATCATGAGGCTGCGCCCTGGTCTGAATAATAACTTGACGGTCATGCAGCACACAGCTCTCTGCCACAAACTGTTTAGGCCTGACGCGAGATACAAGTTGCCGGCTAGCGTAATTCCTTTGTGCAACAACTCCGCCTTGGCCTCAATCATAGCCATGATGCCGGTGTGTGATGCTCATGGCCTTGACAGAACTTGGGACGAGCCATCCGTAGAGCAGGCACAAGAATTCTTTGACAACTTATCGGAGAGGGCCATCCGGGAAGAAACGAACCTCATCCGCCCCACCACTTAGGAAGAAGTGGCGTATATCGCCAGCAGGGTGGAAGATGCGAATCTTGCCGCGGAGGCCGGCAGCGCTGGCTTCACGGAAGGGGAAGCCAGTGAAGAAGAAGTGATGTCAGAGGGAAAACTTGCCGGGCAGGGCGAGGTTGCCGGAGAGCAGAGTGGCACAGCTGCCGGGGGCCCTTCTTCCGAAGATACAGCCGAGGAGCAGCTGCACGAGGAGCCCCCAGCTCCCGAGAAGAAGAAGAAGAAGCGTGTTCTTCGGAAGGCCACCTCTGGTGCCTCAACCGACCATCCTTCCGCTTCTGCCGCAGCCAAGCGACCCAGGACCACTCCTTCACCTCCTCACATGGACACCGTGGCGGAAGTTGACTTCGACCTCTCCGCCTTTAGCTCGGAAGGAGAAGAGTAAGGGTCCTATCACATCCTTTATCTTCTGGATTTCTGGTTTTGCTTAACTTGTTTGCCTTGCTTTGGCCTGTCCCTGCAGAGATATGGAAACGTTGGCGCAAAGGATGGCGAAGAAGGCGAAGACTTCAACGGGCGATGAGCTACCAGCAAGCACCACAGGTGCGCCAGAGCCGATCACGATCAGCCCGAAGCCCAGCCCACGACGCAGTCCTCAACACAGCCCCCACCGTGAGTTCATTACTCATTTCCCACTGGTGAGCGTTGAGACGTATATCTTCGCCACTGACGCCGCCGAGCTTGCAGGAGAAGAACGGCAACGAGGAGAGCCATTGGAGGCCGTCCTTGATGCGCCGCCTCCGTCAACTACGCCGCCCAGAGACGGATCTTCGGCAAGGGCTTCCGCTGGCAAGCCCATTCTTGTTGAGGAGGAGCCGGCAAGCACAGGCACCGGCAGTCCTACATCGGCAACCAATGTTGCCGGGAAAGGAGAAACCACCTCTCAACAGCTTGACGCGGGTAAACCATTTGCCTCAGAGTACTTGTCATTTTGTCTATATATATTATATATATATATTTTTTGTCTTCTTGAACTTCAACCTTGGTCTCATATTGTTTCCCTTTCTTTGGCTTTCAGATCTCCCTTTGATGGAACAAATGGATGTCGATGTCGTCATCGAGGAGACCGCCAGGAATGCTGCCGCGGAGGCCGACAGAGTTGCCGCTGACGAGGCCGCCAAGGACGTACAGGAAGAAACTGCCAAGGAGTCTGCTGAGAAGGCCGGCAAGGAGTCTAGTGACCATACTGACGGCATTCCTACTGCAGGAGCGCCAGGCGCTACGCCAGCCATGGAGTCCCCAGTTGCTGGTGAGGCGGGTGTTGAGGATCAGCCGTCAACATCCGAAGCCCCCTCCTCAAGCAGATATCTTAAGGTTGGCGAGAACCTGTTCGTCAACATACCAGGAACGGCAAGCACTGGGGTGCCAACCGAAGGGGAAATTTTCGACGAGGAAGTCATCACCGCTGCCGGACTCAAAATTATTGACGAACCAAGCGCCAACAGCAGCAAATCTAAGGAAGAACATCTCCTCCAAACCATGAGTGACAACTTTCAAAAGCTCCAGGCGCTCTACCGCACTCGAAAGGAGAAATTGGACTCCAGGGCAGCAGTCATTGGAGCAGCGGAGGCCGATTTCCAGAAGCGCGTTGAGGAAACGCAAGTCTGGTACGCCGAAGCTTTTCAAGAGTTGAAAACTGCTCGGGAACAGCTGAGTGAAAACTGGAACGAGCTCCTCTTAAAGCAGTCTGACATCGAGAAGGCGCAAGAGGAGGCCTCGCAATGGCCTGCTGTAGAGGAAGCTCGCCTAACGGAATGCCGTGTCGAGCTTGATGCCCATGAAGAGGACCTTGCTGCTCGCGAGAAGGTGCTTGCCGACAAGCTTCGCGGCAAGGATGAAGAAATTGAAAAGCTTGTCGCGCAGCGAACCCAGGAGCTGGAGATGAAACACAAGGAAGCCCTCGAGGCTCTGGCCACAGACCACGCCGGCAAGCTGAAGGAAGCCATCAATGTTGCCGAAGCTACAGAGGCCGCCAAGAACGAGCTTGACGATAAGGTGAAGAGGCTGGAGGCGGACCTTAAGGATCACGGCAAGGAGATCTCGACGCTCAATGCCGAAAGAGAGAAGACTCTCTACAGCCTGGCGGAGATACAAATCGTCATATCCGACAAGACCAAGCAACTCACCTCTGCCAATGAATCCATTGCCGATCTGAAACTGAAGCTGACCACGCTGGAAGAGTCCCTTGAGAACAGCAAGGCTCGTGAGAAGGTCTTGATCAAAGATCTCCGGAATGAGAAGGACCTGCTCAAGAGCGCCGCCGCCACTTATAATGACTATGAGGCTGGTGTGCGGATCTGGACTGAGCGCCTTGTCGACGTCGTGGAAAAGCTTACAGCACAACTGTCCACCATGGGCCTGCAAAACTTCAACTATTCTTCCAATGATAGGGTGTCTCCGAGCGCCAGGTTGACCATGTTCTTTGAGGGCATGATTGACGCCCTGAAGCTGCTCCATTCTGATCGAGCAACCCGTCTGGCCAACGAATCTCGCAAACTCTGCCGGGCCGTCCTCCTAAAGGTGCTCATCAAAGTGGTGTACAAGAATCCTGGCATCAACCTCACCAACGTTCTTGACCTCTTGCCGAAGGATGTGGACCTCAAGGCACTCGAAGAACTTGTCGCGCCCATCGTCGACAAGGTGAACCAAGTCAAGAGGGTCGAAGGCCAGCGCAGGGACTAGCTGCTTCACTTCTTTTTGTCGCCGCCATTCCATGCCAAAGACAGTTTTATCTTAAGTTAGAATCGCGGCAACTATTAATGTAATATAACTGGCTGTGTTTTGAATGAATGCACGCTATTCCTCTTGTCTGATTTCTTCCTATATGGTACACACCCTATGCTTTATTGGAAATTTGCCGGTGCGCGTAGCCTTGCCGCGAGCGCTTTGAGGAACAGATCCTTAGCAGCCTGCTGGAGGTGCCGCTGCCGGCAAGATACCTTGGCGTTTTCAGTGCAGCCACTTAAGCTGTTGAGCGGACTCGAAACAGAGTAAGGGCGCAACCGATCATGACAAGGTTCCTTCGCGTGCAGGTTTTCCATACAAAAGTCAAAATTGTCCAAGGAAAATAACTTAATAGTGAAAATTTTACTTAGAGTTTTGCAACTTAGCTTTTTGTTGATGTACTCCTTTCTGCAAGATATCAATTTTGAACATCGCATGTTGGTGTCCATACCATCATCCCCCCGGCAAACTTGTACGTGAGGGAACCTTCTATCCTTTAAGAAAAAGAAAGAAGAGAAAATGGGGATATGGAACCTTAGCGGTTCATTAATACTTACTGGAAATAAGCGTAATACAACATCTCAGACAAACATGCATATAAGTAAACATGAAAATCGACAAGAATTGTAAAACACTTAATCTTATTCAAGTATGCACAGGGTCTGCGCCTGGCTTTGTACAAAGGATTATATGCCTTGCCGGCAAAACTTGTACAAAAGATGGTTGCCGGGGGACCCCGCAACCGCGCCTTATGGATAGAACTTACGAAGATGTTCGATATTCCAGGAATTGCTCATTGGAACGCCATCTTCGGTCTCAAGGCGGACTGCACCAGGCCTGGTGACTCGTACTACCCGATATGGGCCTTCCCACTTCGGCGTCAACTTGTTAGAATTCTTGGCCGACTAAACACGCCGAAGAACAAGGTTGCCTTCCTCAAGACTTCGGGCATGAACCTTGCGACTATGGTAGCGGCGCAAGGCTTGCTGGTAGCGTGCAGCTCGCACAGCAGCCTGAAGACGATCTTCCTCAAGGAGCGTAACATCATCTTGCCGCAACTGCTCTTGCTCAAGCTCATCATAGGCGAGCACCCGAGGTGACCCGTATGTGAGTTCCGTGGGGAGAACTGCTTCCGCCCCGTATACTAGGGAGAAGGGTGTCTGGCCGGTGGCTCGATTTGGTGTCGTTCTGATTGACCAAAGAACTGCCAGCATCTCATCAATCCAGCGTCTTCCGCACTTGCACAGCTTGTCAAAAGTTCTTGTCTTAAGACCTCGCAACACTTCAGCATTTGCCCTTTCTGCCTGGCCATTGCTCCTTGGATGAGCAACAGAAGCAAAACAAATCTTGCCGCCAAGGTCTTGGACGTACTGCATGAAGGTGTGGCTCGTGAACTGTGTGCCGTTGTCAGTGATGATCCTATTTGGTACACCAAAACGGCAAACTAGTCCTTTGAAGAACTTGATGGCTGATTGTGCTGTCACCTTCCTCACTGCTTCCACTTCCGACCACTTTGTGAACTTGTCGATTGCGACGTACAAGTACTCAAAGCCCCCGGTAGCACGGGGGAAAGGGCCCAAAATGTCGAGCCCCCAGACCAAAAATGGCCAGGAAAGAGGGATTGTCTGAAGAGCTTGAGCTGGTTGATGCAATTTCTTTGAATGGAACTGGCACGCTTCACACTTGGTTACTAGTGCAGTTGCATCCTGGAGAGCAGTGGGCCAAAAGAAACCTTGCCGGAATGCCTTACCAACAAGAGCTCTTGATCCTATGTGGGAGCCACATATGCCTCCATGTATCTCTGCTAACAGCTCCAGTCCATCCTCCCGAGGAATGCACTTCAATTTCACACCGTTCGGTTTCTTTCTGTACAGGACATTGTCCACAAACTGGTACATATTAGACTGACGGGCTACTTTCTCCTCTTCTTCCTGTTCTTCGGGGAGTTCCCCTGTTTGGAGGAGCTGAACAATGTGTTGTGCCCATGCTGGAGCCTGAGGCTCGACAGCAAGGACTAAAGGCATGTCTTCTGCCGCAGGACCGTTTGTTTCTACGGCAAGGGCTCGAGGCCCTGCCGGAGCCTGTTGCCCCCCGGCAGGCTTGGCGTTGTTCCCGGCAACTTCCTTGCCGGCAAGGCTCTTGCCGGCAGCTTCTGGGAGCTCTGTGGGAAGGTACTGGACAGAACTCAACTTCCTTCTCTTATCTTGCTTCGCTGATGGTGCTACGGATGGCTGAGTCAATTGAAGCACAAAAGTCCCTGGTTCCACAGGTAACTTGAGGGCAGCACGTTTTGACAGGTCGTCGGCAATGCTGTTCTCTATACGAGGAACATGCTCTGTTTGCAGACCGTCAAAGCGCTCCTCCAACTTCCTCACTTCATCTACGTAAGCTTCCATCAACGGGCTCTGATAATCTTTGTTGACTTGCTTGACGACAAGCTGCGAATCACCTCTGATGATGAGCTTCTTAATTCCAAGGTCTGCCGCGATCCTGAGACCGGCAAGCAGCCCTTCATATTCCGCAGTGTTGTTTGTCGACCTCTCCCGGGGAAAGTGCATCTGAATTACATATTTGAGGTACTCTCCGGTGGATGCGACAAGCAGCACGCCAGCACCGGCGCCTTACAGCGAGAAAGCCCCATCAAAATACATAATCCATTCTCGACTCGTTTCCTTGCCGGGGAGAGTTGTTTCTTGAATCTCTTCGTCCGGCGTTGGGGTCCATTCTGCAATGAACTCTGCCAAGGCTCTGCTCTGAATAGTTGAAGTACTTTCAAATTTGAGACCAAAGCTTGACAGTTCCAACGCCCACTCCACAATCCTGCCGGTCGCATCTGGATTTCGTAAAATTCGTTGCAACGGAAAGCGAGTGACGACGGTGATCTCATGTGCCTGGAAATAATGGCACAGCTTCCTCGAGGCCATAAGGAGGCCGAAGAGCAACTTTTGCACGCCAGAGTATCTTGACCTAGCCCCCCACAAAAGGGAGCTGGCAAAATAAACTGGGCGCTGCACCATCTTCTTCCTCTGTGTCGCTTCATTTGACTGCGCAGATTCCGCCTTGTCGGCACCAGACTCTGCCGGGGAAAATCCTGGCTCGTCGCTTGACGGTCCTGCCTCCGCCGCTGCTTCTTCGTGGACTTTTCTCTGCGCCACTAACGCAGCACTAACCACTTGATTCGTTGCTGCCAAGTATAGTAATAACGGCTCTTGTGGTTTAGGTGCGACTAGTGTTGGCGGAGAGGAAAGGTACCTCTTCAAATCCCGCAGCGCTGCCTCCGCTTCCGGAGTCCACTTCATTGGATCTGCCTTTTTCAAGATTTTGAAAAAGGGCAGGGCGCGCTCAGCAGATTTGGAGATGAACCTACTCAGAGCAGCAACGCAGCCGGCAAACGACGTACATCTTTGACGCGTCTTGGTGCTTCAATCTGCTCAATTGCCTTGATCTTGTCGGGATTCGCCTAGATCCCATGCTGAGACACAAAGAACCCGAGAAGCTTGCCGGACGGAACACCAAACACACACTTCTCAGGATTGAGCTTCAAATTGATCTTGCGCAGATTCGCAAACGTCTCTTCTAGATCTTATATGAGCGTTGCTTTGTCCTTGGTTTTCCTGTTACGCCGTCGGCCTTTCTTTGCCGAGGCGGCGGCGTCTTCATCTTCAGAATCGATTCCTGCGCCAGCATCTTCGCCGGGGAATCTCCTCCCTTCTTCAGCTCGAGCACATTTATCAGCCAGAGCATAGAGCTCGGCAACATCCCTGACTTTGTTCATCGCCAGCTCTTCGCGCATCCTGCGGTTGCGCACGTTCTGATGGAACGCGCTGACAACAGCGGCAGGATGAACGTCTGGGATGTTGTGATGTATACGGCTGAATCTCTGTATGTACTTGCGCAAAGTTTCGCCCTCTTTTTGGGGGATGAGATGCAAATCACTTTCCTGGCCAGGAGCTTGGTGGCCTCCGGTAAAGGCGCCAACAAACTCATGACACAGATCTGCCCAGGAAGAAATGGAATTTTCCGGCAGATGCATCAACCACGACCTGACGTTGGGCTTAAGTACCAACGGGAAGTAGTTGGCGAGTATCTTGTCGTCGCGAGCCCCGGCAGCCTACACCGCAATGGTGTAGATGCTCAAGAACTCCGATGGGTGAGTCTTGCCGTCGTATTTCTCCGGGACCTCCGGTTTGAACGTTCGGGAATTGGGCCACTGGACTCGCCGCAGCTCACGGGTAAAAGCTGGACAACCCACCTCATAAGGTAGGTCACCAGGATACCCTGGTGCAGGCTTGTCTACAGTGGATCCTGCGCGCCTATCAGATTGATGGCGCGCTTCCCGCCGCCGCTCGATGGTAGTCCGAGCGTCTTCTTTGCTTCGTTCCCGAAGAACTTGACGTTGATCGCGGCGAGTTCGCGGATCAGACGACGCCATTGAATCGTCATCACAGGCACCGATCCGTCGAGTCAGCGACCGCTGTTGCCACCGTGGAGGAGAGTGCATCGTGGTCGTACGACCTCCAGTCTTTTCGCCATCGGCGCGCGCCGGCTGGATGGACTGCCGCCGCGAAGGCTCCGCCCGCTGCGGCCCATCTCCATTAGCGAAACCGATGAGGCTCTGAATGGCAGCTCTCCATTCTTCGAGCTTCTCTGCAGCAGGAGGAAAATTCAGGAGCAGCTTTGCTCGCGCCAACACTTCTGCTGGTGTAGGCGGCGGCGAAAGGTGCGAGGAACGTGAGGTGCTCTGACTCCTAACCGTGTTAGAAGGAGCTCCATCACAGTCCCGCGACCGCGCGCCGCTTCCACCAGCGTTTTGGCGTGCATGCTGGCCCCGCACATCTTGAGAGTGATGCTTAGGGGTCTTTCCTTGGGGACGCTTAGAACCACCATCGTCGCGGCGCTGTTCATCGCGTGTGACCTAAGAAGGCCGCGGCGCATGCGCCGGCGTGGGTGTCTTAGAAGGCGCCCTTCCGTCCATGGAGTTCACTACGCCGCCCGTAGGCAGCACAGCTCCGTCCTTAGATCTAGCGGCGCGCGGGTTGCCCTCGCCGCTGCGAACGACGCCGCTCGCTTGGCTTTGATCACCAGAACGTCGTGGAGGCTCAAGACCTCCGCCCCCTCCGCCTGCGTCCACACCGTCGCCTGTCCGTGTAGCTACAGGCATACCGGACGTGGATGGATCAACCGCCGTAAAGCCCTTCTTCTTGGGAGCCATGGCGATGAAGATGATGAAGAAAATGAAGAAACTGGCACGCTGATCGCTAGATCAGGTTCATGCACCCCCTTTCCCCCTACCTGGCGCGCCAAATATGTCGGCGTACGACACCTATGGGATCGCGTGGATCCCTTTTACGGTTCGGCAGGGAAAAAGGCGTGCACAAAGAGCAGATCTAGCGATCAACGCAAGGGATTTTTACCTAGGTTCGGGCCGCTGAGAAGCATAAAACCCTACTCCTGCTTTAGTGTATTGTGAGTCTTTGAACTCTGGCTCCAGGAGCGCTATGTGATAAATAGTACACAGCCGCTACGCATCCGTCTGGGCCAGAAGGTCCTCCCCCCTGTAGCTACGCCTTGGGCCTCCTTTTATATGTCGAAGGGGTCACCAACAGTGGCGCACAGTACATACAAGAGGTGTAAAGTTGCTATAGCGTTCACTGACGTCTTAGGACAAACGCATTAAATGCTCCGTTTAGGTGTCCCTAACTTTCTTGGGGACGGAAAAAGAGCCCGTCCCATCAACACCGCTTAACCCCATCCGCCGTTAGCGCCTTGACACGCACCCAGGAGGACAAAACCTAAATGACAGGTTGGTCGCTGCGCTGGAGCGGTGACAGGGTGACAGGGTGGCGAGGTCTTGCCGGGTGCGAATCTTGCCGGGGCTCCGCAAGCCATCCCAGCAAGATCTTGCCGGGATCCCAGCCTTTGGTCTTCTGTCTTCTGATTATTGACTTGAATGCTTTCTTGACATTCTTGCACTTGCATTCAGCTGTCCCCCGGCAGGCCTTGCCGCTGGTGTGGCTACAACCGTCCGTTCACAAGTATGGGGTACTAAAAGACCCAAACTTTAGTACACCGACAGACGGTGTCTTTTCGATGATTTAGTGTCGGTGGACTTAAGTTGTAGGAAATCCGTACTATCAAGAGGGGGTCCGCGGTGGGAAAGTTTGGGAGGAATCATCACGTACACACTCACACCCCCATTCGTTTCCCGGCAACATGGAGTATCTGTCCTTGCCCTACTCTCCCTTTCTTTCTCTCAGCGGTAGTACCGCTCTGGGAAGCGGCAGTACCACGCGTAGCCGGTACTTCCGCCCCAGCCGGCGGTAGTACTGCTTAGGGAAAGAAGGGAGGGCTGGGCACCTCACGCGTGGCATCAGACGCATATCTGGGAGTGTCTGGTGCCCCGCGCCAGCACCCAGCCGCAGCGGTAGTAGGGGCGGTAGTACTAAGTGGTACTACCGCCGCACCTTCTACAGGTTCTCTGTTGGGCGGTAGTACCGCCCCAACCAGCGGTACTACCGCTGAAGCGCGGCTGGTTGGTGGGTAACGGGCAGATTCCCCTCTCCTCTATATAAAGGGTCTTCTTCCCCAAGAAGCCCTACCTCTTATCCTTCCCCAAACTCCATTGTAGCCCAAAGCTCATTCTTGCCCGATCTCTCTCCCTAGCCAACAAAACTTGTTGATACTCTAGGGTTTGGTTGAGAGGGCCCCGATCTACACTTCCACCAAGAGAAATTTGATTCCCCCCACTAATCCCTTGCGGATCTTGTTACTCTTGGGTGTTTGAGTACCCTAGACGGAAGAGGTCACCTCGAAGCCATAGTCCATTGTGGTGAAGCTTCGTGGTGTCGTTGGGAGCCTCCAATTCAGTTGTGGAGATTGCCCCAACCTTGTTTGTAAAGGTCCGGCTGCCGCCTCTAAGTGCACCACTAGTGGAATCACGGCACCTCGCATTGTGTGAGGGCGTGAGGAGAATACGGTGGCCCTAGTGGCTTCTTGGGGAGCATTGTGCCTCCACACCGCTCCAACGGAGACGTACTTCCCTTTACCGGGAAGGAACTTCGGTAACACATCCTCGTCTCCATCGGTTCCTCGTGTGCTTATTTCTTACCTTTACTTAACGCAAGCTACTTACATTGTTTATGTTGCTTGTTTGAGTTGCTTATTGTGTTTAGCATCATATAGGTTGCTCACCTAGTTGCATATCTAGCCAACCTATTTGTTGCTAAGCATAAATTGTTAAAGAAAAGTTAAAAACTGGCAGTTGCCTATTCACCCCCCCTCTAGTCAACCATATCGATCCTTTCAATTGGTATCAGAGCCTTGTCTCTTTATTAAGGGTTTCACCACCCGAAGAATATGGTTAACGACGGGGACCGGCCGGTTGAACTCCCCGAGGCCATGGGTGTGAACACGGTCTCTCGTGAGGATTTAAACGAGGCCATGTCCTCGCTTAAGTCCTCCATGACGACCGAGGTCAAATCCATGTTTAAAGAATTCCTTGATACTCTTAAACTTTGCACCGATGCGGTGCTAGTGGCTAATCCCACTAACTCGACATCGGATGTCAACTCCGGTAAGGAGGGGGCCAGTGCTGATAAGGACACTCGTTCTCAAGGAATTAATGGGTCGGGGACCATTGCCTCAGTTCCCCCTCCCTTGGTCTATGGAGGGCCGGTGCACCCACCTCATATAGTTAATCTCGGTCCCCCTCCTAAACTTGTTAAGAATGATTTTCCTAATTGGGTTTTTCGTATCAAGTCTCATTTGGATCACAGCTCAATTCAACTCATGAGAGTCATTGAAGAAGGATACTATCCTCTTATCCACGCAACCTCACTCCAAGAGAAGAGGCTGATAAACAGCTAAATTCCTCCGCCTTGTTCATACTCCAAGCTACAGTTCCTACCGAAGACCTACCTCACCTGCTTCCCTTCACTGTTGCTAAAGAGTGTTGGGAACACATTGTCTCCATGTACAAGGGCAGCTCAAGCATTCAACGGTCGAACTATGAGGTCGTGCTTGATCAGTCAGATGAGTTTGTAATGATAGCAGATGAGGAACCGCGTGAGCTCTATAGGAGGGTAACTACTCTTGCCGTTGCTCTCCGAGATAATGGCAGCAAGGATGTGGATGACACCTGGATCAAGCGTAAGTTTCTGAAGGCCATCATGCCCTTCAACAAGGCCATGTCCGCCGTCATCCGCCAAAGACCGGACTTTCACAACTTGTCCTCTAGTGATGTGTTGGATGAATTTATTGCAATGAACATCTTGAACACGCCCGCAGACAATGCTCTTGCTCATGTGCAACGGCCAAAGAAATCATCTCCCAACCTTGCTTTGAAGGCCAAGGTCAGTCAAGAGGAAGAGGAAGAAGAAGAAGAGGAGGGTTGCCCCGAGGACACCAAATATGCTTACCATGAGCATATGGCTCTAGCGTCTAGGCAATTCTGGGGCAACAAGAGAAACACAAGGCCCAACTTCTCCAAGAACAACTCAAGCGGGTCAAAGGGCAAGCAACGTGTGAGAACCTGCTACAACTGTGGTAATGTGAGTCACTTCGTGGTAGATTGTCCTTATGAGAAGAGGGAAGACAATGGTGGCAAGCTCATCCGCAAAGATAAGGCCAAGTCTTTTCCCAACAAGTCCAACTTCACCAAGAAGGCTCCTCACAAAGTGTTGGTGGCTCAAGAAGAGTATGTCTCCGATGATGATGTGGATGACGAAGACACAAGTGGTGAAGGAATGGCAATGGCATCTGTGGTCATTGCATCGAGTACCCCAACAAAGGTGTCACTCTTCGACGCTCCTAACGAGAACCACATTGTAGGTGTCTCATGGCCAAAGATATCACCAAGGTAACCTCCAACGTCAAAACCTCAAACATTAATACTTCTATTTCTTCCATTCCATCTTTGTCAGATTGTGTGGATGAAAATGAGGAGGCGAAAGAGGGCGAGAATGAGTTTGACAAGTTCTTGTGCAAACTCAAGGGATAATCTAAGAAGCACTTCGTTGCTCTCTTGGAACAACTTGGTGAGGCCAATGACACAATTGAGTTTCAAGAAGAACATCTTGAGGAGTTGAGAGGGCATAGTCATGATTATGCTGATGAGATAGCAGATCTTTCTATTGCTCTTGAGGAAGAGCGAGGTCTTCGTTTGACTCTTGAGGAGTCACAAAATGATGACCTTGCTAAATTACGTAAAGATTATGATCATGCTGTTGTTCTTAACCGTGTGCTCAAATCTGAAAAGGTTGCACTTGGGATTGGGCATGATCGTCTCAAGGATGAGTTTGACACACTTGACAAGGCTCACAAGGCATTGAAGAGTGTTCATGCTTCTCTTAAGGAGTCACATGATCAACTCCAAGTTAAACTCACTACGGAAATTGCTACGTGTCCTCCTTTTGTTTTAATTGATAATGCCTCTGCTACTAACCCGTGTTGTGAGCATGCACATCTTGTGGAGGTAAATGCCAAGCTGAAAGAGCAGCTTGAGAAAGGCCTTGTGACATGTATCCAAGGTGAGAAGAATCTCAATGACCTTTTGAGCAATCAAAAGGAAGTGGTTGCAAAGGAAGGAGTTGGGTTTGCACCCAAGTCCAACAAGAAGAAGAAGATGAAGACCACGCAGGTTCCTCCGCTCAAGGAAACATTTGTCAAAGCGGGGAACATTACTCATGAGAAGAAGAAGGACAAGGTTGTGAGTGATAGTGCCAAGAAGGGCAAGATCACTCCCTCCAACAGGGCCGGCGATTTTAACCCCTCCTATGTTTTGTGCCGTGCTAGTGATGGGCATGTTTATGCCAAATATGTTGGTTCTTCTTATGAGTACATTGAGTGGTCTATTTGGGTACCTAAGACCCTTGTCACTAACATGAAAGGACCCATTCGAGAATGGGTATCTAAATCCAAGCATTGATCTACTGTAAGACTTTGCTTCTGGGGGAGTCTCATGGTTGCTCGATAGCGGAGCAATAAATCATATGACCGGAAGCAAGGACTTGGTGGTGGATGTTCGACCCGATGCATCCGTGGCCACCCAAGTCTCCTTTGGCAATGACGCAATCTCAAAGGTATTGGGTCTTGGCAAGGTGGTTATCTCTCCGACCTTAACCATTGAGAAAGTCATGCTTGTTGAGACCCTTGCATACAATTTACTTTCCGTTCATCAACTTGCACTCATGGGCTTTAGTACCTTCTTTGGCATTGATACCGTGACCCTTTTGTGGAGCAAGACTCTTAAAGTAGCCTTCGTTGGGCATGTCGAAAACGGTCTCTATGTGATTAACTTCTCGGAGCGACCCACTAAGACCGCGACATGTCTAATGGCTAAAGTTGATGTGGGATGGCTTTGGCATTGCCGACTAGCCCATGTCAATATGAGATCTTTGCAAAGTCTCCTCAAAGGGGATCACATTCTTGGACTAACAAATGTGAGTTTTGCCAAAGATTGTGCTTGCAGTGCTTGTATCGAAGGAAAGCTACATGAAAAGGCTCATCGTCCAACAACTACAATCTACTCGAAGAGGACCTTAGAGCTCCTTCACATGGATCTCTTTGGGCCTCCATCTTTTGACAGCCTTGGAGGAAGAAGGTACTGCTTGGTGATTGTGGATGATTACTCAAGATACACATGGGTATATTTCTTCAAGAGGAAGAGTGAGACCCAACAGACCGTCATCAACTTTGCAAATGAAGTCCAACGTCAACATGAAGCAAAGATTTTGATGATTAGAAGTGACAACGGCACTGAGTTCAAGAACTACACCCTAGATGAGTTTCTCAGTGATGAGGGGATAAAGCACCAATATTCCACACCTTACACCCCTCAACAAAATGGTGTTGCGGAGAGGAAGAACCGGACGTTGATGGATGCGGCAAGAACCATGATGGCAGAGTTTAAATCTCCGTACAACTTTTGGGCTGAAGCCATCAACATCGCGTGTCATGCATCAAATCGGCTCTATCTCCGTAAAGGCTTGAACAAGACTCCTTATGAGATTCTTACCGGGAACAAGCCCAACCTCAAATACTTCTGGGTGTTCAGTTGTAAGTGTTTCATTCTCAAGAAAGGTGTTCGTTTGTCTAAATTTGAATCTAGAGCCCATGAGGGCATATTTGTTGGTTATGCTGCAAACTCTCATGCTTACCGTGTCCTCAACAAGTCCACCAGACTCATTGAGGAGACGAGTAACGTAGAGTTTGATGAAAATAATGGCTCCCAAGTGGAGCAAAGTGGTCTTTGTGATGTAGGTGATGAAATTCCTCCCCAAGCCATAAGAAGAATGGGTGTGGGATACTTCCTACCCGTTGAGGAACCCCTTGTCGCTGAAGGAGAAGGGCAATGTTCCACTCAAGTGGAACCATCACCGACGCACGACCCACACGCTTCCGAAGAACAAAGTGAAGGCCCTCAACCCCGTGATCAAGATCAAGGGCAAGATCAACTTGCTAGTGATGTTTCTACTTCACATGATGTTCAAGATCTTGTTCACA
The DNA here is from genome assembly GCA_039707655.1 of Elymus sibiricus. NCBI lineage: Eukaryota > Viridiplantae > Streptophyta > Magnoliopsida > Poales > Poaceae > Elymus > Elymus sibiricus. The sequence continues at coordinate 337,040,008 of CM077675.1, read as the reverse complement.
CCCCCGTGCAAGCTCAATATCAAGATGAAGCCCAGGACCAAGATCAACTTCAAGATCAAGGTCAAGCTAAAGATCAAGATCATGCTCAAGATCATGAACAAGCCGGTGCTAGTACCGAAGCTCGTCAAGTTACCAAGCCTCAACTTTCCATGGAGGAAATTCTTGAAAGACGAGCTGCCAAGATTGCTTCCAAGCTTAAAACCAAGCAACACTTCCTAGAGAACGTCTACGGAAGCTTGAAAAGAGGGGTAACTACTCGTCGTCAATTAAGAAACTTTTGTGCACATCATGCATTTGTTTCTTGCTTTGAACCTCTCAAGGTACAAGATGCGCTCGAAGACGAGGAATGGCTTGAAGCCATGCATGATGAAATCAACAACTTCGAGCGCAACAAAGTGTGGTGGTTAGTACCAAGACCAAAGGAGAAGCACAATGTCATTGGAACCAAATGGATCTTTAAGAACAAGCAAGATGCAAATGGAATTATTATTCGCAACAAGGCAAGACTGGTGCCTCAAGGCTACTCCCAAGTCAAGGGCATCGACTACGGTGAAACCTTTGCCCCTGTTGCTCGCCTCGAATCTATTCGCATGTTGCTTGCTTATGCCTCTCATCATGATTTCAAATTATTTCAAATGGATGTGAAGAGTGCTTTTCTTAATGGTCCACTTAAGGAGTTGGTATATGTCAAGCAACCCCCGGGGTTTGAGGATCCCAAGTTCCCCAATCATGTATATGTTCTCGATAAGGCACTCTATGGCCTTAAACAAGCCCCACGTGTGTGGTATGAGCACCTTACCGAGATGTTGCAAGATCGTGGGTTTGAAATTGGGAAAATCGATCCCACTATTTTTACTAAGAGGGTTAACGGGAACTTGTTCGTATGCCAACTATATGTAGATGATATTATCTTTGGTTCTTCTAACAAAGCTTTTAATGATGAGTTCGCCGCACTAATGACAAAGAGTTTGAGATGTCTATGATGGGAGAGTTGAAGTTCTTCCTTGGATTTGAAGTCAAGCAACGAAGCCAAGGAACCTTCATCAACCAAGCAAAATACACTCAAGACATGCTCAAGAGGTTCAAGTTGGATGATCTCAATCCTCCCAAGGCCAATACTCCAATGTCACTCAAATGCCAACTTGACAGTGATCCCAATGGTAAAGCTATGGATCAAAAGGTATATCGCTCCATGATTGGATCTCTGCTTTACCTTTGTGCATCTAGACCGGATATTATGTTGAGTGTGGGAATTTGTGCAAGATTTCAAGCTGCACCTAAGGAGAGTCACTATGTGGCTGTCAAGCAAATCTTTCGATATTTGGCTCATACCCCAAACTTTGGCTTATGGTACCCCAAAGGTGCTTCATTTGATCTCGTTGGATATACTGACTAGGATTGGGCGGGAGACCGTGTGGAAAGGAAGTCCACTTCCGGAGGCTGCCAATTTCTTGGTCGCTCTTTGGTAAGTTGGTCTTCAAAGAAACATCACTGTGTTTCTCTCTCGTCCACCGAGGCCGAGTATGTAGCCGCCGCAAGCTGCTGTGCTCAGATTCTTTGGATGAGGCAAACTTTAAAGGATTATGGTGTCAACTGTGACAAAGTGCCTATTTACTGCGACAATGAGAGCACGATCAAGATCTCCAACAACCCGGTTCAACACTGCAAGACGAAGCATATTGAGATTCGTCATCACGTCATCCGGGACCACATCAAGCGTGGAGAAATTGATCTTATTCATCTTTATACCAAGGAACAGCTTGCAGATATATTCACGAAGCCATTGGATGAAGCAAGATTTCGCGAGTTAAGGCATGAGCTAAATATCATTGATTCGAGCAATGTGGCTTGACTTAGTGCACACCCCTCCACACTCATCATTATGTCTTGTCTAGATGTACGCATGGATTTAGGGGGAGTCTAGTTCTCTCAATGAACTATCCCTCCTCCTATTATGCATAAACTAATCAAAGTCTTTCACATCCGCCATTTTTTATGGTTTTTGTGCTTCAAAGACGAGTTTTGGTCATGGGCCCAAGGTTCAAATCTTCGCGGTGCCATACCAATTGACTCAAACATAGGTGGCCTCGGCCACCGCCCCTCCTAGCGAGGCATTTGCTTTTGAGAAGCACATTTTTGTGTTTTTGGGGTCACTCCAACCTTTTTGATTTGTTTTGGATCGGCATCATCGGAGTGTTTCCTGATTTCCGGATGGTTTTGTTGTCTCCAACCTTTTAACCAAACAAAATCTTGCATAAGCCACACTCTTGGTTTTATTTCCTGCCTTGGTGTTGCCCAGAGCGGTACTACCGCTGGCTTGGGCGGTAGTACTAAGCGGTACTACCGCTACGCCCAGCGGTACTACCGCCGGAGCGGTTCTACCGGGCCTCCTGCCGTTGTGTAGCACCGGGGCGGTACTACCGCATGTGAGTTCCCACGAAGGGATATGGGGCGGGGCAGGGGAAGTTTCTACTTCCCCATACCCATTCACCCCCTTTCTCTCGCGGCTCTCTCTCTCTCTCCAGGCGCATCCAAGGCCACGCAGGCCACCGCCGGGCCTCCGATTCCGGCCAATCTTTCGCCAAACCATCCGGAGGAGTTTATCTCCAATCCCCCCCCCCCCTCTCGCCATGGACCGGCATTGTCCCATTTTTCTCTCCCTAGGTTCTCCTCCTTTTGAATCTAAGTATTGGACAATGCATGGAGTTTCCATCTTTTGTTTGGGTCAAATCCGGGCGTGATTCTCTTATAAAAGATTGCTAGGAAGTATTTCTGAACGTTTAGCAGACAAATATGTGCATTTGACATCCCCGGTAGTACCGGATCTCACCGGTGACTATAGGTTACCCTGCAGTTTTCGCCCATGCGGTACTATCGCCCCTTGGAACGGTAGTACCAAGCGGTAGTACTAAGCGGTACTACCGCTAGTGACAGCGGTACTACCGCTGGTGATGCCAACTGCCCATGTTTTTCTGTTCAATCTTCAGAATTGCTTCATTTTTTTTGGCTTATGCAAACTGGTTTACACTCTTTTTCTCTTGTTTGGTGTTCTGGTTTGGTTTCCAGGTGGTAGTAGGAGGAACCCGAGCCATGAGACCGGATCCAAGCGACCGCGCACCTCAGAAGAAGGCCACAACTCAGCCAACCCTCCCAGGCAGCAGACGAAGAAGGTTGCCTCCAAGAGGTCGCAGCCATCCCTGGACAAGATCCCTATCAAATATTACTGGGCCATCCGCCGTCACGATCCATATGTCACTCCTCAAGAGAATGCTGTTCGCAACCGTCCCTTCTGGACCAAGCAGCAGTTGCGTGTTTACAATGACGTGCTTCTGGGTAAGGAAAACATCTTTGTGCCAAATGTCAAGTCGATTGATATGGAGTGCTTGGAAAAGAATGCCCAATACTTTGGCCAGGCTATTGAGCTCTGTCAGAAGCTTCAGCTCACCCATCTCATGGAATTCAACAAGGACTTTAATGCTGAGATGATTGTCATGTTTTATGCTACCGTTCACTTTGGGACTGATGATGCCGGGACTTTGACTTGGATGACTAATGGGAGGAAATTGTCTGCTACATGGAAGGAGTTCATGGACCTTCTTCACGTTGAGGACAGGGGGCTCGATGACCCTGTCGGTTTCCGCCCTCACAAGGAACCTACGGCAACTCACAAGCGCCAACTTTGGGCCTACTCCACTGAGAAGGTATCCACCACCACTGGCAAAACTACTTATGTTCTGCAGCCGTTCCTTGATATTATGCACCGCATATTCCGGAACACCTTGTTTCCTCGTGTTGGCAACTTGGACATGGTGCACCCCTACCTGGTGGATCTGTTGCTCTTCTGTCGGCATATGAAGGACTCTGCTGAGGTGCCTGCTCTGGATATTTCTCACATCATGTGGTCTGAACTACACTCTGCTGTCTTTGATCGTAAGGTTCCTATTTATGGCCCATACTTGATGATTCTTCTTGAGAGCACGTGGGCTAAGACCCATCCAGGCATCCCCTTTGAGCATGGTGAGGTGGTTTCTCATAAGGTTGTGCAGCTCCGTCAGAAGGACAAATGGGCAAACAATGTTGCTCCCGAGGATGTTTTGGCTGATGATGACGTTGAGGATGAAGATGAGGATGACGAGGATGATGAGGACTTTGTGGTCCAGGGTGGTGCGGCTCCTCGTTCTGCACCGTCTCTGGCTGAACCATCTTGGGCTAAGAAGCTCAAGGAGAAGATGAAGAAGTTGTTCTGTTTACAGGCTAAGGGTCAGTACATGGCTCATGTTGCTGAGAAGGAAGCTAGACGGCGTCACAAGGCTCTTGGCAGACACGTTGGGTTGGAGGTTAGCAGTGGTTCTGAGAAGTATATTACTGATGAGGAGGTCTGGATCTCACGGCACTGCAAGGACTCTGACGATGATCTGCCTGGCTCTTCTGCTCCAGCTCCACCCGGCACCGTTTCCCACACTCCAGAGTCCGGAGAGTACTGATGATGGGTCCTCGTGTTCTGTCACCTGTGTGTCTTAGTCCTCCCTGCCCTTTTGGTGTCTCGCTACCAAAGGGGGAGAGAGTGTAGGGATTTGCCGAGTCACGAGCATGCGTTTGCTTTCCGAGTTGCTTTCTTTTATGTCATTGCTCGTGAACTCTTTCTAGTTGCCTTGCTTTGCTTTGCTTATGGTTGTGAGAGTTCTGTCACTTCGTCGTATGGTGTAAGACATATGCTACCCTTAATTATCCTTATATGTCTCGTTTTGTGAGTTAGTTTCATTATACCATCTGTGTTATACTCTCACATAGTGCTCCTTGCTTAGTTATCTATGTCATATTATATATTGTTGCAAGGAGTATTCATCTCTAAAATATAGGGGGAGTGTAGCATGTGTGTTTTGCATTCCAAAAGCATATCAAATATAGCACACATCTAGGGGGAGCCCGTCTATATTTTTGTAGACTTTTGGGTTTGCTTTCTTTCTATTATTTATTTTCTATGCAAATCCAGTGTTGTCATCAATCAACCAAAAAGGGGGAGATTGTAAGGGCATATTTATACCCTAATGGTTTTGGTGATTGATGACAATGTGTTTGCGGACTAATCGTGTGCATTAAGCTTTCAGAGAATATCAGGTGGCACGAGACGATTATCTTACCCCTCAGGAAGCTAAAAAGAAGACGGTGTCTTTTCGATGATTTAGTGTCGGTGGACTTAAGTCGTAGGAAAATCCGTACTATCAAGAGGGGGTCCGCGGTGGGAAAGTTTGGGAGGAATCATCACGTACACACTCGCACCCCCATTCGTTTCCCGGCAACATGGAGTATCTGTCCTTGCCCTACTCTCCCTTTCTTTCTCTCAGCGGTAGTACCGCTCTGGGAAGCAGTAGTACCACGCGTAGCCGGTACTTTCGCCCCAGCCGGCGGTAGTACTGCTTAGGGAAAGAAGGGAGGGCTGGGCACCTCGCGCGTGGCATCAGACGCATATCTGGGAGTGTCTGGTGCCCCGCGCCAGCACCCAGCCGCAGCGGTAGTACTAAGCGGTACTACCGCCGCCCCTTCTACTGGTTCTCTGTTGGGCGGTAGTACCGCCCCAACCAGCGGTACTACCGCTGAAGCACGGCTGGTTGGTGGGTAATGGGCAGATTCCCCTCTCCTCTATATAAAGGGTCTTCTTCCCCAAGAAGCCCTACCTCTTATCCTTCCCCAAGCTCCATTGTTGCCCAAAGCTCATTCTTGCCCGATCTCTCTCCCTAGCCAACAAAACTTGTTGATACTCTAGGGTTTGGTTGAGAGGGCCCCGATCTACACTTCCACCAAGAGAAATTTGATTCCCCCCACTAATCCCTTGTGGATCTTGTTACTCTTGGGTGTTTGAGCACCCTAGATGGAAGAGGTCACCTCGAAGCCATAGTCCATTGTGCTGAAGCTTCGTGGTGTCGTTGGGAGCCTCCAATTCAGTTGTGGAGATTGCCCCAACCTTGTTTGTAAAGGTCCGGCTGCCGCCTCCAAGTGCATCACTAGTGGAATCACGGCACCTCGCATTGTGTGAGGGCGTGAGGAGAATATGGTGGCCCTAGTGGCTTCTTGGGGAGCATTGTGCCTCCACACCGCTCCAATGGAGACATACTTCCCTTTACCGGGAAGGAACTTCGGTAACACATCCTCGTCTCCATCGGTTCCTCGTGTGGTTATTTCTTACCTTTACTTCACGCAAGCTACTTACATTGTTTATCTTGCTTGTTTGAGTTGCTTGTTGTGTTTCGCATCATATAGGTTGCTCACCTAGTTGCATATCTAGCCAACCTATTTGTTGCTAAGCATAAATTGTTAAAGAAAAGTTAAAAACTGGTAGTTGCCTATTCACCACCCCCCCCCCTCTAGTCAACCATATCGATCCTTTCACCAAGGAACCAAGGTTTCACAAGAGGACCAGACACATAAAGCGACGTTTCAATTCCATCCGTGATTACATCAAGGAGGAGGACATAAATATTTGCAAAGTGCACACGGATCTGAATGTCGCAGACCCGATGACTAAACCTCTTCCAAGGGCTAAACATGATCAACACCAGAACTGTATGGGTGTTAGATTCATTACAATGTAAATCACATAGTGATGTGAGCTAGATTATTGACTCTAGTGCAAGTGGGAGACTATTGGAAATATGCCCTATAGGCAATAATAAAGTGGTTATTATTATATTTCCTTGTTCATGATAATCGTTTATTGTCCATGCTATAATTGTATTGATTGGAAACTCAATTGCATGTGTGGATACATAGACAACACTGTGTCCCTAGTATGCCTCTAGTAGACTAGCTTGTTGATCAAAGATGGTCAAGGTTTCCTAGCCATAGACATGAGATGTCATTTGATAACGCGATCACATCATTAGGAGAATGATGTGATGGACAAGACCCAAACTATGAAAGTAGCATATGATCATGTCAGTTTATTGCTATTGTTTTCTGCATGTCAAGTATCTGTTCCTATGACCATGAGATCATGCAACTCACTGACACCGGAGGAATACCTTGTGTGTATCAAACATCGCAACGTAACTGGGTGACTATAAAGATGCTCTACAGGTATCTCCGAGGGTGTCTGTTGAGTTGGCATGGATCAAGACTGGGATTTGTTACTCCGTATGACGGAGAGGTATCTCAGGGCCCACTCGGTAATACAACATCACAATAAGCCTTGCAAGCAAAGTGACTAAAGAGTTAGCCACGAGATCTTGTATTATGGAACGAGTAAAGAGACTTGCTGGTAACGAGATTGAACTAGGTATAGAGATACCGACGATCAAATCTCGGGCAAGTAACATACCGAAGAACAAAGGGAACAACAAACGGGATTAACTGAATCCTTGACATAGAGGTTCAACCGATAAAGATCTTCTTAGAATATGTAGTAACCAATATGGACATCCAGGTCCTGCTATTGGTTATTGACCGTAGAGGTGTCTCGGTCATGTCTGCATAGTTCTCGAACCCGCAGGGTCTACACACTTAAGGTTCGGTGATGTTTTCGGTATAGTTGAGTTATGTATGTTGGTGACCGAAGGTTGTTCGGAGTCCCGGATGAGATCCCGGACATCACGAGGAGCTCCGAAATGGTCCGGAGGTAAAGATTGATATATAGGAAGTCCCGTTTTGGTCACCGGAAAAGTTTCGGGTAATTCCGGTAATGTACCGGGGGTGCCGGGAGGGTTCTGGAGGGCCATCGGGAGAGCCCACTCACACCGGGAGGCCACATGGGCCTTAGGGGTGGCGCACCAGCCCTTAGTGGGCTGGGCAAGCCAGCCCCTAAGGGCCCATGCGGCTAGGGTGAGGGGAAAGGAAAAAACCCCAAGTGGGGAAGGGAAACTCCAAGTAGGAAAGGAATCCTACTTGGAGTAGGATTGGAGGTGGACTCCTCCACCTCCTCCTGGTTCGGCCGACTCCTAGGCGGAACCCTAGGGGCGCCGGCCCTCCTCCCTCCCTCCTATATATACTAGAGGGGAGAGAGGGCCAACACACCTAAGCCACGGTGCAGCCCTCTCTCCCCAATAGATCGTCTCCCCTAGTTTTCGGCGGTGCTTAGGCGAAGCCCTGCCGGAATAGTTCCACCACCATCGCCGCCACGCCGTTGCACTGCCGGAGAACTCGTCTACCTCTTTGCCCCTCTTGCTGGATCAAGAAGGCAGAGATCATCATCAAGCTCTACGTGTGCTGAACGCGGAGGTGTCGTCCGTTCGATGCTAGATCGGGACGGATCGTGGGACGGCTGCGATTTGGATCGCGAAGACATTCGACTACACCAACCACGTTTCTTAACGCTTCCCGCTTAGCGATCTACAAGGGTATGTATATCCACTCTCCCTCTCGTAGATGCTCATCACCATGGATAGATCTTGCGTGTGCGTAGGAAAAATTTTGTTTCCCATGCAACGTTCCCCAACAGGTAGATCATGGCTTAAACAACAACACCTGAGTTTACATGGTATCAAACACCATCTGACCAATGTCTATTTCTTCCTCCTCTCTCATGGCTTCTATGCTAGTGGCCACCACCGTCGTCACCGTGCGTCTCTCTCGCGACAACCATCCCATGTGGAAGGCGCGGTTCCTCACTTTTCTGCGTACCTACAATCTTCTCGGCATCACGTCCGGTGGAGAGATGGCCCCTGCTCCGACCGTGGAACAGACCACAGGCACAGGCGAAGGCAGCTCCACCACTCAGGTGGAGAATCCGGAGTACACAATTTGGTACCGCAAGGACCAGACGATCCTCGGCGGCATCCTCGCCACCGTCAGTGAGGACATCTTGCTATACGTCATGGATGTGATCTCGACGGTAGAGGCGTGGAGGCAGCTAGAGCAGATGTTTGCATCGCGCTCTCATGCTCGTCTCGTTCAGATACGCGCACAACTAGCTGCTCCACCATGAGCAGATTGTATCCATTGGGCAAATATAGGTTCGATCAACATTTGCTTTTCTGGAGTACCAAAATCAAGCATGACGTCGTTATGAACATAAAGTCCCAATGTATGGAATCCTAGAAAGAGGCTAGCCCAACTTAAATGAGATATGATAGCTTCTTTATGGTCTAACATTCTTGCCAGACATCCAGCTTGACTCGAGCTCCTCGGCTACCTACGCCAGTGTCGGCTCCAACCACTCCGCCAACTTCGTATGCAAAAACCCGGGACAAAACAATCAAGGTGTACAAGGCCGTGGAAATTATGGTGGCGGTCGAAGCCGCTGCCACGCCAATGGTGGAAATGGTTGTAGCGGAGGTCGTGGCTACGGTGGCAACAACGGAAATGATGGGGGTCGGCGCCCCACGTGCCATCTGTGTGGCATAAAAGGGCATGTTGCCCTGAAGTGCCTCAAGCGCTTTGACTCCTCCTTCCATGGCGATAAGGAGCAGCACTCCGCGAATATCGTCGGAACTAGTGTTGGGTACCAGGTTGATCCTTACTGGTAGTCGTACACGGCCACCACGGACCATATTACCAGCGACTTGGATCACCTCTCCTTCCATGAGTGCTACAACGACAACGACACCGTCCAAGTTGCCAACGGAGCAGGTTTGACATCGAACATATTGGTCAAAGTTCTATGAATACTTCCACTGCTAAGCCTCTTGTTCTTCGAAACATACTTCATGTTCCCCATATAAAAAAAGAATCTCATCTCCATCCATAAGCTTACCAAAGGCAATGATGTGTTCGTTGAGTTTCACCCTATTTATTTTGTCATTAAGGATCAAGCATCCAAGACAAGCCTGCTCCAAGGCAGATGTAAAGCCGGTCTCTACCCCATTCCGCCATCCACCCTCCACCATGTCAAGGCTGCCATGCTTGCATCGGTCAATAAAAAGCAATGGAATCATCGCCTCGATCACCCGTCATCCCAAGTCATTCAGTCAATTCTTAGTTTGAATAAACTTCCGTACAGTCGGACTCATGACGCATTTGTTTGTGATGCATGCCAACAGGCAAAGAGTCACCAACTTCCGTATGGTTCGTCTGGTTTTTCCGCAAAATTTCCTTTGGAACTCATATATTCCGATGTATGGGGGCATGGTACTATTTTAGTTGGTGGTTCTAAATATTATGTCTCTTTTATTGATGCATGTAGCAATTTCACTTGGATATATTTGTTGTTTGCTCAATCTGATGTTGAGGCAGTTTTCATTCGTTTTCAAGCCCATGTTGAATGCCTTGTTAATAGGAAAATTTAATGCATTCAATCTGACTGAGGCGGAGAATATCAACATTTGCATAAATATCTTCAAGCTCAAGGCATTGTACACCATGTTTCATGTCCCTACACCCATCAGCAGAACGGTGCAGCTGAATGCAAACATCGGCATATTGTGAAAACTAGACTCGCTCTTCTTGCCCATGCTTCCATGCCCGTTCGCTTTTGGGATGAGGTGTTCCTCATAGCTATCTTTCTTATTAATCGTCTGCCAACATGTGTCATAGATAATGCATCTCCCATGGAGCACTCTTTTTGGCACCAAACCCGACTACACCATGTTGAAATCATTTGGTTGTGCATGTTGGCCACATCTTCGTCCCTTCAATTCTAGAAAACTTGCTTTCCGATCCAAAGAATGCATATTTGTTGGTTATAGTTCACACCACGAGGGATATAAGTGTCTCAATGCTAGTACTAGAAGTATATATATTTCTCCTGATGTGGTTTTTGATGAAGCGGTTTTTCCATTTGCTCGTAAGTTTTAAGCTACGCTTCCACATGCCAATTCATCAACACTCCCATACGTCCAACTTTCTCCCCCACCACACATTCACCATCCCATGTTCCAGCCCCAAGCGGAAGTACTAATAGTTCTAATGATCTAATGGCCGATTGCAGTCTCTTCTTTTGATGTTCATGCAGATTCTTCTGATGATTCGGAGTCGGCGTCATCTGCGCCTAATAGCATGGATCATGAAACAACCACAGATTATCAACAAACATCACTTGTTTTGTAGCGGCCGACTCTGACACTTATGGGTCGTCTCCTGGCTCAGATTCTCCCGCCACCTCGAGCTCAGGTTCTTCCATGGCCGCTGACTCCGTGGCCGCTGACTCCGGGGCCGCGGCCCTAACGCCTTCTATCGAGAAGCAGATGCGCCCTCACACTCGGTCTTAGTACGGCATTGTCAAGTCATACATCGGCATTGATGGCACCATTACATATGTGTGCACGACATCTTCAGACGACCCCGTTGGGCCTACCAACTACACTGAAGCTGCACGACATCCATCTTGGAAGGCTACAATGGATGACGAGATCGCTGCCTTACATCGGAATGGAACTGGAATTTGGTTCCATTTCGTCCAGGACTCAATATAATTGATAGTAAATGAATTTTAAAGCTTAAAGACAAGGCAGGTGGCTCTGTTGATCGGTAGAAAGCTCAACTAGTTGCTAAAGGATTCAAACAACGCCAAGGAATTGATTATGATGATACTTTCAGTCCGGTCGTGAAGCCCACTACAATTCGTGTTCTGTTATCTCTTGCGGTCACTCATCAGTGGAGTATGCGGCAACTTGATATTCAGAATGCATTCTTGCATGGTGTGTTGACTGAAGACGTGTACATGTATCAACCGCCGGGCTACATCGATCAACGATTCCCTCGTCATCTATGCAAACTTCAGAAGTCTCTTTATGGCTTGAAACAGACGTCGCGTGCATGGTTTTCCCGTCTAAGCTCTCGTCTTCTGGATCTAGGCTTCCGCGCATCGGCTGCTGATGTCTCTTTATTCATATTTTGGAAAGGGGAGCTCCACATGTATTTCCTCATATATGTTGATGATATTATTATCATCAGTTCATGTGATGCAGCCATGATGATTGGTCGTTTGCTAAATGACGTGGCTTGAGACTGCGTCGGTATTTCCCCCAAAGAGGAAGGGATGATGCAGCACAGTGACGATAAGTATTTCCCTCAGTTATGAAACCAAGGTATCGAACCAGTAGGAGGATCACCACCACTACGTAAATAGCACCTGCACACAAAGAACAAATACTTGCAACCCGACGCGAAAGAGAGGTTGTCAATCTCTCTACGGTAAAAAGATAGATTAGGATATGATAGATTGGATAGATAGATCTCTCAAGAACACAAAATAAAAGGACAAATAAAAAGTGCAGCAAGGTATTTTTGGGTTTTTGGAATAATAGATCTGAAAACAAAAGCGGCAAAAAGATAGATCGAAAAGCAATATGTAGGAAAAGTAGACCCGGGGGCCGTAGGTTTCACTTGTGGCTTCTCTCATGAGTATAGCACACGGTGGGTGAACAAATTACTATTGGGCAATTGATAGAAGATCAAATAATCATGACGCTATCCAAGGCGATGATCATTATATAGGCATCACGTCCAAGATTAGTAGACCAAAACGATTCTGCATCTACTACTATTACTCCACACATCGACCACTATCTAGCATGCATCTAGTGTATTGAGTTCATGAAAAAATGGAGTAATGCAATAAGAACGGTGACATGATGTAGATAAGATCTATTCATGTAGGAATAGACCCCATCTTGTTATCCTTAATAGCAACGATACATGCATGCCTCACTGCCCCTTCTGTCACTCGGAGAGGACACCGCAAGATCGAACCCATCACAAAGCACCTCTTCCCATGGCAAGAAAAATTGATCTAGTTGGCCTAACTAAACCAAAGATTCGAAGAAGAAATATGAGGCTATAAGTAATCATGCATATAAGAGATCAAAGAAGACTCAAATAATATTCATGGATAGAAACTGATCATGAACTCAAAATTCATCGGATCCCAACAAACACACCACAAAAGTTTACATCAAATAGATCTCCAAGAAACCATTGTATTGAGAATCAAAAGAGAGAGAGAAGAAGCCATCTAGCTACTGCCTATGGACCCGTAGGTCTATGGTGGACTACTCACGCATCATCGGAGAGGCACCAATGAGGATGATGAACCCCTCTGTGATGGTGTTAGATTGGATCTCGCGGTTCTAGAACTTGCGGTGGCTGGATATGTTTTTCGTCGACTCCTCTAGGGTTTCTAGAATATTTGGGAATTTATAGGCGTCAGAGGCGGTGGAGAGGGGTCCCGAGGAGGGCACAACCCATCAGGGCGCGCCCTAGTGGGTTGTGGTCTCCTCGACCCTCCCTTCTGGCACTTCTTTGGCCCACTGGATGTCTTCTGGCCCAAAAAAAATCTCCAAAAAGTTTCGCGGTGTTTGGGCTTCGTTTGGTACTGATATTATGCGAAGTAAAAAAACAAGCAAAAATAGCAACTGGCACTTTGGCACTATGTCAATAGGTTAGTTCCAAAAAATGATATAAAGTTGCTATAAAATGATTGTAAAACATCCAAGATTGATAATATAACAGCATGGAACAAGCAAAAATTATAGATACGTTGGAGACGTATCAGCATCCCCAAGCTTAATTCCTACTCGTCCTCGAGTAGGTAAATGATAAAAACAGAATTTTTGATGTGGAATGCTGCCTAACATGTTCATCACATAATATTTTCTTTTATAGCATGTACATTTGGACTTTTAGATGGTTCAAAGCAATAGTCTAGTTTTGACAAAAAGACTTTAATACTCAAGCATGCCAACAAGCAACCATGTCTTTCAAAATATCAACACTAAAGAAAGTTATCCCTAGCCCATCATGCTCAATCATTGATCCATTCATGAAACACACTCAAATATTTACTACACCCAATGCTCAAGTATGATCATAGTGCCCCCTAGTTGGTGCTTTATAAGAGAAGATGGAGACTCAAATAAAAATAAAAATTGCATAAAGTAAATAGATAGGCCCTTCACAGAGGGAAGTAGGGATTTGTAGAGGTGCCAGAGCTCAAAGTTTAAATTGATAGAGAAAAATATTTTGGGTGGCACGCCTTTCCTGTCAACGAAAACGACAAAGTAGTTCACAATACTTTCCATGCTAGATATATCATAGGCGGTTCCCAAACATAAAGTAAAGTTTATTCCTTTTTCCACCATTCTTTCACAATCCATGGCTGGCCGTATCCACGTTTGCCTTCCATACCAACACTTTCCAAGGAATTTATTATTTGACAACATAAAGTAAAAAAATTCTTTTTTCATTTCGGGACTGGGCATCCCTATTACCGCCGTACTCTCGTGCAATGACAATTGAATAAACACTCATCTTGAGAATAACACATCTAGCATGGAAAAATATTGGACACCCCCTACCGTTTCATGAGCGGTACGAGCACACAAAAAAGAAAATTTATTTTGAAAAGTAGAGATGGCACATACAAATTTGCTTAGAATGTCATGGAAATACCGCATATAGGTAGGTATGGTGGACTCATAAGGCAAAACTGGGTTTAAGGATTTTGGATGCACAAGTAGTATTTCTACTTAGTACAGGTGGAGGCTAGCAAATAGATTGAGAAGCAACCAATCTAAGAAATGAAAATTCTCATAAGAGAGCATTGAGAATAACTAACACCGAATAATGCACCATAAGTAGGATGTAATTTCATTGCATAACTATTGACTTTCGTGCATGCATAGGGAATCACAAACCTTAACACCAATATTCTTACTAAAGCATAATTACTCACTAACATGACTCACATATTACTATCATCATGTCTCAAAACTATTACAAGGAATCAAGTTTAATTTGTCCAATGATCTTCATGAAAGTTTTTATTATATCCTCCTTGGATATCTATCACTTTGGGAATAGTTTCATATATTACCATTGCTTTTGAAAAGCTCAAAAAAATTTAAGTGAAGCACATGAGCATAGAGATTTCATATCTCAAAATAGTATAAGTGAAGCATGAGATGATTTCTTCAAAATTTACTAACTCTCAAATTTATCTAAGTGAAGCATGAGAGTATTTCTACAAAAAATTCCAAGCACACCGTGCTCAAAAAGATATAAGTGAAGCACTAGAGCAATTCCATAGCTCAAAAAGCTTAAGTGAAGCATAAAGAGCAATTCTAACAAATCATAGCATAGTTTTGGCTCCCTCAAATAGGTGTGTCCAGCAAGGATACTAGTGACAAGCTAAAAAGCAAAGTAAGCAAAGACTCAAATGATACAAGACGCCCCAAGCAAAACTCATGATATGTGACGAATAAAAATATAGCTCCAAGTAAAATACCGATGGTCGTTAGAAGAAAGAGGGGATGCCACTCGGGGCATACCCAAGCTTAGTTGCTTGTTTCTCTTTGGATATATCTTGTGGATGCTATAGCATCCCCAAGCTTAGGCTCTTTTCACTCCTTATTCCTTCATCCATCGTGATCTCACCCAAAACTTGAAAACTTCAATCACACAAAACTCAACAAAATCTTCGTGAGATCCGTTAGTATAATAAAGCAAATCACTACTTTAAGTACTGTTGCAAACTCATTCAAATTTTATTATTGCATTATACCTACTGTATTTTAACTTTACCATGGCTCATACCCTTCAATATAACCCATAGATTCATCAAAACAAGCACACAATGCAACGAAAACAAAATCTGTCTTAAACAGAACAGTCTGTAGTAATCTGTACTCTAACCATACTTCTGTAACTCTAAAAATTCTGAAAAATTAGGACAATGTAAAGAATTTGTATAGCAATACTTTGTTAAAATTTCAGCTCAATATCACGTTCCAGTAAAAAAAATGAAAATTCGCACACTAGAGGCAAAGTTTCTGTTTCAGATTCAACATTGTTTCTACTCATCTTATGAATCATCCTAAAGGCTTTACTTGGCTCAAACACTAAATAAGACATAAAAACACAATCATAACAGAGGCATAATTGTGTCAACACTCAAAAACAGAAAGGAAAAAACAAAAATAAATTTATTCATTGGGTTGCCTCCCAACAAGTGCTATCATTTTACGCCCCTAGCTAGGCATAATGCATAGATTCAAGTACTTTCATCTTTGGTTTTCGCTCCATAGAATGCTCTCATGATTGATTCATATGGTGGCTTAATTCTTGTTCTAGGGAAGTGTTCCATATCCTTTCTTAGTGGAAACTGAAATCTAATATTGCCTTCTTTCATATCAATCACGGCACCTATAGTGCGTAAGAACGGTCTACCAAGTATAATGGGACAAGACGGATTGCAATCAATATCAAGAACAATAAAATCTATGGGCACATAGTTCCTATTTTCAAGAATAAGAACATCATTAATTCTTCCCAAAGGCTTTTTAATAGTAGAATCCGCTAAGTGCAAATTAAGAGAACATTCTTCAATATTGGTGAGACCAAGCACATCACATAAAGATTTCGGAATCGTGGAATCACGGCACCCAAATCACATAAAGCAAAGCATTCATAATTTTTAATCTTAACATTAATGGTAGGTTCCCACTCATCATGTAATTTTCTAGGAATAGAAATCTCCAATTCCAACTTTTCTTCAAAAGATTTCATCATGGCATCAGCGATATGTTTAGTGAAAGCTTTATTTTGTTCATAAGCATGGGGTGAATTCAACATGGATTGCAGCAAAGAAATACATTCAATCAAAGAGCAACTATCATAATTAAAGTCTTTGCAATCCTAAATAGTGGGCACATCACTAGTTAAAGTTTTGACCTCTTCAAACCCACTTTCATCAAAAAAAAGATCAAGATTTTCACCCTCCAAATTATTGGGACGCCTTCTAGCTAAAGTTGACTCTACTTCAGTCCCTTTATCATCAATTTTAATATTACTAAACAAGGAATCAATATAAGAAACACCAATCACTTTAAGATCTTCATCATTTTTATCCTCTAGAGAGATTAGTTTAGCGGCCATTTGATTGTAGATTAAGGTAGCTTGTGCATCGGAAATTTTACCAAGCAGATTTTCAGCATGAGCATATTTAGATTGGAGATTAAAAACTTCTCTACTAATATCATCAAGTTGTTTGGTTATGGCATCTAGTACGGTAGAGTGTTCTTTAAGCTCCTCGGTAAAATACTTATTATGCTCAAATTGTGTAGTCATAAATTCCTTAGTACTTTTCTCAATTTCAAGCAAAATATTGGGGTAAGGAACATCATGATACTTTCGTTGAGGCATCATGACTACGCAAACAAGATTGCAAGAAAGCAAGAGATCTGACGAGAAAAAGGCAAACGAAAAAGAGGGCGAATAAAATGGCAAATTTGGTGAAGTGGGGGAGAGGAAAACGAGAGGCAAATGGCAAATAATGTAATTGCAAGGGGATGAGATTTGTGATTAGGAACCTGGTAGATGATGATGGTGTCTCCTCGGCGCCAGAGATTGGCACGTAGAAGAGACCGCTTCCTCCCCGGCAATGGCGCCGGAAATTCTTTTGACGTGGCTTGAGACTACGTCAGTATTTCCCCAAAGAGGAAGGGATGATGCAGCATAGCGACGGTAAGTATTTCCCTCAGTTATGAAACCAAGTTATCAAACCAGTAGGAGGATCACCACCACTACGTAAACAGCACCTGCATACAAAGAACAAATACTTGCAACCCGACGCGAAAGAGAGGTTGTCAATCTCTCTACGGTAAAAAGATAGATTAGGATATGATAGATTGGATAGATAGATCTCTCAAGAACACAAAATAAAAATGACAAATAAAAAGTGCAGCAAGGTATTTTTGGGTTTTTGGAATAATAGATCTGAAAACAAAAGCGGCAAAAAGATAGATCGGAAAGCAATATGTTGGAAAAGTAGACCCGGGGGGCGTAGGTTTCACTAGTGGCTTCTCTCATGAGTATAGCACACGGTGGGTGAACAAATTACTGTTGGTCAATTGATAGAAGATCAAATAATCATGACGATATCCAAGGCGATGATCATTATATAGGCATCACGTCCAAGATTAGTAGACCGAAACGATTCTGCATCTACTACTATTACTCCACACATCGACCGCTATCCAGCATGCATCTAGTGTATTAAGTTCATGGAAAACGGAGTAATGCAATAAGAACGGTGACATGATGTAGACAAGATCTATTCATGTAGGAATAGACCCCATCTTGTTATCCTTAATAGCAACGATACATGCGTGCCTTGCTGCCCCTTCTGTCACTGAGAGAGGACACCGCAAGATCGAACCCATCACAAAGCACCTCTTCCCATGGCAAGAAAAATCGATCTAGTTGGCCTAACTAAACCAAAGATCCGAAGAAGAAGTACGAGGCTATAAGTAACCATGCATATAAGAGATTAAAGAAGACTCAAATAATATTCATGGAAAGAAACTGATCATGAACTCAAAATTCATCGGATCCCAACAAACACACCGCAAAAGTTTACGTCAAATAGCTCTCCAAGAGACCATTGTATTGAGAATCAAAAGAGAGAGAAGAATCCATCTAGCTACTACCTACGGACCCGTAGGTCTATGGTGGACTACTCACGCATCATCGGAGAGGCACCAATGAGGATGATGAACCCCTCCGTGATGGTGTTAGATTGGATCTCGCGGTTCTGGAACTTGTGGCGGCTGGATGTGTTTTTCGTCGACTCCTCTAGGGTTTCTGGAATATTTGGGAATTTATAGGCGTCAGAGGCGGTGGAGAGGCGTCCCGAGGAGGGCACAACCCATCAGGGCGCGCCCAGGGCCTCTGGCGCGCCCTGGTGGGTTGTGGTCTCCTCGACCCTCCCTTCTGGCACTTCTTTGGCCCACTGGATGTCTTCTGGGCCAAAAAAATCTCCAAAAAGTTTCGCGGTGTTTGGGCTTCGTTTGGTACTCATATTCTGCGAAGTAAAAAACAAGCAAAAACAGCAACTGGCACTTTGGCACTATGTCAATAGGTTAGTTCCAAAAAATGATATAAAGTTGCTATAAAATGATTGTAAAACATCCAAGATTGATAATATAACAGCATGGAACAAGCAAAAATTATAGATACGTTGGAGACGTATCACTAAATCAGCTTCGTCAAGATTTTGCCATCAAGGATCTTGGAGTATTGAGCTACTTCCTTGGCATTGAAGTTCAGACCGTTGAAGGTGGTCTTGCTCTTTGCCAGCGCAAGTATATACTTGATCTTCTTAAGAAGGCCAACATGGCAAACTCCAAGTCATGCATTACACCGATGGCAACAACGGAGAAGCTATCCAAACAGTCTGGGGCACCCTTGTCTTCAACTGAGGCCACACGCTATCGTAGTGTGGTTGGTGCACTTCAATACCTTACTCTGACAAGGCACGATATCTCGTATAGCGTAAATAAAGTCTGTCAGTTCTTACACTCGCCGACCGAAGTTCATTGGACAGCCATGAAACGGATCCTGTGATATCTTCAGGGAACATCGTCATATGGACTCCTACTCCGGCGTTCTCCATCCATGATGCTCAGTGCCTTTTCTGACGCTGACTGGGCTGGGTGCCCAGATGACCGACGATCCACAGGTAGCCATGTCGTTTTCGTTGGTGGTAATCTAGTTGCATGGAATTCTCGGAAGCAGCCTACTGTTTCTCGTTCAAGTACCGAGGCTGAGTACAAGTCCGTAGCAAATGTAACAACAGAGCTCATGTGGATACAGGTGTTACTTGGAGAACTTGGTATTCCAGAGAGCAGATTGCCGTCCTTATGGTGTGATAATATTGGCGCGACGTATCTCTCCATGAATCCAGCTTTTCATGCTCGCACGAAGCATATGGAGATTGATTACCATTTTGTGCGTCAAAAGTTGCGAAAAAGGCACTTGAAATTCGACATATCTCAACTCATGATCAACTCGCAGATATACTAACCAAACCATTGACGACTCAACAATTTGAAAGGTTCAAAAGCGATCTCAATGTGCTTCCTGCGTTCCGATCGAGGGGGGGTGTTAAGATAAATATGAGTTAGTTCTGCCATTAGCATGAAGTAACGTTGGGTAATTAGTGCTTAGTGCTAGAATATAGAAGGACTAGAGTCCTCTCTTGATTATCCATGATTTATTCATTTGTAACTGATGTTGTAACTCAAGCTATATAAACAGAGCACTGGCCGGTGAGGTAGATCACGGCTTAAACAGCAACACCTGAGTTTACATGGATTTGCAAGGGTACTCGACTGGTATAGTGAAGACTCACACGGTAATAGTAGTGAGGCGTGCGGTAAGAACACCGTGATAAAACCAGGACACTGTTGGTTAAACAGGTGATTAGACAAATGTGGAGGGTGCTTGAAGGTTCAAAGATGATGAGGACATTTGTACCATCGTTAGGCGTTACGTATGTTAAAGCTCCAAAAATAATGACCAGAGCTTGCACACGCGACTTAAATTCAAGGCTCCGGAAGAGGGGGCGGGGGGAAGTTCAATTAGATCGTCCAAATTAAACTAAGGCTCCGTTTGGATATATGAATTGGAGCGCACACGTGAGATGGTTCAAATTAAAGTCATTCTCGGTTTGGATGTATGAATTGGAGAGCTCGGTATTGGGCTGCAATACCAATCACCAAGAATACTGATGGACCTAAATACGAATTTTGTTGTCTAGTTGTTCACTGACTTGGACACTTTGTTAGGCTAACAGGATCACGGAGGTGGGGCTCCTCCTTGTTCAAGGCAAGGAGGTGCACAGAGACACGATGTTTTGGTTCCTCTTCCATTGAATTTAAAATCCTATCACGACACTCATTTTGGTAATTAAAGTTTGCACTGAAGTATTTCTATTTGTGAGAAACGGTAGGCCCTGCTTCTAACGGCCACATGCCCCTGTCAAACACGCCAGAAAGATACCCTGCATAGGCCCCTGTCAAACACGCCAGAAAGATACCCTGTATAGCATGCATAGTGCATCAATCTTGTGCTACACGCACATCAACATCAGTGAGAATCAAGTCGAAATAGGACAAGCCATAGACATTATTGTTCCAGTGCCTGTCGAAGGCATCTACAGCATCCATCCATAATTAACAAACGGATTAATAAGGATATAGCAAAAAAAAAAAAAAGTGAAAACAGAGCTCCCAGCAAAGAACATACAGATGGGTCTCTCATCTGATCAGCAAGGAAGGGCCTTCTTCTAGCCTAGATAACCAAAACGGTAACACTCACTCTCTTCAACGACAGTTACTGATCCGCGACGCAACAGTCTCTAAGGCCACGACTAGGGGTTTGTTGCCCGGAATTGCTGCCCTGGACGCCGGCTTCAGACGAGAGACAGATTCAGTGCGACACCGCACGAGGCGAACGGGGGCGGACTGGGGTCTTGGATGGGCTCACCCTGCACAATCCAGAACAAGGAAACAGTTGAGTACATCGCCATAAATCAGCTTTACAAGTAACAATGATTCGAAACATGCATGTGCTTGCCTGACAGGAAGCGAGCCAAGAAGCATGCCACTGCAGTTCAGGGCCAAAATTGCTCCTTCTGCCTACATGTACAAATAAAAGAAAAGGGTCAAAAGGGCTAGACAAGACTGCAAGGCCAAAAAAATATCACATGTGGTACATCGAAAATATAACAATTAAGTACAAAGGTTTCAATCAAGCAGTTGTGACAATATGCTGACACCCAAACAAAACCAGTGGATTTTCTTTTTTTGCAAGGAACAACATTAAAATAAACAATAATTTACCAAGGAGAACATTATGATTAATAAGTAATGAAACTTGAATGTGTCATGCTTATAAGAAATGTAGAGTGCAACTGGGTCGAAGATGGCTCACGTTTGAACATAGCAAGAGTACAACCAACACAGACTATGGATCAATCATAATAGTATTTCCAAACTTGATCTAATGATATCACATATCAGATCAAACTTCTACCATATGGATCTTACAAAAGCTTACTACTTTTATCCCAACTTCTGAAACTTTCCAAGTGGCTAGACTAATGTGAACAAGTTAAAGTGGAAGCAACAATTGAATAACTCCATTCCTAAATGCAAGACGTTACTTTTATGTTACTTTTGTACAAAATACTGAAGTAAAACACTATACAAGATTATATTGTGAAACTAGTTTTATGAAAAATGCAATGATAACAATTCAACATAACTAACATAAATACCTTTTTACAAAATAGCTGTCAATGATAACGAAATTTGAATGCACGCTTTCTAAAGCATCGTCTATTTGGGACTTAGGTAGTACTACCTCCATTCCTAAATATAAGATGTTGGAGGTGGTACAAGATTATGGTATCTTGGTGCATAGAAAATGGGGATCAATCTGCTTATAGCAAGCAATTAAACCAGTAACACAGAAATATAATAGACTAAGGGATTTCTTTTAACAAATATTTCACTATGGACAAAATGTTTGAAACAGGTGGGACAGGATCACATTTTGAATTGAAAGATTTAATACTCCGTCTGATCCATAATACTTGTCTTAGATTTGTCTAGATACGGTATCTAGACAAATCTAAGACAAGTACGTATTATGGATCGGAGGGAGTTGGAGAAATCAGGGACGTGTTGGTTGAAAAGTAAGCAACCGCGTGCAAGCTAGATGACAAAAAATACCGAACTCGCAAAAGAAAAGGTTTAGGCATAACTTGACCGGTTATCATTTCCACCCAACTAACATAAATAGTTTTTTAACAATTAGTTAAGTGGCCGAATATGGGAATTTTGACTGCTCTTTCTAAAGCATCATCTATTTGGGACTTAGGTGGTGGTATAGAAGATTGTGACAGATTGGTACAAAGAATATGGGAATCAGCCAGCAATGCTCAAAATATAAACCGATAGATCAGTTAAGTGGCCGAATAATCGAGTAGCCGATTAACTGCCCCGTTCACCTATTAATCCCCTACTCACCAGCTAACCGAGCAGTTACCAGTTAACGATTTCCTGAACATTGCCAATCAGCTTATGGCAAGATTTGTAGCTGGGTAATTAAACCAACAGAGAGATAACCTAGACTAAGTGGTTACTTTTAACTATAATTTCACTATAAAAAAAAGTGTTTGGAACAGGTGGGACAGTATCACATTTTGAAAGATCTAGTGGGGAGAATCAGATAGATGTGGTTGAAATTTAAGCAAAAGATTTCAAGAACACTGAAATCGCAAAAGAAAAGGTGCAGGCAGAACTGAGGTAATGTTACACCGTATAGTACACACATCACTTGGTTTCTACGGGTGCACCTTTCTAGATAAGTTAATGTCTAAGGTTTTTTGTCTTCTCTAAAGAAATAGATCAAATGATGACGGGAACGGAAATTTACTTACCAATTTCATGATCTGTCAGAAATTTTGCAGGTTGGGTCTGAATCCAGTAGCTAGGCTAACCTAAAACCTTGGGGGGGGGGGGGGGGGGGGGGGGGGAGAAGTTAAGGACCGTCCTTGGTTCATGAAGTCTAATACTCAAACATGCAGCCTATACTGCAGATGAAGGGAATAACACAGAATCTAGTCTACGCGGTTGGGATTAAAACAAAACTAGTGGAGCATGTTGTGCGCGCCTTGTGTGAGATGGCTGATGCTTGCCAGAAGGATTCAGCACTTTCGCTGAAGCAAAAATGTCCTTGAGTTTCAGATCATAAAGTAACAGTTTGCTGGATGCTCAGGATGGTTTCAGAATTCAGATTGAATGGAATTTTGTGCATTCTTAGTGTTATTTTGGAGCAGCTTTCCAGATTGTTATCATGACAAGTTGAAGTACTGTTGTTAGTATTCACCAGAGGACAAAATGTTTGGCCACTCTACAATTTATCTGATGTTTCCTGTAAGAACAAATATCATGTTTGTAATAATGGAAAACGGAAGCTAAGTGTGAGAATTATCACAGGAATGGTCAGATGTTTGAAAACTACTATCCGATGTTTTTTTTAAGAACAGACATTGTGTTTCTGATTATTTACATATATATAAATTGGAAGCGGTTGCAAAGGAATGATCAAATGTAAAAGAGAATAATGTGTGGAGCAAAGCAAGTGTCAAAGGATGGTCAAATTAAGTTTGACTGAAAATAACACTTCTATAGAATAAAACAGCGTAGCAGATGGATAATTACAAACACAAAAGATTTCCTTAGTTCTACCTTTGCAAAAAAAATTATTATGCAGAAAAAAATACAGTTATTGGAGTAGGAAAATCTTCTATTTATCTATGCTATCCACTCTTAGGAAATTAGCAGCATTTAGAAGGTCAAATAATACATTCTTGATAACTTATGTTGAATTTGAGTACAGTATCAAGCTTTGCTTACCTGAACAAACTCAACAAAGGCAATGCACGTGGCATGCACGTAATCACCGAGCAGCCTCAGTCGAGCAACCTAATTGGAATGGGAAAGTACCAATTTCTTGAGGAAATGACTCGTCTTAGTCATATAAAAACATGTGTTGAGGAAGATAAAAGCATTTGAACATACCTCCCCACAAATTCCCTCAAAGAAATTCTTCACAACATCCTCTGGAACCTACATGTTCATAAAAGGATAACTAAGAAAGCAGAAAGATGCAATACAATCACCATATCAAACTCCGTGAGAAATCACCCAAGAACAACACAAGGATGTCTGGATTTATTGTTTCATATTGTCCTTTGGCTTAGTTGTTTACCTTTATTCTAGATCATAATTGAAATGGCCACTGCTACAAAATAAGAAAGGAAGTAATACATCTCCAAATATTAACTTAGGAGTCTTGGCACATTACACTTACAAAAAAAAATACCTACATTATTATAAATAGGGATATCAAAACAAAAGAAATCTGGTAACACAAACTAAGCCATTCATTCCAATTAAGATCTAATATCGTCCCCCTATCTTAGGACATATGACTGAAATTTGTATGCAAATCTGAAAGAACAGTCCACTTTAGTAATATAATGTAATGTATCATGTGGTATTAAGGAATTGCTTTAAAATTAGCAATAGCTAGCGGGAACCCATAACCCATCATTATGGGTCATCTTTGTGTACATTCATTCAAGGAAAGGGTTTCAGTTCCAGCTAATTCCAGGTACCTAATACCAAATCGTTCAAAGGAAAGGGACTTCAGTTCAAGCTAATTGCAGGTAGCTAATACCAAATCAGGTTACTAAGTTACAATCACAAAACACCAACATAGCAAGTGAGTCTTCAAACTGTTCACAAAAAAAAAAGGAAAGAATGCAACTCCCGTTTTTGCAGGCTTTCGTGATAGATATGATTATAATTTACTTGTCCAGTTATAAGCATAACAGAAATGAAAGACAGAGCAGCATACATTTTTGTCAATGTTAGTACAGTACACAGTCCTGGATACCATTTCTTTCTCATCCTCCGTCTGGACAAAAAGAAGAGAAGATTTAGGCTAATATTATTATATAACTCAGAAATAACCTAATAGTAGGATCTAAATTTGCAGGAAACTATATGATTAAATATGTTTACTTACTCGAGGAAGAAATTTGGGGTTCACAGGCAAAATTGCAGTCTTAGATGGCAGAACTCTGACAGGATAAAAACCAAGAATGGTTCCACCAAGCGTTAGAGCTGCTCTTGCACCGACTGCAGAAAAAGCAGAAATTCATCCAGGATTGCTTCTTACAACATAATAGTTACGAAACAACAATTTATATGTTGAAGATACTACCATCATCGGCGAACTCGATAAAAGCAAAACGCATCACTGAGTTTGGATCACCACAGATACGGCAATCTACCACCTACAAGTGCAAAAGATGGTTATAAGATTACTAAGCCTCAACAATTTGACATAAACAAGCAAGTATCCAATACTGCCTATATATAGCAACTATTAAAGCAGGGGCAGATCCAGGAATTTCACGATGTGGGTGTATTTATGCCACAGCTATTTACGCCACATCGCTTTAAACACGGTGTATAGGGATATAGCACCTGTTTATAGGGATATAACACCTGTTTCGTAGAAGATAATTCCCCTCAATTGATGAGTATGACAATTAAGACAGGTCGTTCCAGATTGACTGAAACCAAATATCTGATATATCAGTTACACTTATGCGGGTTATGTCGGGTTATGTATTTACGGGAGCTAAAAAAACACCCCAGAAGATGCAGGAGATTCTGATAACGGTGGACGTGGACTAAAATAATTTAAGTACCAAAAGCTGATGCAAGCACCTGACCAAAGGGATGTGCATCAAAAATTGGTGCAACATAAGATGATCTCTCTGTCAATACTCCAAAGGCTGCTGGCACTAAATATTAGGAACTTGGTAGGGTTGCGTTATTTAAATGAGGATCGTTTGGTTCTGATCAATTTAGTTGGATTTCTCAGATGAATGAACAAATGGCATCCTGCCTTTATTGGCAGCAGATATAAGTGTGGCACAAATATGCTGGTTTTTAACTGATAACTTAACTAACAGGGATAACTAAACTATACTAATAGATAAGAGTAAGAAAAATGGTTAGACCATATTTCTATTGGGTTGGGACAAGTTATCTCTTATGGCAAGGATCAAAGAGGATTGGAAGAATAACTTAATAATTAATTAGAAAACAAGGGAACTTATACATATTTCAACCAAGTCAAAACTCCGGAGTGGCACCCAGGTGAATTACCCTTGCATTTATTTCATGTCATATTTGTACAACTGTAGTCATAGTAAAAACCCATTTGCTGTGTGCTACAAAGTACAAAAAAATATGCATTCCAACATACTGGATTCAAGATATCTAACATATATGAACTCATCCTAAATCAAGATGATGCATTCGACTTACAGAAGTTCTGCCATGCAATATTTTAAGCCATTAAAAAACAGATCGCTTATTTTATTTCAAGATATAAAAAAAGGATATCCGGACAAACAAGCATCATATGCTATCACAACAAATAGTTCTAATAGGAGGGAGTCTAAGAGCATACTTGACCACAGTTTGAGAAAACCTCAGCAAGCTTCTGTTCAGTGACCTGCAAATTGATGGGGGGTTCAGGGGTCAGTAAATTAAGAACAAAAACTGAAAAGAAGAAACTAATACAACAGCTCAATTCTCTTTGATATTCTCACATGTTGATCAATGTCTGAGACATAGACAGTTCGCCGTACACTATCCTCCCTATCAGTTCGCCTTGGCCGAACTCCCATCCTACGTCTCCCCTGGTTGAAGCCATTCCTTCTCTGTAACCACAGACCAATGCAGGTGATCAATATAACCGAGAAAGAAGTGCTGCCCCCTAAAACCCAAATATGGTGAAATGTACAATTACCATTGACAAACAAATTCATGTGAAAAAACTAACAACAACTGCGAAGCAAACGGATATGAAGTCAACAGCACGAATCCAGTAGAACATCGACGTTGGTAATAGTCATAAAAACTGACATCTCTTGGATGAGAGGGTAGAAGAAATCGACCGATCTATGAGACAAAATCCGTTCAACAAAGTAACGTTAGCGTCATCCGAAATTGGTGCTGCTAATATCAGAACCCGACTACACCTAAAACCCTAGAAAAGAGATCAACCCCCGAGCCGATCGCCTGAGAGAGAGAGAGAGATCAAAAAACCCAAACCCATCAACATGACCATAAACCTCAAATCTGATCGACTGATCTGGCCGCAAGGCGTCGGCACTCCAAAGCCCCACAGGAAACAAATCGAAAAACCGAACCCGAATCGGCAATTCGGCTCGCGCTTACCCGTCGATTCGGCTGGCCGTTTGCGGATCCGTCGCTGCTGGAGTCTCTGCCCGCTCCGCCCCCGCCACCGACCACCTGCAGCACGTGCATCTGCTGATGCTGGAACGGGTGGTGGGGCGCATAGTAGTCGATCGCGGGCGAGACGAAAACGGGCGCGTCCGCCGAGAGCCGGCGGGCGCCGTCCCCCTGGCGGCGGGAGAGCGGCACGAACTCCTCCGCGGAGGGGTTCAGCTTCTTGAACAGCTCCTCGAGCTTCCTGACGTCACTCTTGTACTCCCTGACCTCGTCCTCCCTGGCCTTGGCCGCCGCCGCCGCCCCTTCCGCGGCCGCCGCATCGGCCCTCTCCGCGCCCGCCCCGGCCGCCGCCGCCGGCACGGCGTCGGCGCGGATCGGGCCCTCGGCCGCCACGGCAACCATTTCCGCCCGGCGACGAATCTCACCGCCGATCGCGCCCCCGGCACTCGCGGCCCCGTGAATTGGCGAGAAAATCGAATCGAGCAAGGAATTCGGCGTGGGGTTGGGTTTTTATTATTTATTGAGGGCAGCGGGGAGGGAGGAATGGAAGGAAAAAAGCGTGGAGGAGGCGAGCGAGATCGCTTTCGGGGAGGTTGGCTATAAATAGGTGCCCCTGCGACTAAATCTTTTCTTGGGGGCAAATAAATCGCTCGGGGGCGTATTCGCCTTTGTTTCTGCCTGTTATGCTTCTGTCACCGTGTTTATCCATTTATTTATTTGCTTATCCTTTGCACCGAAAAAAGACTTTCTTGGAGAGAAATAAAGGATTTTATCATTTTGCGGGGAAGGTTTTCGGGGGAAATTGACTCGTATGGGCGTGTAGAATGGCGAGTCATCGGGGCGAGCGGCAGGATCTTCTGAGCTTGCGGCCCGGCCATGCGCGCTCGGAGTCAGTGTGCACGTAAGCGATCTCTTGTGTGAGATGGCGCCTCTTGGGCTGGGCTTGCTTGACTGATTATTGTGCGGTGCGCATGGAACTGCTGGGAGGTTTGAACGATAGGTGTTGGGACGAGAGGGTAGAGTGCAGAGGTTGGTGAGACTGTATCGTCCGGGAGATCTGGTTGAGGGTTAGGTGACCGTATGTTGCTGCTGGTAATAAGAGCAAAATGAGTCTGTTTTTTTTTTTTGGTTAAAGTCTGATGTTAATAATGCACAATAGAATGACCATGTGTTGTGTTGGGTGTTTACATATTTCGGATACTCGCATAGTAGTCATTGTTTATTTTAGTTGAAACCGGAGGAATTCTTTTTCACCGTGTATTTTTTATAAATTTAGCGGTGTGTAAGTCAATAAACAGTGGTTTCCCATATAAATGTAACATCAATTTAACGGTGCATAGATCAGTATAAAATTTTGCAGTGTGTAGGTCATTGTACATCGGCTCGGGTTTTTTTGGTGTGTATTTTTGTGCAATGCATGCAATCTTTGGTGTGTATTTTTGTGAAGAAGTTAAGATCAAAATTAGAATGTGCAAATTCAGGTAATCCGGAAAGGGTAGTGAGATATGGTGAAAGAAGGTGACGCTAATACTATCTTTTTTCATGGTCATGTCAGTAAGTGTTGGCACCATGCCATAATTATATGTTTGAACACTGGATGCGTGACTTTGAACTTGCTTCCCAAGAGGAGATGGACAATTTTGCTGTGGATTTCCTTATGGACTTGATTAGCACTTTTTTCAAGAAACATATCTACAGCTTTAAATTTGAAATCACTTTCTCTATTGGCTCTCGATCTTTTGACGTAAGAATTGGATTTTTTTGGGGGGGCGGGGGGGGGGGGGAGGAGGGGGTAAAGGATACCCCGGGCATTTCTACGAGAATTGATTGATGAAAATTTAGTTGATAACATGAAAACCATAATAAACAGTACATATGACTTATTATGATCATGTATAGTTGTAATAATATTTATAATATAAGTAGAATAATTGTGTGAAAAAATGTCATATGCACGGTGAAATGTTGTGGTGGGTATTCACCCATGCATGATTGCATGTTGAGGTGGCCATTATCCCATCCATAGATAAAATAAGTTAGTTGATGAGTCTCTTAGGTATATATGATTCCTCTAGACACAACTTCGGGTCCCAATGTTTTCTCTGATAACTTTACAAAAATATGCTTGTCGATAGTAAGTAGGTAATTATGCCGGCGGCATGAATTTGCATGCCCTAGATCAAGTATTTTTTTTTGTTAGCGTGGGTTTGTGGATATATGCAGTGGCGGAGCTACCTAGTCAAAGCTGGGTGGGCCGGTATGAAGGAAGGCCATTTTTTTCTCCTCATGGCCCAATTTACTTCAATCCCTATACTGTATTTGTGCTGGGTTGGGCGGGCCATGGCCCTTTTTCACAACACGTAGCTCCGCCAGTGGATATATGTGATATAAGTCCATCAGTCTAATCCATGGCTTTGTGTGGTCTTTTGCATTGAGAATGGCACCATGAATGGGTCAACTCACGGGAACAACTAGATAATTTTCCCGTGTTGCTGCGGAAATTCAAAGCTATATATAGGATCAATGTTCCTATAGTGAAGAATTGTATTTCGGTTCACAATATGATAGATGAAAGATAAAAACATAGATAAGTGACTACATACAATTCAGAATGTTTGCATGACCACTTGGTAGCTTAATTCTAAAAACATGTTAGAGAGTTAGACCGGATATATTCTTCTTGAAAATCAATTTAGATAATGCTTCGCTATTATGGTTGGTGCTCTCGATATATTTGACATAAATGATTCTATTTCTCACGCACTGGATAATCATACTGTTGCGGTTGTTTTCGTAGTATTCCCAACTTTGCAATTTCAGCACTATATGTACGTTTCAGGAATATGGTGGAATATTTTTTTTGTTGCGGGTCGAATAAGGTGGTATCCTGGGGTAAAGTCTAATGCAATGTGTTGGTTAGGGTAGAGACATAGATGCAAATAAAAGGAAAATGTGCAATGAAAAGAAGTTAATAGAGGTATTTGTCAATTCTCCATTAATCCCATTGTTATCAGCCATTAGTACCCAAGTGTGAAAACTTGATTGGATGGCAAAGTGTTCAAGTTCTGAGAAATATGGTCAATGTGGGTTACTTGCAATCAGATATTGGGTAGATTCAAACTCCAGCAAGTATCAGTAGATAACTCGATGATATTCTAGGGCAGAGAGCAATAATTATTATTTCGCAATTTTTAGGTAGTGTTGAGGCATTTCATGGAGCATCTTATAGACAATCTAGCAAGCTTGGATAGAATAGAACAATACAGCAAAAAGCATCAATTGCTATTTACAGTACATTGGACTGTGTCTCCTTTCATCACTGGTTTAATAGTGTACTTTCGTCCATCTACATTAGTTAAAAAATTAATCCACTCCTTAGGTAATTAATTACAACTTATTTTATTTATTAAAAATTTGGGTTAGTTAATAGGTGGATCAAACCCAAAACAATCATTCGGCTTCTCCCCAACAGAGAATCACCCATCCAAGCAGTTGTTGCTGAGGAATGTGTCTCCTTTCTCATCGATGGTGACTCCCTCCCAGCTCACCACCTTCGCTCTCCATGCCCGCTGGTCACCCGAGCGGATCCACACGCCCATCCACGCCTGATCACACATACATGAGAGAATTTATATACTTGACAGAGAAGAAACCATAAGCATATATGATGAAAATCCCAAAGTTCTTCTGTCATGAGCGAAAATATACATGTTGAGCAAAGGGATACTCCTGGTTGACATGAGTTTTATTTAGAGTACTCATTACTAAAAGAGATAACAAAGGGGGAGAAAGGCAGTACTGTGATGCGCCTTGTGCTCTCGAATCGCCCTCTTGCAACATTGGATGGATAGGCATAGGTAGTTGAGCCACAACAGCTTGCAGAGAGTGCATTGATCAGGAACATGAACGCATTGATCAACACCACACATACATCCATCAGGTCAGGGATCAACACCACACATGCATCCATCACGTCACCGCATACAAAGAACAGCGGGATGACAGAACAAAATGAACACATCTGCTCCGCAAGGGCAATCTACTGAGTATTATTTTCCCAAGGGCTGAGAGTTTTCTCTTTTTTCCCAATCTGCATGTAGTATAATGTCATAAAAACAACATACAAAGAATTTATCTTCCCTGCACATAGATCCATTTTAGCGGAGAAGAGACAACCCTGAATCCATGGTGGGGAGATGATAAAAGGGCCAATAGCCATGGGGTTCATCCTGCATCAGCAACAACATTAGCGTAGATGAATACATGATGATTGGGGCATCTATCTCTCCTTCCTTGAAAACGATGGTTAGTGTCCAACGTGAGCGCCAACGCTGGAAGGTCAGCAAGAGCTCTGGCATGCCTAGAATTAAGAGGATCCCGCATCAATTGTAGGAACCGTGGTTGGGAGGCAATGACTTGATGTTGTAGGAGGTGTGGGAGGGGCGTGTAGAGGAGGTGAACATAGATACATGGAACAGAAGTGGGTTGAGAATCAAAGGGGAGAAGACGCCCTGGAATTGAATAATGTGGATGGGAGTGGAAGAATACGATGCAACATACGTTTTCTTTAGATTAATGGAGCAAAATGCGTGGGAGACACTTACACAAGGAGAGGGGGAGTGGAGGAGGCCAACCTATTGGTTGTGCTTCCAAACTGAACTGATTATGATTACGGCTCGTGGCCCGAGGTGGATTTACCACAGAAAGAAATAGAAATAAGTTTAAAAAGAAAATAATTGATGATGTGGCAGATTGATGAGGTGCATAGATTGCATGTTAAGAAAAATAAGGTAGTGGGGATGAACTATTTAGGTATTATAGATATGAATGTGCTTTCATCAAAAGTAGGGTCAGCCACTCTACCAAAACTTTCATTAGGTGCAGGGCTCATCTGCTTTTTTCAAATCGGACATTTCCCATGATGTTGATTCAATATCTTGGGCATACCTAATTCATGGTATGTGACAGACAAGATTTGGGCTGACGTGGTGCTTCAGACAACACTCGAGAAATGGCCACTCGGGGAGAATTGGTACACTTGCGGGCTTAGGCACGATGATCCTTGTCACCGATCTTCTTTATCTTGATTATGGATATTCTTAGCATAGTCGTGGACATGGTGGAGAAACTCAAAAGTGTTTGAAAAGTCTAAGTTCTTGGGGAGTGCATCACATATTCTCGTTGTTCGCAGATATTGTGGCCCTCTTCATCAAACCTATAGAGGGAGAACTAGTGGCAGCTCAGGAAGATTATCACTATTCTCGGATGATGCATGATTTCTTGGACTAACATATTAATCTAGTGCTCAGTGCCAGCTCCTGTTTTTTGCTTGTTTTTTGTTCTACGGAAAATCCATATCAAACGAAGTCCAAACACGATAAAATTTTACGAAGATTTATTTTGAAATATATGTGCATTTTTGGCGCAAGTGTTGGGGAACGTTGCATGGGAAACAAAAAAATTCCTACGAACACCCAAGGTCTATCTATGGAGATCAACAGCTACGAGAGGGGGAGTGCATCTACATACCCTTGTAGATCGCTAAGCGGGAAGCGTTAAGAAACGCGGTTGATGTAGTCGAACGTCTTCGCGATCCAATCACGATCCGTCCCGATCTAGCGTCGAACGGACGGCACCTCTGCGTTCAGCACACGTACAGCTCGATGACGTCTCCGCCTCCTCGATCCAGCGAGCGAGGGCGGAGTAGTAGATGAGTTCTCCGGCAGCACAACGGCGTGGTGGCGGTGGTGGTGGAGTGATACGTCTCCATCGTATCTACTTTTCCAAACACTTTTGCCCTTGTTTTGGACTCTAATTTGCATGATTTGAATGGAACTAACCCGGACTGACGCTGTTTTCAGCAGAATTGCCTTGGTGTTATTTTTGTGCAGAAATAAAAGTTCTCAGATTAATCTGAAAATTTACGGAGAATATTTTTGGAATTAATAAAAAATACTTGCGAAAGAATCAACCGGAGGAGGTCCACCACCTGGTCACAAGCCAGGGGGCGCCCCCCTGTCTTGTGGGCCCCCTGGAGCTCCGCCAACCTCAACTCCAACTCTATATATTCCTATTTGGGGAGAAAAAAAATCAGAGAGAAGAGTTCGTCGCGTTTTACGATACGGAGCCGCCGCCACCTCCTGTTCTTCCTCGGGAGGGCAGATCTGGAGTCTGATTTGGGCTCCGGAGAGGGGAAATCGACGCCGTCGTCATCACTAACCATCCTTCATCACCAATTTCATGATGCTCTCCGCCATTCGTGAGTAATTCCATCATAGGCTTGCTGGACGGTGATGGGTTGGATGAGATCTACCATGTAATCGAGTTAGTTTTGTTAGGGTTTGATCCCTAGTATCCACTATGTTCTGAGATTGATGTTGCTATGACTTTGCTATGCTTAATGCTTGTCACTAGGGCCCGAGTGCCATGATTTCAGATCTGAACCTATTATGTTTTCATGAATATATATGTGTTCTTGATCCTATCTTGCAAGTTGTAGACACCTATTACGAGTTATGATCCGCATCCCCCAGGGTGACAATAACTGGGATTCTTTCCGGTGATTACCGTAGTTTGAGGAGTTCATGTATTCACTAAGTGCTAATGCTTTGGTCCGGTTCTCTATTAAAAGGAGGCCTTAATATCCCTTAGTTTCAATTAGGACCCCGCTGCCACCGGAGGGTAGGACAAAAGATGTCATGCAAATTCTTTTCCATAAGCACGTATGACTATATATGGAATACATGCCTACATTACATTGATGAATTGGAGCTAGTTCTGTATCACCCTATGTTATAACTGTTGCATGATGAATGCCATCCGACATAATTATCCATCACTGATCCATTGCCTATGAGCTTTTCACATATTGATCTTTTCTAAGTTACTTTTCCGTTGCTACTGTCACAATCACTACAATACTGCTACTGTCACTTTTGCCATCGTTACCGTTACTTCCATACTACTTTGATACTAAATACTTTGCAGGTGTGGTTGAATTGACAACTCAGCTGCTAATACTCGAGAATATTCTTTGGCTCCCCTTGTGTCGAATCAATAAATTTGGGTTGAATACTCTACCCTCGAAAACTGTTGCGATCCCCTATACTTGTGGGTTATCAAGACCTTTTTCTGGCGCCGTTGCCGGGGAGCATAGCTCTATTCTCTGAGTCACTTGGGATTTATATATGTTGATCACTATGAAGAATCTGAAAGACCCAAAAACCAAGATCTATCCCTCTACTACGAGGGGAGGTAAGGAACTGCCATCTAGCTCTGCACTTGATTCACCTTCTGTTATGAGTAAACTTGCGACACCATCACCTGCTAGTAATTCTGATATGTTGCAAGTAATTGATGATACCACTTCTGCTATGCATGATGCTTATGATGCTACCTTGCTTGATAATACCGTGTCACTGGGTGAATTTCTTGATGAACAAATTGCTAGAGTGAATGCTGAAACTGATGATATTTCTGAATCTGATGAAATTATTGAAACTGAACACTATGAGATACCTACTAGACCTAGCTCTCCTAGATATGAACTGCCTAATATACCTAAGGGTTATGTTATGGAAGGAGAGGTAGCTAGGGACTTTCTTGCTTGTAAGGATAGAGATGATCTTAAGAAATTACTATGCAAGTGGAAGGAAAAAATCTTTGAATGCTAGAGTGCAATATGATCCTAAGTTTGCTACTTCACCTATCTTTGTTACTGATAAGGATTATGAATTCTCTGTCGATCCTGAGTTAATTACTTTGGTTGAATCTGATCCTTTCCATGGTTATGAATCTGAAACTGTTGTGGCACATCTTACTAAATTGAATGATATAGCCACCCTATTCACTCATGAGGAAAAAAATCGCTATTACTATATTCTTAAGTTGTTTCCTTTCTCATTAAAGGGTGATGCTAAGATATGGTTTAATTCTCTTGCTCCTGGTTGTGTGCGTAGTCCCCAGGATATGGTATACTACTTCTCTGAAAAATATTTTCCTGCCCATAAGAAACAAGCTGCCTTGCAGGAAATATTTAACTTTGTGCAAATTGAAGAAGAGAGTCTCCCACAAGCTTGGGGGAGGCTTCTCGAATTACTTCATGCTTTGCCTGATCATCCTCTCAAGAAAAACGAAATACTTGATATCTTTTATAATGGACTAACCGATGCTTCTAGGGACCACCTAGATAGTTGTGCTGGTTGTGTTTTCAGGGAACGAACTATTGAACAAGCTGAACTACTATTGAATAATATTTTGAGCAATGATAATGATTGGACTCTTCCCGAACCACCTCCAAAGCCAACTCCGAAGAAAAGAGGTATTCTATTTCTCAGTCCTGAAGATATGCAAGAGGCAAAGAAATCTATGAAAGAAAAAGGTATTAAAGCTGAAGATGTTAAGAATCTACCACCTATTGAAGAAATACATGGTCTTGATAACCTGACACAGGTAGTAGAGGTAAATTCTCTCCATAGATTTGATGAAGGTGATATTCCTTATAATAAGTCTGCTAGCCAATGCTTGGATGAGTTTGATAACTTTATTGTTAAGCAAGAAAATTTCAATGCTTATGCTAGTAGACAATTGAAACACAATGCTTACATGCTTGATCGCTTAGGTGATTATACGAGTAGAACTATCAATGATCTTAAGCTTATTAGTAAACATGCTTCCATGGTAACTACTCAAGTAGAACAAGTACTTAAGGCACAAAATGATTTGCTTAATGAGATGAATGGTAAGAACAATGATCATTCTGTTAGAGTTGTGACTAGAGGTGGTAAAATGACTCAGGAACCTTTGTATCCTGAGGGCCATCCTAAGAGAATTGAGAAAGATTCTCAGAGAATTAATTCTGATGCACCTAATCATCCTAGTAATAAAGGGAAAAAGAATGACGATAGGACTTTGCATGATGCTAGTGAACCTGTTATAGGTACTCATGAAAACCCCAATGATATTTCTATTTCTGACGCTGAGACACAATCTGGTGATGAGCATGATCCTAGTGATAATATTAATGATGGTGTTCATGTTGATGCTCAACCTAGTAATGATAATGATGTGGAGATTGAACCTGTTGTTGATCTTGATAACCCACAACCTAAAAACAAAAGATATGACAAAAGAGACTTTGTTGCTAGGAAGCATGGTAAAGAAAGAGAGCCTTGGGTTTAGAAACCCATGCCCTTTCCTCCTAAGCCATCCAAGAAAAAGGATGATGAGGACTTTGAGCGCTTTGTTGAAATGCTTAGACCTGTCTTTTTGCGTATGCGCTTGACTGATATTCTGAAAATGTCTCCTTATGCTAAGTATATGAAAGATATTGTGACAAATAAGAGGAAGATACCGGAAGCTGAGATTTCCACCATGCTTGCTAATTATACCTTTAAGGGTGGAGTACCAAAGAAACGAGGAGATCCCGGAGTACCTACTATACCATGCTCTATTAAAAGAAATTATGTTAAAACCGCTTTATGTGATCTTGGAGCTGGTGTTAGTGTTATGCCTTTCTCTTTATATCGTAGACTTGATTTGAATAAGTTGACACCTACTGAAATCTCTTTGCAAATGGCTGATAAATCAACCGCTTTACCCATCGGTATTTGCGAGGATGTGCCTGTTGTGGTTGCAAACGTTACTATCTTAACGGACTTTGTTATTCTTGATATTCCCGAAGACGACAGTATGTCGATCATCCTTGGTAGACCCTTTTTGAATACTGCAGGGGCTGTTATTGATTGCAACAAGGGCAATGTCACTTTTCATGTTAATGGTAATGAGCATACGGTACACTTTCCGAAGAAACAACCTCAAGTTCATAGTATCAACTCCATTGGAAAAATTTCAACGATTATTATTGGAGATTTTGAATTCCCTCTCCCTACTGCCAAAAAGAAATATGATATACTTATTGTTGGGGACATGCATATCCCCATTGAGGTAACCTAGTGTTATTCGAAAATTCTCCGGTTCCGTGTCATTCGAAAAAGTTTGTTAATAAGACTTGATCAACCTTATTGATGGATTCTTTTTGACGGGCATGAGATGGATGAATTTAGAAAGCACAACCTTCTGTACCCAACTTTTACTTTCTGTTATTTAGAGTTAATTACAGTAAAAATGCTATTATTTTTCTGTTTTCTGATTTATCCGTGCAATAAAAAGGTGACCTGAAAATAAAAGTTCTCCAAATGCCCTGAAAATGTAGTATGATTTTTTCTAGAATATTTAAGAATTTTTGGCACTGAGAACACATTAGGGGGCTGCACCAGTGGGCCACAAGCCTGCAGGGCGCGCCCACCCCCCTGGCTTGTGGGTCCCACGTAGGCCCCCCTCACTTATTCCAGCCACATCCACTTCGTCTTCCTCCAGAAAAAATCCCACCATTGCTCAAACCCGTGTTCTAGCTTATTTTGCTGCTATTTTCGATCTCCTTGTGCAAAGCTCCATTCGCAAAACTGTTTTGGGGGATTGTTCTTCGGTATGTGACTCCTCCAATGGTCCAATTAGTTTTTGTTCTAGTGCTTTATATATTGCAAATTTTTGCTGCTGTGGTGACCTTGTTCTTGAGCTTGCATGCCAAATTTGTATGGTCCCAAGTAGTTTTGATGCATGATATAGCCTCTAGGCACTTGTGGGAGTAGTTGCTATGAGTTTTGTTCACCTTTATTGTGAGCTACTAAAAATTGCAGAAATTTTTCAGAAAAAAATGATGAGGAGATTATTAAGAGGCTCTTCAAGCCGGGGCTCTAAAGAAGATGAAAATGAGGTGAATAAGAAGCCCAAATATAATCTTCCTCGGGGCGCGGAGGTTCGGCCATGTGAATGACCAAGTGATGCATTCTTGAGGGCGGCCGGAATTTATGAAGATTTTTATTATTTGGCTGAGAGTGCAGGCATCACCGACTTCCTCAACGATAAGTGTGACCAGTACCTCCTACTCACTAATATCTTCGTGCAAAATTTTCACTTTTATCCTAGGAAGAATCCTCCCATGGTGGAATTTTACTTATATGATGTGCCTAAGGATATGAAACTTTACGATTTTTGCCAAGTTTGCAGAGAGGGGTGTCAAAGGCAAGAGCGGCTAGTTTACATTTTCCTGTTCTACGCTACTATTCATTATTCGCGGGGAGATGTTTAGTTGGTCGTGGGGAGAGTGGAAGCCTTAGTGCTCCCGACCTCGCCATTCTGCGCCATGCTTTACTTGCTGATAAAACTTTTAGTCTGGGCGATATAGTGGCCCAACGGTTGAACTTAAACCGTTCGAAGGGCCCCATATTCGGATGTATCTATGCATCTCGTCTAGCAGAACACTTTAAAATACCCATTAGGCTTGACGAGGAAGAGGAAATGTTACTACCTACAAGATATTTAGACTATGATAGTATGGTAGCACATGATTTTATTAGGACGGATAATGATAGAAGGCTGCTTTACAACCTAGTATTTAGTCAGGGTACTTGTGAAATTATTACTCTGCCTGCTTCTTCTTTGTTCGATATCCATTCAGGCAGGTACACTATTATGCTCGAGGACATCTACAGATATTGGGGTCTGTCGCAACCCCCAGCACCTGAGTCGGCACCAGCCCTTGATCCGTACCAGGACCCAGTTTTTCAGTGGGAGCCACAGGAGCTCGCCAACCAGTGGAACCCTCAGTATCCTCCGGAGTACCCAGGAGATGGTTATTTCCAGCCATGGCACTAGACCAACTTAGGCCAAAAGCCTAAGCTTGGGGGAGTACGTATTTCTCACCGACATTACATTCATGTTCACACACTCATTCCAGTTGTCGGTGCTTATACGTTTTCATTGTATCATCCATGGTATTTTATTTCTTCTTTCCGCTTTCTTCGTGTGTGCTTAATTAACCTTGAGAAAGAAAAAAAATTAGTTCTAGCTTTACCTTTCAGTTTGTTTAGTTGTAGCATTAAAAGAAAACCCAAAAAGATTTCTCGTTCTTCTTTTGCTTGTTGGGAGCTTTCCCTTGTAAATAGTTTTTACCGTTCTTGTTTCAAAATTTCTTTTCTTTGGGTCGTAAGGAGAAGGCCACGATGAAAATGTTGAGTGGCTCTCATATGCCTCATTGTTTATTTTACAAAGAGCCCATATTACCTTGCCTTCTCCTTTGAGTTATTGTTTGCAGATTCCAGCTTAGTCCAATGCACGTGCACTCTTATTATTATTCATACCGTTCGGTCGTGCAAGTGAAAGGCAATAATGACGATATATGATGAAGTGATTGAGATGGAGAAAAGCTAGTATGAACTCGACAAATTTTGTTTTTGTAAATATGATTAGCTCATCGTTCTGGATTCAGCTCATTATGGATGGAACATGTTTGCAATGACAATTAGAGATTATAGTTACTCATGCCATGCTTAATTAGCTAAGAGTGTATAATGGTTTGTCTTGAGTGCCAACATGCATTTTAAAATGGTTGTGATGTAGTATGATAGGATGGTATCCTCCTCTGAATGATTCAAGTGGCTTGACTTGGCACATGTTCATGCGTGTAGTTGAAACAAAATCAACATAGCCTCCACGATATTTATGTTCATGGTGATTTATATCCTACTCATGCTTGCATTCAATGTTGGTTAATCTCAAAGCATGTTTATGACTGTTGTCGCTCTCTAGTTGGTCGCTTCCCAGTCTCTTGCTAGCCTTCACTTGTACTAAGCGGGAATACTGCTTGTGCATCCACCTTCCATAAACCCAAAGTTGTTCCATATGAGTCCACCATACCTACCGATATGCGGTATTTACCTGCCGTTCCAAGTAAATTTGCATGTGCCAAACTCTAAACCTTCAAATAATATTCTGTTTTGCATGCCCGAATCACTCATGTAGTAACTAGGGGATGTCAGTATCTTCCATGCTAGGTGGGTTATTCTCACGATATGTGTTGATTCACTATCATTCATGAGAAAGTGGCTGGTATTCGGAATGCCCAGTTCCATGCTCAAAATCAAATCAAAATATAATGAAACAAAACTCCCCCAGGATTGTTGTTTGTATGGACGGTACCCGTGGATTCGGCTCGCCGTGGAGTGTGATTGATTGGTGGAGGGGGAGTAAAAACTTTACTATTCTGTTTGGGAACCGCCTATAATGTATCTAGCATGGAAGATATCGAGATCTCTCGGTTGTTATGTTGACAATGAAAGCATACCGCTCAAAATTATTATTCATCCCTGTTTTAAAAGCTCGAGCTCTGGCACCTCTGCAAATCAATGCTTCCCTCTACGAAGGGCCTATCTATTTTACTTTACTGTTGAGTCATCCTCTTCTTACAAAAAGCACCAGTTAGAGAGCACCACCGTTATTTGTATGCTTTGTTATTAATTGATATTGAGTACGATTGTGATTGGATCTCTTTTACCATGAATTACAATGTCTAGTCAGTCCTTGTTCTTTGGAGGTGCTCTGCATTTATGTTTTGCGGTCTCAGAAAGGGCTAGCGAGATACCATTATATCATATTGTATCATGATTGTTTTGATAAAATTGTTGTCATCCGAGATTTATTATTGATGCTCGCTAGTTGGTTATGCCATTGATATGAGTAAATGTGAGACCTAAATGTTATTGTGAATGTGGTTAGTCTATAATCCTTGCTGAAAATCTGAACAACAGTTAGACATATTTACAACAACAACATCAAACAGAGTTTGTAAAAGTTTTTCTTTGTCACTTTCAGTTTGTCAACTGAATTGCTTGAGGACAAGCAATGGGTTAAGCTTGGGGGAGTTGATACGTCTCCATCGTATGTACTTTTCCAAACTCTTTTGCCCTTGTTTTGGACTCTAATTTGGATGATTTGAATGGAACTAACCCGGACTGGCGCTGTTTTCAGCAGAATTGCCTTGGTGTTGTTTTTGTGCAGAAATAAAAGTTCTCGGATTAACCTGAAAATTTACGGAGAATATTTTTGGAATTAATAAAAAATACTGGCGAAAGAATCAACCGGAGGAGGTCCACCACCTGGCAACAAGCCAGGGGGGCGCCCCCCCTAGGGCGCGCCGCTGTCTTGTGGGCCCCCTAGAGCTCCGCCGACCTCAACTCTAACTCTATATATTTCTATTCGGGGAGAAAAAATCAGAGAGAAGAGTTCATCGCATTTTACGATACGGAGACGCCGCCACCTCCTGTTCTTCCTCGGGAGGGCAGATCTGGAGTCTGATTTGGGCTCCGGAGAGGGGAAATCGACGCCGTCGTCATCACTAACCATCCTTCATCACCAATTTCATGATGCTCTCCGCCATTCGTGAGTAATTCCATCATAGGCTTGCTGGACGGTGATGGGTTGGATGAGATCTACCATGTAATCGAGTTAGTTTTGTTAGGGTTTGATCCCTAGTATCCACTATGTTCTGAGATTGATGTTGCTATGACTTTGCTATGCTTAATGCTTGTTACTAGGGCCCGAGTGCCATGATTTCAGATCTGAACCTATTATGTTTTCATGAATATATATGTGTTCTTGATCCTATCTTGCAAGTTGTAGACACCTATTACGGGTTATGATCCGCATCCCCCAGGGTGACAATAACTGGGATTCTTTCCGGTGATTACCGTAGTTTGAGGAGTTCATGTATTCACTAAGTGCTAATGCTTTGGTCCGATTCTCTATTAAAAGGAGGCCTTAATATCTCTTAGTTTCCATTAGGACCCCGCTGCCACAGGAGGGTAGGACAAAAGATGTCATGCAAGTTCTTTTCCATAAGCACGTATGACTATATATGGAATACATGCCTACATTACATTGATGAATTGGAGCTAGTTCTGTATCACCCTATGTTATAACTGTTGCATGATGAATGCCATCCGACATAATTATCCATCACTGATCCATTGCCTACGAGCTTTTCACATATTGATCTTTGCTAAGTTACTTTTCCGTTGCTACTGTCACAATCACTACAATACTGCTACTGTCACTTTTGCCATCGTTACCGTTACTTCCATACTACTTTGCTACTAAATACTTTGCTGCAGATATTAAATATTTTAGGTGTGGTTTAATTGACAACTCAGCTGCTAATACTCGAGAATATTCTTTGGCTCCCCTTGTGTCGAATCAATAAATTTGGGTTGAATACTCTACCCTCGAAAACTGTTGCGATCCCCTATACTTGTGGGTTATCATGGAGCTATCCTGGCAGGGCTTCGCCAAGCGCTACCGCGATGAGAACGAGGGAGAAGATCTACTAGAGAGAGAGAGGGATGGCTGCATCGTGGCTCTTGGGGTCGGCTACCCTCTCTCCTCTCTAGTATATATAGGGGGAAGGGAGAGGGGGTGGCGCCCCTAGGGTTCCTCCCCTAGGGGGGCGGCGGCCAAGGTGGGGCGGTGCCACAAGGGTGGCTTGGCCCCCAAGCTAGGGTGGCCGCCCCCTTTAGGGTTTGCCCCCCACCAGCTGTCGGTGTCAAATCCGGCATATCTTGTAGTAGGGGTCCTAAGCTAGGCGTCTTGGAGCGATGGTAACATGGACACAGGATTTTACCCAGGTTCGGGCTCTCTTGAAGAGATAATACCCTACGTCCTGCTTTTGATTGTATTGATATGGGGGATAGTACAGGGTACATGTATCTACCATGAGATTATGAGATGTAATATAATGATCTATTGCCTAGCCTGGCCTCGGTTTATACATGCACCAGGGGCCTAGGGTTTAAAGGAGTCCTTGTCTTGTGCGCCAAGTCTTGTGGAATCCTCCTTGTATTCGGCATGGGCTGCCCGAAGTGGCCCATTAGTGAATCATCACGGGGGTCCTCGGCCCGACCCACTGGTCAGGAGACGACGTGGTGAGTACCCCCTAGTACAGGACACCGTCAGTAGCCCCCTGAACCGGTCTTCAAGTTGGGGATGCTCCTCGGTTCTTCCGAACAGTTCTTTGTCTTCGGTCGTCGGCCTTGGAAACTGGTTCAACAAATCTTCCCATCTTCGATCTTGAGGATCACCGAGCTGAATCCAAAGAGTTCACACGTCAGGCAGCCGAGGAGCCCCTTTAAATTATCGGCTTTTTATCAATGCCTTGTAATTTTTACGCCACACCTCGGGTAATTTTTTCCCGTGGGGCGATATCCTCTTGCATTCGAGCTCCAACGCCGAACTGCATCCGAGGTGTATTTTTAGCCGAGCTCCAACGCTGGTCGGCATCCGAGGTGTCATAGACTACCTCAGTCATGAAAAGTTTGGAGGAGTTCAACCGAACATAATGCCGGAAAAGCCCTCTAGGGAGACAACCACTCGCGTCCGAGATTGATGTCGGACTGCGTCCGAGGTGTCTTTTTGTAGTCGAGCTCCAACGCTGAACGGCATCTGAGTGCCAATGACGGACTGCGTCCGAGCTCCAAC
This sequence comes from Elymus sibiricus, assembly GCA_039707655.1. Taxonomy (NCBI): domain Eukaryota; kingdom Viridiplantae; phylum Streptophyta; class Magnoliopsida; order Poales; family Poaceae; genus Elymus; species Elymus sibiricus. The sequence continues at coordinate 336,996,080 of CM077675.1, read as the reverse complement.
GCCAGATTGTGTCCGAGCTCCAACGCTGGTCAGCATCCGAGGTGTCATAAATTACCTCGGTCTCTGAAAATTTGAAGGACTTCATCCGAGCTTAAATGCCGGAATAGTCTTTTATGGAGCCAGCAATTCACATCCGAGCTTTTATGCCGGACTGCTTCTGAGGCATCTCCGATCTTGAGCTTTATGCCGGACTGCTTCCGAGCTCCAACGCCGGACTGCATCCGAGCTCCAATGATGATCAGCGTCCGAGGTATCATAAACTACCTTGGACCTTAAAAATTAAAGGAATTCATCCGAGCTTAATGTCGGAAATGCTCTCTATGGAGCCAACCACTTGCGCCCGAGCTTTATGCCGGACTGCTTTCGAGGTGGTGCACCACCCCGACTGTGGGCTGATTTTTTGTGGATATTTTCGATTGGTGCAATTTATTCTCTGCCGAGATATATAGCCAGTAGCCCTCAAGGTGTGTGTCGGTCTAAAACCCGAGATGCACCTGAAGGATGACATAAAACCGTTGATCCCAGTAGCCCCTGAGACTCAGGTCGATTCGCAAAATCGGCCTGAGGATCAACTCCTAGATCGGCAGCATACTTCGAAACACAAAAGCGGTGTGCACAGACCTCGAGACTCAGGTTGGGTGCGGCCGACCAACCCAAGGATCATAATCTCCTCGGAAACTGTATTGCACTGAAATTTTCTGCATTGAATTGTCAATGCAGTAGCCCCCGAGACTTGGGTTGGGCAATATGGCCGACCCTAGGATCGTATCTCCTCGGGAACTAGTTCAACCGTCATGTACGTTTTGACAACGCCGAGGTGGAGTTCGGCAGGAAAGATGTCGAACCGTAGTTCGGAAAAGAGTTTCCGGGAAAGACCATCACGCCGAACACCTCAACCAAGAGGATGTCCCGCTTCCGGAAAGGAAAACATAAAATAGGTTAAAGAAGTTATAAGCACAAAAAACCAAAAAACTTATGTGAAAACTGTACGTCTCAATTGAATCAAGTTTTTTGGTGCCAATACGAAATTGGTCTTAAAATTGTGCTTTCGTCATGCTTTAACATGACACGTCCGATCTCTAGACTTCAGGTGGGTCAGCCTTCGGCTTCAACCTCCCTATCCCGAAGGCGGAGTATTTCTCATGCCAGTTTCTCAGGCGAGCGGCTTTAAAGAGAAACCAGGCTACCCGGCTATTGACCAAGCACTCGAGTCGAGAAAGGAGTGGTAGAAAAAGACTTTGCAACGACTAAGAAGAAAACATTTATTATAAAACGGCTCATACAAATTTAAGATCCCCCAAGTGACTTGGGTAAAATAATTTTATGTATAATGATTGTATGTACCGAAGTACTTATATCATATATGTGTTTGCCCGAACTTTAAACGCGTCTTAACCGACCGTCGGCTTCTCCCTCTTCGGCCAAGGGCCGAAAAGTGTTATCTACTACGCCATCCGAGGATATCGGACGTGTTTCAAATAACCGGGAAATCAGGCCAACAGACAAAGTGCGCCCAGGGAACTTATGCTATATTACTATTTAACGTAAGAAGCATCTTCAAAGAAAATAGTTCCGCCAACGGTTCCTTTCTTTGGGTTCTCATAATTACCATGAGGGGTGTGCAATAGATTTATGTATGCTTGTCTTCCGTCGTGGCCGACCATAGTTGAAAACAGTAAGAGCGCTAGCTTTCGACTTCACCTGTCTGAGGTACGAGTTCGGATGACCCGATCGTAACAATCACAGAGGTGCTCCCTTTACTCCCTAGCCGAACAATCGGGAACGTAGGGGTAAGCACGGGAGCAAGGCAACCCAGCTTTGCGGAACACTTAAGTCAACATGATGCATATATTGGCGTAAACACGAACAAGGAAGGGTGCGATACATTAATAATCATATGCAAGAGGAATGGCTTCATTAAGGAAGCCCCCAAGTAAACGGGGTATTTGAATTTGTTTGTAACAAACAAAGTTTTGACAAAGAAAGTTTTGCGCAAACAACTTTTTGTCAAAAAAGTATAATGCTTGGTCGAACCGAACAAAAGTTCAAAATTGAAAAAAGTTGAGCATGAAATCGACATAGCTGGATAATGTGCTGGTGACGTGTGTCGAGCTTGTAGTGGGTCAAGGTCCCAGCCCCCAAGCCGGTCATGAGGTAGCCGAAGAAGAGCTCGGCTTGATGAAGTGACAACACAACACTTCCGAAGGCCGAGGAGAAACCCCCGGTCCAGTCGAGCGGACGGAGTAGTTCGGTAGCGTGACGGCGAAGCCCCCACGTCCGTCGGCCATGTCAACAACACAATTTGGTTGATGGAGGCGGGACAAGCAAGACACAGCCGAAGTCGATTACCTGTGCACACAATATAGTGCAAGCCAAGAGTAATAACAAATAAAGGTAATAATATATTTTAAAAAAAATTCTTCTACTTAGTTAATTTAAGTGAAGCAAATAAGTAAAGGAATATGGCCTGGGCGCCGAGGTGCCTGAACGAAGAGTTCGACTTGACGAAGTGGCGACGCTGTACGGTCGATGTGGCGAGATGAAGTCCTCGGTCCAGTTAACATGGCGAAGCTGTGATCGGTAGACGCCGAAGTCTCATGCAGGTCGGCTGGTGACGCCGAAGTCTCATGCCAGCCGAGGTGTTGAAGCAGGTCGGCTGGTGACGCCGAAGTCTCACGCCAACCGAGGTGTTGAAGCAGGTCGGCTGGTGACGCCGAAGTCTCACGCCAGCCGAGGTGTCGTAGCTAGTCGGCTGGTGACGCCGAAGTCTCATGCCAGCCGAGGTGTCGAAGCTGGTCGGCTGGTGACGCCGAAGTCTCCGGAGCGGGTTGATGAGGAGATGACGAAGCCCCCAGTCTAGCCGAGGTGACGGAGCAGATCGGTAAGGTGATGCTAGAGCCCCATGCCAGCCGACGTGTCAAAGCAGGTCAGCGTGGTGGACGTCAGCTTTAAAAAGTAACGGCGCGGCGATGCCGACCCAGGTCGGAATTTGTGACGAGGTCAATGCTGGCTTGATGAAGCAACGGAGCGCCCGACCCGTACAACCCGCGGATGACGAGGTTCGCTTGATGATTATTCGGCCCTTGCGATGCCGAACTCTTGGTCGGATGACCGAGATGATGAGAAAATTTCCTTCAAAAAGGAAGTCCGACAACCCGTTCATGAAAAAGATGAACTCGGGTCGGATTCGTTTTCGCGCAGAAAATAGATACGAAATTCATTGTACTAATCGGATGTTTCCCGGAGTTTGGACGATCGGATCAAGCTGAAATTTTGAGGGGTGATCGGTATGAGAATTCCACAACCGATGAACGGTGGGATCTTCCAAAAGATGTCCGAGCTGGGCGCTGGACTCCTCGCCCTAAAGTCGTCTAGATTCACGTCCAGATTTGACAGGGCTCCGGTATATTGTAGATCGCCGGAGATTCCTCCACCGGAACGTGACGAAATTTTGCAGGGTTATTCTAGACTCAATTCCGCACAATTCCACTGAAGCAATCGTCAAAGCGACACTCGAGGAGGTGGGGACGATGAACACGAATTTGCTGTCCAGAAAAACTGCATGATCGCGCGAGGGCAATGTTGACGTTGAGCCCCCGAGCACCATGGAGGATTCTTCCATGATCTTGGTTGAGATTGGAGTTGATGTTGATGAAGATACCCGTCCGATCTAGATGATCCGACGTGGCGCGCAGTCCTCGGCCTAGCCGAGGTGACCAGTCAAGCCGGCGACGAAGATGCCGACGTTGACGATGTAGCTCGGTTACGACGCGTAGATCGCGATGGAGCCGATCTGAATTCCCATCACGCCGCGGCGACTACCCAACAGGCTCTCAATGAAAGCACCAATGTCGGTGTCAAATCCAGCATATCTCGTAGTAGGGATCCTAAGCTAGGCGTCTTAGAGCGATGATAACATGGACACAGGATTTTATCCAGGTTCGGGCTCTCTTGAAGAGATAATACCCTACGTCCTGCTTTTGATTGTATTGATATGGGGGATAGTACAGAGTACATGTATCTACCACGAGATTATGAGATGTAATATAATGATCTATTGCCTAGCCTGGCCTCGGTTTATATATGCACCAGGGGCCTAGGGTTTAAAGGAGTCCTTGTCTTGTGCGCCAAGTCTTGTGGAATCCTCCTTGTATTCGGCATGGGCTGCCCGAAGTGGCCCATTAGTGAATCATCACGGGGGTCCTCGGCCCGACCCACTGGTCGGGAGATGACGTGGTGAGTACCCCCTAGTCTAGGACACCGTCACCAGCCCCTTGGCCGCATGGGCCTAGGTGGCAGGGGCTCCTAGCCCACCAAGGGCTGGTGCGGCCCCCCCTCAGCCCATGTGGCCTCCCAGGGTGGGTGGACCCCTTTCGATGGACCCTCGGAACCCTTCGGCACCCCCCGATACATTACCAGCGATGCCCGAATTATTTCCGTTGACCAAAACAGAACTTCCTATATATCATTCTTTACCTCCGGACCATTCCGGAACTACTCGTGACGTCCGGGATCTCATCCGGGACTCCGAACAACTTTCGGTCACCAACATATGTAACTCAACTATATTATATCGTCACCGAACTTAAGTGTGCGGACCCTGCGGGTTCGAGAATGATGCAGACATGACCGAGACACACTCTGGCCAATAACCAATAGCGGGGCCTGGATGCCCATATTGTATCCTACACATACCACGATGTCAAGGATTCAATCAATCCCGTATACAGTTCCCTTTGTCCATCGATATGTCAATTGCCCGAGATTTGATCGTCGGTATCTCCATACCTAGTTCAATCTCGTTACCGGCAAGTCTCTTTACTCGTTCCGTAATACAAGATCCCGTGACTAACTCCTTAGTCACATTGCTTGCAAGCTTCTTGTGATGTTGTATTACTGAGTGGGCCCAGAGATACCTCTCCGTCATGACAAATCCCAGTCTCGATCCACGCCAACCCAACAGACACCTTCAGAGATACCTATAGAGCACCTTTATAGTCACACAGTTACGTTATGACATTTGATACACACAAGGAATTCCTCCGGTGTCCGGGAGTTGCATGATCTCATGGTTGTAGGAACAGATACTTGACATGGATAAAGCAGTAGCAATAAACTAGTACGATCGAATGCCATGCTTACAGTTGGGTCTTGTCCATCACATCATTCTCCTAATGATGTGATCTCATTATCAAATGATAACTCATGTCCATGGTCAGGAAACCTTAACTGTCTTTGATCAACGGGCTAGTCTAGTAGAGGCTCACTAGGGACACATTGTTGTCTATGTATCCACACATGTATCTGAGTTTCCAATCAATACAATTATAGCATGGATAATAAACGATTATCATGAACAAGGAAATATGATAATAACCATTTTATTATTGCCTCTAGGGCATATTTCGAACAATCTCCCACTTGCACTAGAGTCAATAATCTAGTTTTCACATTGCTATGTGATTTACATTGTAATGAATCTAACACCCATAGAGTTCTAGTGCTGATCATGTTTTGCCCGTGGAAGAGGCTTAGTCAACGGGTTTACAACATTCAGATCCGTATGTACTTTGCAAATATTTATGTCCTCCTCCTTGATGTAATCGCGGATGGAATTGAAGCGGCGCTTTATATGTTTGGTCCTCTTGTGAAACCTGGGCACTTTGGCTAGAGCAATGGCTCCAGTGTTGTCACACAAGAGAGTCATCGGATCCAGTGCACTGGGCACAACTCCGAGATCTGTCATGAATTGCTTCATCCAGACTCCTTCCTTTGCCACTTCCGAAGCAGTGATGTACTCTTCTTCGCATGTAGAATCAGCTACCACGCTTTGCTTGGAACTGCACCAGCTTACCGCTCCACCATTCAAAATATATATGTATCCGGTTTGAGACTTAGAGTCATCCGGATCTATGTCAAAGCTAGCATCGACGTAACCCTTTACGATGAGATCTTGATCACCTCCATAAACGAGAAACATCTCCTTAGTCCTTCTCAGGTACTTGAGGATATTCTTGACCGTTGTTCAGTGTTCCATTCCTGGATCACTTTGAAACCTTCCGGCCATACTTATGGTAAGGCTGGCATCTGGTCTTGTGCACAACATCGCATACATTATAGAGTCTATGGCCGAAGCATAGGGGATGACACACATCTTTTCTCTATCCTCTGTAGCCACTGGGCATTGAGTCTTACTCAACTTTACACCTTGTAAGACAGGCAAGAACCCCTCCTTGGACTGATCCATTTTGAAATTCTTCAAAACATTATCAGGATATGTGCTTTGTGAAAGTCCTATTAAGCGTCTTGATCTATCTCTATAGATCTTGATGCCTAATATGAAAGCAGCTTCTCCGAGGTCTTTCATTGAAAAACTCTTGTTCAAATGCATCTTCACGCTTTCCAAAAGTTCTATATCGTTTCCAATAAGCAATATGTCATCCACATATAATATTAGAAACACTATAGAGCTCCCACTCGCTTTCTTGTAAATACAAGCTTCTCCATAAATTTGTATAAACCCATACGCTTTGATCACCTCATCAAAACGAAGATTCCAACTCCGAGATGCTTGCACCAGTCCATAAATGGATCGCTGGAGCTTGCACACTTTGTCAACATTTTTAGGATCGACAACCTTCTGGTTGCATCATATACAACTCTTCCTTAAGGAAACCATTAAGGAACATTGTTTTGACATCCATCTCCCAGATCTTGTAATCGAAAAATGCAGCTATTGCTAACATGATCCTGACGGACTTAATCATCGCTACGGGAGAGAAAGTCTCATCGTAGTCAACTCCTTGAACTTGTGAAAACCCTTTTGCAACAAGTCGAGCTTTATAGACGGTGACATTACTGTCCGCGTCCGTCTTTTTCTTAAAGATCCATTTATTCTATATGGCCTTACGATCATATGGTAAGTCCTCCAAAGTCCACACTTTTTTCTCATACATGGATCCTATCTCGGATTTCATGGCATCTAGCCATTTGTTGGAATCCGGGCCCACCATCGCTTCTTCATAGCTCGTAGGTTCACTGTTGTCTAACAACATGACCTCCAAGACAGGATTGCCGTACCACTCAGGGGCGGTACGATTCCTTGTCGACCTACGAGGCTCAGTAGCAACTTGATCTGATGTTTCATGATCATCATCATTAGCTTTCTCTTCACTTGGTGTAGGCGCCGCAGAAACATGTTTCTACATCATGCTACTATCCAACTAAAGTGACGGTTCAATAACCTCATCAAGTTCTACCTTCCTCCCACTCAATTCTTTCGAGAGAAACTCTTTCTCGAGAAAGGACACGTTTTTAGCAACAAACACTTTGCCTTCGGATCTGAGATAGAAGGTATACCCAACTGTTACCTTAGGGTAACCTATGAAGATGCATTTGTCCGCTTTGGGTTCGAGCTTATCAGGTTGAAGTCTTTTCACATAAGCGTCGCAACCCCAAACTTTAAGAAACGACAGCTTAGGTTTCTTGCCAAACCATAAGTCATACGGTGTCGTCTCAACAGACTTTGATGGTGCCCTATTTAAAGTGAATGCGGCTGTCTGTAATGCATAACCCCAAAATGATAGTGGCAGATCAGTGAGAGACATCATAGATTGCACAATATCCAATAGAGTACGATTACGACGCTTGGACACACCATTACGCTGTGGTGTTCTAGGTGGCGTAAGCTATGAAACAATTCCACACTATCTCAAATGCATGCCAAACTCATAACTCGGATATTCTCCACCACGATCAGATCATAGAAACTTCATCTTCTTGTGACGATGATTTTCTATTTCACTCTGAATTTGCTTGAACTTTTCAAACGTTTCAGACTTGTGTTTCATTAAGTAAATATACCCATATCTACTCAAATCATCAGTGAAGGTAAGAAAATAACGATATCCACCGCGCGCCTCAACACTCATCGGACCGCACACATCAGTATGTATGATTTCCAACAAGTCACTTGCCCGCTCCATTGTACTGGAGAACGGGGTTTTCGTCATCTTTCCCATGAGGCATGGTTCGCATGTATCAAGCGATTCAAAATCGAGTGATTCTAAAAGTCCATCAGCATGGAGCTTCTTCATGTGTTTTACACCAATATGACCTAAGCGGCAGTGCCACAAGAAAGTGGTACTATCATTATTTACTTTGCATCTTTTGACATCAATGTTATGAATGTGTGTATCACTACTATCGAGATTCAACAAGAATAAACCATTCACATTGGGTGCATGACCATAAAAGATGTTACTCGTACAAAGAGAACAACCATTATTCTCTGATTTAAATGAATAACCGTCTCGCAATAAACAAGATCCAGATACATTGTTCATGCTCAATGCAGGCACCAAATAACAATTATTTAGGTTTATTACTAATCCCGATGGTAATTGAAGAGCGAGCGTGCCGACGGCGATCACATCAACCTTGGAACCATTTCCGACGCGCATCATCACTTCATCCTTCGCCAGCCTCCGTTTATTCCGTAGTTCCTATTTCAAGTTACAAATATGAGCAACCGAACCGGTATCAAATACCCAGGCACTACTAGGAGAGCTAGTGAGGTACACATCAATAACATGTATATCAAATATACCTTTTGTTGACGTTGCCAGCCTTCTTATCAGCCACGTACTTGGGGCAATTCCGCTTCCAGTGGTCAGTCCCCTTGCAATAGAAGCACTCAGTCTCAGGCTTGGGTCCAGCCTTGGGTTTCTTCACGGGAGTGGCAACTTGCTTGCTGTTGGGAAACGTTGCATGGGAAACAAAAAAATTCCTACGCACACACAAGATCTATCCATGGAGATGCATAGCTACGAGAGGGGGAGTGTATCTGCATACCCTTGTAGATCTCTAAGCGGAAGCATATATAACACGGTTGATGTAGTCGTACGTCTTCATGATCCAATCGCGATCCGTCCCGATCTAATGCCGAACGGATGGCACCTCCACGTTTAGCACACGTGTGGCTCGATGACGTCTCTGCCTCCTCGATCCAGCAAGCGAGGGCGGAGTAGTAGATGGGTTCTCAACCAGCACGACGACGACGGCGGAGCAGTGCCAGCAGGGCTTCGCCAAGCACTACTGGAACAACGAACGGAGGAGAAAACGATTTAGGGAGAGAGGGAGGCGCCAAGGGCTTGGTGTGTCCTCTTGAGGCGCCCCCTTGATACTTGTGATCTGCGTTGGGTTTTCCGTGAAGAGGAACGGGTAAATGCAGCACAAAGCAGATAAGTATTTCCCTCAATTATGAAACCAAGGTTTATCGAACCAATAGGAATATCAATCCTCAACCGTCTTCAGCGGCTGCACACAAATGAACAAACGACTTGCACCCAACGCGGGCAAGAGGGTTGTCAACCCCCTTGATCTCGTTATTTGCAAGCAAATGAGTTGTGTAGATAATTGTTGATGAATATAAATGGCAAAATAAATAAAAGGTAAATAAAGGCAGCAAGGTAATAATAGAGTTTGCGAATATATAAGTGAATAGACCCGGGGGCCGTAGTGTTCCCTAGCGACATCTCTCATGTAGGCAGCATACGGTGGGTAAACAGATTACTGTCGGGCAATTGATAGAAAAGTGGATAGTTATGTGATGTTCACGACAATGATCATGTATATATAGGCATCACATCCATAAGCAAATAGGCCGACTCCTGCCTGCACCTATTAATATTACTCCACTCATCGACCGCTATCCAGCATGCATCTAGAGTATTAAGTAAAACAGAGTAATGCTTGGAGAACGATGACATGATGTAGACAAAGTAAACTCAAACAATATGAATGAACCCCATCGTTTTATCCTTAGTAGCAACAACACAAATACACATCTTGTCCCCTACTTTGTCACTGGGATATAGAAATTCGGCAGGTTGAACCTACCACAACGCACCACTCCCACCGATGAAATATCAATCTACTTGGCCAAAGCACATCAATAGATCGGAGAGCATTACGAAGCTATAATGATCATGCACTTAAGAGATAATATAATTCAGAGGCATCTCAAATTCTTTTCATGAATAATCCGAACATAAACCCACAATTCATCGGATCCCAACAAACACACCGCACAATAGGATCACATCGGATAGATCAAAGCGAAGATGCGATGACCATTGTATTGAAGATCATAAGAGAGAGATTGCCATCTAGGTACTAGCTATGGACCCGTAGGTCTGTGGTGAACTACTTACACATCATCATGAGGGCAGCAAGGTTGATGAAGAGGCCCTCCGTGATCGATCCCCCCTCCGACAGGGTGCCGGAACGGAGCTCCAGATGGCCTCACGATGGAATAGAGACTTGCGGCGGCGGAAAAAGGGTTTCAGGACTGCCTCTAGGGTTTTCAGAATATTAGAGAATTTATAGGCCAAAGAGGGACGTTAGGAGGTGCCCGAGGGGGCCACCACATATCAGGGCGCCCCCAGGGCACGCCCTGATGTGTGGTGGGGCCCTCGTGCGCCTCCCGGCTTCCTTCCGAAGCTTCTAGGTCTTCATATAGTCCAGAAAAAATCATCAAAAAGTTTCATGGCAATTGGACTTCGTTTGGTACAGTAAACTGTTGGAAATATGCCCTAGAGGCAATAATAAAATAGTTATTATCATATTTCCTTGTTCGTGATAACTGTTTATTATCCATGCTATAATTGTGTTGATTGGAAACTCGGATACATGTGTGGATACATAGACAACACTGTGTCCCTAGTGAGCCTCTACTAGAATAGCTCGTTGATCAAAGATGGTTAAGGTTTCCTGACCATGGACATGAGTTGTCATTTGATAATGAGATCACATCATTCGACGAATGATGTGATGGACAAGACCCAACCGTAAGCATAGCATCTGATCGTGTTAGTTTATTGCTACCGCTTTATCCATGTCAAGTATCTGTTCCTACGACCATGAGATCATGCAACTCCTGGACACCAGAGGAGTGCCTTGTGTGTATGAAATGTCGCAATGTAACTGGATGACTATAAAGGTGCTCTACAGGTATCTCCGAGGGTGTCTGTTGGGTTGGCGTGAATCGAGAGTGGGATTTGTCACTCCGTATGACGGAGAGGTATCCTGGGCCCATTCGGTAATACAATATCACAAGAAGCTTGCAAGCAATGTGGCTAAGGAGTTAGTCACAGGATCTTGTATTACAGAACGAGTAAAGAGACTTGCCGGTAACGAGATTGAACTAGATATGGAGATATCGACGATCGAATCTCGGGCAAGTAACATACCGACAGACAAAGGAAACTGTATATGGGATTGATTGAATCCTTGACATCGTGGTTCGACCGATAAAGATGTTCGTAGAATATGTAGGAGCCAATATCGGCATCCAGGTCCCGCTATTGGTTATTGACCGGAGAGTGTCTCGGTCATGTCTGCATAGTTCTCGAACCCGCAGGGTTTGCACACTTAACGTTCGGTGACGATTTGGTATTGTTGAGATGTATGTGTTGGTGACCGAAGGTTGTTCGGAGTCCCAGATGAGATCCCAGATGTCACGAGGAGCTCCGGAATGGTCCGAAGGTAAAGATTGATATATAGGAAAGTGGTATTCGGGTTCTGGAAAGGTTTTGGGTGTTTCCGATATTGTACCGGGAGTGCCGAAAGGGTTCCGGGGGTCCACTGGGAGGGGCCCACCCATCCCGGGGGGGGGGGGGGCACACGGGCTGAGGAGGTGGCGCACCAACCCCTGGTGGGCTGGACAGCCGACCCCAAGGGCCCGTTGATGTCTACTACGCAACTTTATTCTTGTAGACTTTGTTGGGCCTCCAAGCACAGAGTTTTGTAGGACAGTAGCAATTTTCCCTCAAGTGGATGACCTAAGGTTTATCAATCCGTGGGAGGTGTAGGATGAAGATGGTCTCTCTCAAACAACCCTGCAATCAAATACAAGAAATCTCTTGTGTCCCCAACACACCCAATACAATGGCAAATTGTATAGGTGCACTAGTTCGGCGAAGAGATGGTGATACAAGTGCAATATGGATGGTAGATATAGGTTTTTGTAATCTAAAAATATAAAAACAGCAAGGTAGCAAGTAATAAAAGTGAGCACAAACGGTATTGCAATGCTTGAAAACAAGGCCTAGGGTCCGTACTTTCGCTAGTGCAATCTCTCAACAATGCTAATATAATTGGATCACATAACCATCCCTCAACGTGCAACGAAGAATCACTCCAAAGTTCTTATCTAGCGGAGAACATAAGAAGAAATTGTTTGTAGGGTACGAAACCACCTTAAAGTTATTCTTTTCGATCAATCTATTCAAGAGTTCGTACTAAGATAACATCAAGTTATCCTTTCCGTTCGATCTATCTAAGAGTTCGTACTAGAATAACACCATATGGTACACATCAACCAACTCTAATGTCACCTAGATACTCCAATGTCACCACAAGTATCCATGAGTTAATTATACGATACGCATCAAAGAATTTCAGATTCATAATACTCAATCCAACACAAAGAACCTCAAAGAGTACCCCAAGATTTCTATCGGAGAAAGTAGGACAAGAACGTGCATCAACCCCTATGCATAGATTACCCCAATGTCACCTCATGAATCCGCAAGTTGAGTACCAAAACATATGTCAAGTGAATCAATAGAACACCCCATTGTCACCACGGGTATCCACATGCAAGACATATATCAAGTGTTCTCAAATCCAATATTCAATCTGACATAACAATATCTCAAAGGGAAAGATTCAATTCATCACATAAAGATAGTAAGGGAAACACACCATATGATCCAACTATATTAACAAAGCCCGTGATACATCAAGATCATGACATCTCAAGAACACGAGAGAGAGATTGAACACATAGCTACTGGTACATGATGACCCACAAGTATAGGGGATCTATCGTAGTCCTTTCGATAAGTAAGAGTGTCGAACCCAACGAGGAGCAGAAGGAAATGACAAGCGGTTCTCAGTAAGGTATTCTCTACAAGCACTGAAATTATCGGTAACAGATAGTTTTGTGATAAGATAATTCGTAACGGATAGCAAGTAACAAGTGTAACAAAGGTGCAGCAAGGTGGCCCAATCCTTTTTATAGCAAAGGACAAGCCTGGACAAACTCTTATATAAAGCAAAGCGCTCCCGATGACACATGGGAATTTCTGTCAAGCTAGTTTTCATCATGCTCATATGATTCGCGTTCGTTACTTTGATAATTTGATATGTGGGTGGACCGGTGCTTGGGTGCTGCCCTTACTTGGACAAGCCTCCCACTTATGATTAACCCCTCTCGCAAGCATCCGCAACTACGAAAGAAGAATTAAGATAAATCTAACCATAGCATGAAACATGTGGATCCAAATCAGCCCCTTACGAAGCAACGCATAAACTAGGGTTTAAGCTTCTGTCACTCTAGCAACCCATCATCTACTTATTACTTCCCAATGCCTTCCTCTAGGCCCAAACAATGGTGAAGTTTCATGTAGTCGACATTCACATAACACCACTAGAGGAGAGACAACATACATCTCATCAAAATATCGAACGAATACCAAATTCACATGATTACTTATAACAAAACTTATCCCATGTCCTCAGGAACAAACGTAACTACTCACAAAGCATATTAATGTTCATGATCAGAGGAGTATTAATTATCATTAAGGATCTGAACATATGATCTTCCACCAAGTAAACCAACTAGCATCAACTACAAGGAGTAATCAACACTACTAGTAACCCGCAGGTACCAATCTGAGGTTTTGAGACAAAGATCGGATACAAGAGATGAACTAGGGTTTTGAGAGGAGATGGTGCTGATGAAGATGTTGATGGAGATTGACCCCCTCTTGATGAGAGGATCGTTGGTGATGACGATGGCTTCGATTTCCCCCTCCGGGAGGGAAGTTTCCCCGGCAGAACAGCTCCGCCGGAGCCCTAGATTGGTTCTGCCCAGGTTCCGCCTCGAGACGGCGGCGCTTCGTCCCGAAAGCTCCCTTCTGATTTTTTCCAGGTCAAAACCCTCCATATAGCATAAGATGGGCACCGGAGACCTGCCAGGGGGCCCACAAGTCACTAGGGCGCGCCCTGGGGGGTAGGGCGCGCCCTCCAGGCTTGTGGCTGCCTGGTGGGTCCCCTCTGGTATTTTCTTCGCCCAGTATTTTTATATATTCCAAAATAATTCTCCGTAGATTTTCAGGACTTTTGGAGTTGTGCAGAATAGGTATCTCAGATTTTCTCCTTTTCCAGTCCAGAATTCCAGCTGCCGGCATTCTCCCTCTTCATGTAAACCTTGTAAAATAAGAGAGAAAAGGCATAAGTATTGTACCATAATGTGTATTAACAGCCCATAATGCAATAAATATAGATATAAAAGCATGATGCAAAATGGACGTATCAGTACATACCCTCAGCCCCGAGGGTGGACTACTCCCTCCTCGTCATGGTCTCCGCCGGGATGATGAAGATGTCCACCAGAGATGGATTCCCCTCTTCGACAGGGTACTGGAACGCCTCCAGATTGGTTTTTCATCGATACAGAGAGTTGCGGAGGCGGAGCGGAGAGTCTAGGGTTATTTCTTATGGTTTCTATATTTATAGGATTTTTGGGCGTCAGTTTCACGCCAAGATGGGCCACGAGGAGGGCACGATACACCAGGGCGCGCCTGGGCCCTCTGGCGCGCCCTGGTGGGTTGTACCCACCTCGTGGCTCTTCTCTGGTGGTTCTTCGCTCCAATATTGCTTATTTGGTCCAGAAAAACCCCCAAGAAGTTTTAGGCGATTCCGAGAACCTTCATTTTCTGCACAAAAACAACACCACGGTAATTCTGCTGAAAACAGCGTCACTCCAGGTTAGTTCTAAATAAATCATATAAAGTGCATCAAAACCATATGAAAGTATTGTAAACATAGATGAATATGGCATGAATACTTCATAAATTATCGATACGTTGGAGACGTATCACCCGTGCGCCCAATAGGTGGTAGGTGGGAGGTGTCCAAGAGGGGAGGGACTCCTCCCTAGGGCGCGCCCCACCTCCCTTGTGGGAGGTGGAAACCTCCTTGGCCACCGCCCCTAGGGGGAAACCCTAGGGCGCCACCCCTCCTCCCTTCCACCTATATATAGTGGAGAGATGAGAGGGCAGCCGTAACCCTTAAGCCACGGCGCAGCCTCTCTCTCTCTGTCTCTCTCTCTCGTAGATCTTCTCCTCTAGATTGGTTCGGTAGTGCTTGGCGAAGCCCTGCCGGATCAGCTCCACCACCATCGCCACCACGCCATCGTGCTGTCGGAGATCTCAACTACCTCTCTGCCCTCGCTTGTTGGATCAAGGAGGCGGAGACGTCATCGAGCTGTACGTGTGCTGAACACGGTGGTGTCGTCCGTTCGGCGCTAGATCGGAACGGAACACGATTGGATCACGGGACGGATCGTGATTGGATCGCGAAGACATTCGACTACACCAACCGCATTTCTTAACGCTTCCTGCTTAGCGATCTACAAGGGTATGTAGATGCACTCCCCCTCTCGTAGCTATTGATCTCCATGTATAGATCTTGCGTGCGCGTAGGAAATTTTTTGTTTCCCATGCAACGTTCCCCAATAGTGGCATCATCAGCTAGTTCTATGCGTAGATAACATGCACGAGTAGAACACAAAAGAGTTTGTGGGCGTTGATGTTCAGATTGCTTACTTCCTTAGTCTTATCTTGATTCGGCGGTATTGTGGGATGAAGTGGCTCGGACCAACCTTACTCGTCCACGTACGAGAGGCCAGTACCATCGACTGACATGCACTTGTTGCATAAAGATGGCTGGCGGGTGTCTGTCTCTCCCACTTTAGTTGAATCGAATTCGACAGAGGCGTTCTTGTAGAAGGTTAAATAGCAACTTGAATATCACTGTTGTGGCTTTGCGTAGGTAAGAACGGTTCTTACTAGTTGCCCTTAGCAGCCACGTAAAACTTGCAACAAAAAAGTAGAGGACGTCTAACTTGTTTTTGCAGGGCATGTTGCGATGTGTATGGCCAATGACATGATGTGATATATGTGATGTATGAGAAGATCATGTTTTTGTATAGATTATCACGAATTGCATGTCGATGAGTACGGCAACCGGCAGGAGCCATAGGGTTGTCTTTAATTATTTTCGCTTTCTTTTGCTTTATTTTATCGCTATGAGTTAGCAATAGTTGGCGCGACAACCACATGACGACACGATGATGGAGATCATGGTGTCATGCCGGTGATGATGGAGATCATGCCGGTGCTTTGGAGATGGAGATCAAAAGCACAAGATGATGATGGCCATATCATGTCAGTTATTATGATTTGCATGTGATGTTTATCTTTTTATGCATCTTATTTTGCTTAGGATGATGGTAGCATTATAAGATGATCCTTCACTAAAATTTCAAGATAAAATTGTGTT
The DNA here is from genome assembly GCA_039707655.1 of Elymus sibiricus. Lineage (NCBI taxonomy): Eukaryota > Viridiplantae > Streptophyta > Magnoliopsida > Poales > Poaceae > Elymus > Elymus sibiricus. Next base: position 336,979,664 of record CM077675.1, on the reverse strand, counting down.
CTCCTCGAGTATGCACCGTTGCGAAGGTTCGTCATTTCGAAGCACCTCGTGATGATCGGGTGTGATAGACTCTACGTTCGCATACAACGGGTGTAAGCCAGATTTACACACGCGGAATACTTGGGTTAAACTTGACGAGCCTAGCATGTACAGACATGTCATCGGAACACAGGAGACCGAAAGGTTGAACATGAGTCATATAGTAGATATGATCAACATGGAGATGTTCACCATTGAAACCACCTCATCTCACGTGATGATCGGACTTGGGTTGGTGGATTTGGATCATGTTACACTTAGACAACCTGAGGGATGTTGATTTGAGTGGGAGTTCCTTAGTAATATGATTAATTGAACTCATTATCATGAACATAGTCTAAATTGTCTTTGCAAAATTATGTTGTAGATCAATGGCTCGCGCAGTAGCTCCCCTGAATTTTAATGCGTTCCTAGAGAAAGCTAAGTTGTAAGATGATGGAAGTAACTATGCGGACTGGGTCCGTAATCTGAGGATTATCCTCACGGCTTCGCAAAAGGCTTATGTCCTTGATGCAACGCTTGGTGCGCCACCCCCTCCAGCGTCGTCTATGGATGTTGTGAACGCCTGGCAGGCACGTTCTGATGACTACTCTATAGTTCAGTGCGCCATGCTGTATGGCTTAGAATCGGGACTTCAAAAGCGTTTTGAATGCCGTGGAGCATATGAGATGTTCCAGGAGTTGAATTTAATATTTCAAGCAAATGCCCGGATCGATAGGTATGAGACCTCCGATAAGTTCTTCGCCTGCAAGATGGAGGAGAATAGTTCTGTCAGTGAACACCTGCTCAGAATGTCTGGGTACTACAACCGTTTGAATGATTTGGGAGTCCAGCTTCCGCCCGAAACGGTCACTGACAGAATTCTCCAGTCACTGCCACCTAGCTTCAAAGGCTTCGTGATGAACTATAATATGCAAGGGATGGAAAAGTCTGTCTCCGAGCTGTTCGCGATGCTGAAAGTCACGGAGGTAGAAATCAAAAAGGAGCATCAAGTGTTGATGGTGAATAAAACCACTAGTTTCAAGAAAGGCAAGGGAAAGAAGGGTAACTCAAAGAAGGGTGGCAAGCAAGTTGCCGCTCCCGTGAAAAAACCCAAGGCTGGAACCAAGCCTGACACTGAGTGCATCTATTACTAGAAGCGGAATTGCCCCAAGTACATGGCTGATAAGAAGGCTGGCAACGTCAACAAAGGTATATTTGATATACATGTTATTGATGTGTACCTCACTAGCTCTCGTAGCAGTACCTGGGTATTTGATACCGGTTCGGTTGCTCATATTTGTAACTCAAAACAGGAACTGCGGAATAAACGGAGGCTGGCAAAGGATGAAGTGACGATGCGCGTCGGAAATGGTTCCAAGGTTGATGTGATCGCCGTCGGCACGCTCGCTCTTCAATTACCATCGGGATTAGTAGTAAACCTAAATAATTGTTATTTGGTGCCTGCGTTGAGCATGAACATTATATCTGGATCTTGTTTATTGCGAGACGGTTATTCATTTAAATCAGAGAATAATGGTTGTTCTATTTATATGAGTAACATCTTTTATGGTCATGCACCCAATGTGAATATTTTATTCTTGTCGAATCTCGATAGTAGTGATACATACGTTCATAACATTGATGCCAAAAGATGCAAAGTTAATAATGATAGTACCACTTTCTTGTGGCACTGCCGCTTAGGTCATATTGGTGTAAAACGCATGAAGAAGCTCCATGCTGATGGACTTTTGGAATCACTCGATTTTGAATCGCTTGATACATGCGAACCATGCCTCTTAGGCAAGATGACGAAAACCCCATTCTCCGGTACAATGGAGCGGGCAAGTGACTTGTTGGAAATCATACATACTGATGTGTGCGGTCCGATGAGTGTTGAGGCACGCGGTGGATATCGTTACTTTCTTACCTTCACTGATGATTTACGTAGATATGGGTATATTTACTTGATGAAACACAAGTCTGAAACATTCGAAAAGTTCAAGAAATTTCAGAGTGAAGTAGAAAATCATCGTAACAAGAAGATAAAATTTCTACGATCTGATCGTGGTGGAGAATATCTGAGTTATGAGTTTGGTATGCATTTGAGACAGCGTGGAATTGTTTCACAACTTACGCCACCTGGAACACCACAGTGTAATGGTGTGTCCGAGCGTCTTAATCGTACTCTATTGGATATGGTGCGATCTATGATGTCTCTCACTGATCTGCCGCTATCGTTTTGGGGTTATGCATTAGAGACAGCCGCATTCACTTTAAATAGGGCTCCATCAAAGTCTGTTGAGATGACACCGTATGAATTATGGTTTGGCCAGAAACCTAAGATGTCATTTCTTAAAGTTTGGGGTTGCAATGCTTACGTGAAAAGACTTCAACCTGATAAGCTCGAACCCAAAGTGGACAAGTGTATCTTGATAGTTTACCCTAAGGAAACAGTTGGGTATACCTTCTATCTCAGATCCGAGGGCAAAGTGTTTGTTGTTAAGATCGGGTCCTTTCTCGAGAAAGAGTTTCTCTCGAAAGATTTGAGTGGGAGGAAGGTAGAACTTGATGAGGTTACTGAACCGTCACTTCAGTTGGATGGTAGCGCAACGCAGAAAGATGTTTCTGCAGCACCTACACCAAATTAAGAGGAAGCTAATGATGATGATCATGAAACTTCAGATCAAGTTACTACTGAGCCTCATAGGTCGACAAGGAATCGTACCGCCCCTGAGTGGTACGGCAATCCTGTCTTGGAGGTCATGTTGTTAGACAACAGAGAACCTACGAGCTATGAAGAAGCGATGGTGGGCCCGGATTCCAACAAATGGCTAGAGGCCATGAAATCCGAGATAGGATCCATGTATGAGAATGAAGTGTGGACTTTGGAGGACTTACCATATGATCATAAGGCCATACAGAATAAATGGATCTTTAAGAAAAAGACGGACGCGGACGGTAATGTCACCGTCTATAAAGCTCGACTTGTCCCAAAAGGGTTTTCACAAGTTCAAGGAGTTGACTACGATGAGACTTTCTCTCCCGTAGCGATGCTTAAGTCCGTTAGGATCATGTTAGCAATAGCTGCATTTTTTGATTACGAGATCTGGCAGATGGACGTCAAAACAGCGTTCCTTAATGGTTTCCTTAAGGAAGAGTTGTATATGATGCAACCAGAAGGTTTTGTCGATCCTAAAAATGCTGACAAAGTGTGCAAGCTCCAGCGATCCATTTATGGACTGGTGCAGGCATCTCGGAGTTGGAATCTTCACTTTGATGAGGTGATCAAAGCGTTTGGGTTCATACAAGTTTATGGAGAAGCTTGTATTTACAATAAAGTGAGTGGGAGCTCTATAGCGTTTCTAATATTATATGTGGATGACATATTGCTGATTGGAAACAATGTAGAACTTTTAGAAAGCATGAAGATATATTTGAATAAGAGTTTTTCAATGAAAGAACTCGGAGAAGCTGCTTACATATTAGGCATCAAGATCTATAGAGATGGATCGAGACGCTTATTAGGACTTTCACAAAGCACATATCTTGATAAGGTTTTGAAGAAGTTCAAAATGGATCAGTCCAAGGAGGGGTTCTTGCCTGTCTTACAAGGTGTGAAGTTGAGTAAGACTCAATGCCCGACGACTACAGATGATAGAGAAAAGGTGAGTGTCATCCCCTATGCTTTAACCATAGGCTCTATTATGTATGCGATGCTATGCACTAGACCAAATGCCAGCCTCGCCATAAGTATGGCAGGGAGGTTTCAAAGTGATCCTGGAGTGGAGCACTGGACAGCGGTCAAGAATATCCTTAAGTACCTGAAAAGGACTAAGGAAATGTTTCTTGTTTATGGAGGTGATCAAGAGATCATCATAAAGGGTTACGTCGATGCTAGCTTTGACACAAACCCGGATGACTCTAAGTCTCAAACCGGATACATATTTATTCTGAAAGCGGTAAGCTGGTGCAGTTCCAAGCAAAGCGTGGTAGCAGATTCTACATGTGAAGCGGAGTACATAGCTGCTTCGGAAGCAGCGAAAGAAGCTGTCTGGATGAAGTAGTTCATGACGGATCTTGTAGTTGTGCCCAGTGCACTGAACCCAATGTCCCTCTTCTGTGACAACACTGGCGCCATTGCTCTAGTCAAGGAGCCCAGGTTTCACAAAAGGACCAGACACATAAAGCGCCATTTCAATTCCATCCGCGATTACATCAAGGAGGAGGACATAAATATTTGCAAAGTACATACAGATCTGAATGTTGCAGACCCGTTGACTAAGCCTCTTTCATGAGCAAAACATGATGTGCACCAGGACTCTATGGGTGTTAGATTCATTACAATGTAGATCACATAGCGATGTGAACTAGATTATTGAATCTAGTGCAAGTGGGAGACTGTTGGAAATATGCCCTAGAGGCAATAATAAAATATTTATTATCATATTTCCTTGTTCGTGATAATCGTTTATTATCCATGCTATAATTGTGTTGATTGGAAACTCAGATACATGTGTGGATACATAGACAACACCGTGTCCCTAGTGAGCCTCTACTAGACTAGCTCATTGATCAAAGATGGTTAAGGTTTCCTGACCATGGACATGAGTTGTCATTTGATAACGGATCACATCATTAGAAGAATGATATGATGGACAATACCCAACCGTAAGCATAGCATCTGATCGTGTTAGTTTATTGCTACTGCTTTATCCATGTCAAGTATCTGTTCCTACAATAATGAGATCATGCAACTCTCGGACACCGGAGGAGTGCCTTGTGTATATCAAACGTCACAACGTAACTAGGTGACTATAAAGGTGGTCTACAGGTATCTCCGAGGGTGTATGTTGGGTTGGCGTGAATCGAGAGTGGGATTTGTCACTCCGTATGATGGAGAGGTATCTCTGGGCCCACTCGGTAATACAGTATCACAAGAACCTTGCAAGCAATGTGTCTAAGGAGTTAGTCACGGGATCTTGTATTACGGAACGAGTAAAGAGACTTGCCGGTAACGAGATTGAACTAGGTATGGAGATACCGTCGATCGAATCTCGGGCAAGTAACATACCAACAGACAAAGGGAACTGTATACGAGATTGATTGAATCCTTGACATCGTGGTTCGACCGATAAAGATCTTCATAGAATATGTAGGAGCCAATATGGGCATCCAGGTCCCGCTATTGGTTATTAACCGGAGAGTGTCTCGGTCATGTCTGCATAGTTCTCGAACCCGCAAGGTCTGCACACTTAACGTTTGGTGATGATTTGGTATTGTTGAGATGTATGTGTTGATGACTGAAGGTTGTTCGGAGTCTCGGATGAGATCCCGGACGTCACAGGGAGCTCCGTAATGGTCCGAAGGTAAAGATTGATATATAGGAAAGTGGTATTCGGGTTCCGGAAAGGTTTCGGGTGTTTCCGGTATTGTACCGGAAGTGCCGAAAGGGTTCCAGGGGTCCACTGGGAGGGGCCCACCCATCTCAGGGGGGCTCACGGGCTGAGGAGGTGGCGCACCAGCCCTTGGTGGGCTGGGCAGCCGACCCCAAGGGCCGTGCGCCCAATAGGTGGTAGGTGGGAGGAGTCCAAGAGGGGAGGGACTCCTCCCTAGGGTGCGCCCCACCTCCCTTGTGGGAGGTGGACACCTCCTTGGCCGCCGGCCCTAGGGGAAACTCTAGGGTGCCACCCCTCCTCCCTTCCACCTATATATAGTGGAGAGATGAGAGGGCAGCCGTAACCCTTAAGCCACGGCGCAGCCTCTCTCTCTCTTGTAGATCTTCTCCTCTAGATTGGTTCGGCAGTGCTTGGCGAAGCCCTGCCGGATCAGCTCCACCACCACCGCCACCACGCCGTCATGCTGCCAGAGATCTCATCTACCTCTCCTCCCTCGCTTGCTGGATCAAGGAGGCGGAGACGTCATTGAGCTGTACGTGTGTTGAACGCGGAGGTGCCGTCCTTCGACGCTAGATCGGAACGGAACACGATTGGATCGCGGGACGGATCGTGATTGGATCGCGAAGACGTTTGACTACACCAAACGCATTTCTTAACGCTTCCCGCTTAGCAATCTACAAGGGTATGTAGATGCACTCCCCCTCTCGTAGCTGTTGATCTCCATGGATCGATCTTGCATGTGCGTAGGAATTTTTTTTGTTTCCCATGAAACGTTCCCCAACATAAACCTGCAGACACAAAAACATGCAGAAAACAGCAACTGGCACTGGGCACTGGGTCAATAGTTTAGTGCTAAAAAATATTATAAATTGGTAAATAATGACCCAAAAAGTATCCTAGAATGATAATATATCAGCATGGAACAATAAAAAATTATAGATACATTGGAGACGTATCACCCCTCCCCTCTATATATAGGTGGAGGGGCGTGGAGATCAGCCCTCCAAGCCCTAGGGCGCAGCCAAGGGGGAGGAGTTGGACTCCTAGTCCAATTCCCTCCCTTTCCATACACAGGTGGACTTTCCACCTCTCCCAAGCCACATGGGCCTTGAGGGACTTGTGCGCCTGGCCCAATAAGGCCAGGGCGCCTCCCCTCAGCCCATACAAACCCTTGGGACGTGGTGGAACCCTTGGTGGACTTCCGGACTCCTCCGGAAGTTTCTGGAACCTTCTAGAAGCTTCCCGATACAATACCAGAAAAACCCAAAACTTTTCCGGTAGCCAAAATATGACTTTGCATATATAAATCTTTACCTCCGGATCATTCTGGAGCTCCTCGTGACGTCCGGGACTCCGAACATCATTCGGTCACCAACATACATAACCCAATAATACTATATCGTTACCGAACATTAAGCGCGCGGACCCTACGGGTTCAAGAATCATGTGGACATGACCGAGACACCTCTCCGGTCAATAACCAATAGCGGGACCTGGATGCCCATATTGGTTCCAACATATTCCTCGAAGATCTTTATCGGTCGAACCACGATGCCAAGGATTCAATCAATCATGTATGCAGTTCCCTTTGTCCAGCGGTATGTTACTTGCCCGAGATTCAATCGTCGGTATCTCCATAACTAGTTCAATCGCGTTATCGGCAAGTCTCTTTACTCGTTCCGTAATACAAGATCCCGTGACTAACTCCTTAGTCACATTGCTTGCAATCTTCTTGTGATGCTGTATTACCGAGTGGGCCTAGAGATACCTCTTCGTCATACAGAGTGACAAATCCCAGTCTCGATCCATGCCAACCCAACAAACACCCTCGGAGATACCTGTAGAGAATCTTTATGATCACCCTGTTACTTTGTGACGTTTGATACACACAAGGCATTCCTCCGGTGTCGGGGAGTTGCATGATCTCATGGTCATAAGAACAGATACTTGTCATGAAGAAAGTAGTAGCAATAAACTAATACGATCAAATGCTATGCTTACGGTTGGGTCTTGTCCATCACATCATTCTCCTAATGATGTGACCCCGTTATCAAATTACAACTCATGTCTATGGTTAGGAAACCTAAACCATCTTTGATCAACGAGCTAGTCTAGTAGATGCTCACTAGGGACACGGTGTTGTCTATGTATCCACACATGTATCTGAGTTTCCGATCAATACAATTCTAGCATGGATAATAGACGTTTATCATGAACAAGGAAATATGATAATAACCAATTTATTATTGCCTCTGGGGCATATTTCCAATAGTGTCCCACTTGCACTAGAGTCAATAATCTAGTTCACATCACCATGTGATTAACACCTAATGAGTTCTGGGGTTTGATCATGTTTTGCTTGTGAGAGAGGTTTTAGTCATTGGGTCTGCAACATTCAGATCCGTGTGTACTTTGCAAATCTCTATGTCATACTGTAGATGCTGCTACCACGCTCCACTTGGAGCTATTCCAAACATCTGCTACACTATACGTATCCAAATTGCTACTCAGAGTCATCCGGATTGGTGTCAAAGCTTGCATCGACGTAACCCTTTACGACGAACTCTTTATCACCTCCATAATCGAGAAACATTTCCTTAGTCCTCTAGTTACTAAGGATAATTTTGACCGCTGTCCAGTGATCCACTCTTGGATCACTCTTGTACCCCTTGCCAGACTAATGGCAAGGCACACATCACATGCGGTACACAACATGGCATACAGTATAGAGCCTATGGCCGAGGCGTAGGGGATGACATTCATCCTTTCTATTTCTTTTGCCGTGGTCAAGCTTTGAGTCTGACTCAACTTCACACCTTACAATACAGGCAGGAACTCCTTCTTTGACTGATCCATTTTGAACTCCTTCAAAATCTTGTCAAGGTATGTGCTCATTGAAATTCTTACCACGCGTCTTGATCTATCTCTATAGATCTTGATGCCCATTATTTAAGTAGCCTTTTCTAGGTCTTCCTTTGAAAAACTTCCAAACAACCCTTTATGCTTTCCAGAAATTCTACAACATTTCTGATCAACAATATGTCATCCACATATACTTATCAGAAATTCTATAGTGCTCCCACTCACTTTCTTGTAAATACAAGTTTCTATAAACTTTGCATAAGCCCAAAAGCTTTGATCAACACATCAAAGCGCATATTCCAACTCTGAGATGCTTGCACTAGTCCATTGAAGGATCGCTGGAGCTCGCATACCTTTTAGCATCCTCAGGATCGACAAAACCTTCCGGTTGTATCACATACAACCTTTCCTCACGGAAACCGTTAAGGAAACTCTGTTTTGACATCCATCTGCTAGATTTCATAATCAAAAAATGCAGCAACTGCTAACATAATCCCAACGGACTTCAGCATCACTACGAGTGAGAAAGTCTCATCATAGTCAACTCCTGGAACTTGTCAGAAACCTCTTTGCGACAAGTCGAGCTTTTATAAATGGTGACATTACCATCAATGTTTGTATCAAAGATCCACTTGTACTTAATGGCCTGCCGGTCAACGGGCAAGTCTACCAAACTCCATACTTGGTTTTCATACATGGATCCTATCTCGGATTTCATGGCTCCTAGCCATTTGTTGGAATCTGGGCCCACCATCGCTTCTTCATAGCTCGTAGATTCACTGTTGTCTAACAACATGACCTCCAAGATAGGATTGTCGTACCACTCAGGGGCGGTACGAGTCCTTGTCGACCTACAAGGCTTGGTAGTAACTTGATCTGAAGCTTCATTATCATCATCATTATCTTCCTCTTCAATTGGTGTAAGCATTACAGGAACACCGTTCTGCGCTGTGCTATCGTCCAATTCAAGTGAAGGTTCAACAACCTTATCAAGTTCTACCTTCCTCCCACTCACTTCTTTCGAGAGAACATCCTTCTCTAGAAAGGATCCATTCTTGGCAACAAAGACCTTGCCTCCGGATCTGTGATAGAAGGTATACCCAATTGTTGCTTTAGGGTATCTTATGAAGATGCACTTTTCTGCTTTGGGTTTGAGCTTATCAGACATAAGTGTCGCATTCCCAAACTCTAAGAAACGACAACTTAGGTTTCTGCCAAACCATAATTCATACGGTGTCATCTCAATGGATTTAGATGGTGCCCTATTAAAGTGAATGTAGTTGTCTCTAATGCATAACCCCAAAATGATAGTGACAAATCGGTAAGAGACATCATAGTACGCACCGTATCCAATAGAGCATGACTACGACGTTTGGACACACCATTACACTATGGTGTTCCAGGTGGCGTGAGTTGTGAAACAATTTCCACATTGTCTTAAGTTGCATACCAAACTCGTAACTCAGATATTCACCTCCACGATCATATCGTAGACAGTTTATCTTCTTGTCACGATGATCTTCAATTTCACTCTCAAATTGCTTGAACTTTTCAAACGTTTCAGACTTGTGTGTCATTAAGTAAATATACCCATATCTACTCAAATCATTAGTGAAGGTAAGAAAATAATGATATCCACCGCACACTTCAACACTCATTGGACCGCATACATCAACATGTATCATTTCCAATAAGTCACTTGCCCGCTCCATCATACCGGAAAACGGGGTCTCAGTCATCTTGCCCATGAGGCATGGTCCGCATGTCTCAACCGATTCGAAATTGAGTGACTCCAAAGATCCGTCGACATGGAGTTTCTTCATGCGCTTTACACCAATATGACCTTAGCGGCAGTGCCACAAGTAAGTGGTACTATCATTATTAACTTTGCATCTTTTGGCATCAATATTATGAACATGTGTATCACTATGATCGAGATTCAATAAACCATTCACATTGGGTGCATGACCATTGAAGGTATTATTCATGTAAACGGAATAACCATTATTCTCTAACTTAAATGGATAATTGTATTGCAATAAACACGATCTAATCATGTTCATGCTCAACGCAAACACCAAATAACATTTATTTAGGTTCAACACTAATCCCAAAGGTAGAGGGAGCGTGCGATGGTGATCACATCAACCTTGGAAACACTTCCAACACACATCGTCACGTCGCCCTTGGCTAGTCTCCGTTTATCCCGTAGCTTTTATTTCAAGTTACCAATATTAGCAACTAAACCGGTATCTAATACCCAGGTGTTACTAGGAGTACTAGTAAGGTACACATCAATAACACGTATATCAAGTATACTTTTGTTGACGTTGCCATCCTTCTTATCTACCAAGTATTTGGGGTAGTTCCGCTATCAGTGACCGTTCCCCTTACAATAGAAGCACTTAGTCTCGGGTTTGGGTTCAACCTTGGGTTTCTTCAGTGGAGCGGCAATTGTTTTGCCATTCTTGAAGTTTCCCTTCTTGCCCTTGCCCTTCTTGAAACTAGTGGTCTTACCATCAACACTTGATGCTCCTTCTTGATTTCTACCTTCACATCGTAAAACATCATGAATAGCTCAGGGATCATCTTCTCTATCCCTTGCATGTTATAGTTCATCACGAAGCTCTAGTAGCTTGGTGGCAGTGACTTGGAGAACTCTGTCAATCACTATCTTATCTGGAAGATGAACTCCCACTCGATTCAAGCGATTGTAGCACAAAGACATTCTGAGCACATGCTCACTGACTGAGCTATTCTCCTCCATCTTGTAAGCAAAGAACATGTCAGAGGTCTCATACCTCTCAACACGGGCATGAGCCTGAAATACCAATTTCAGCTCTTGGAACATCTCATATGATCCATGGTGTTCAAAACGTCTTTGGATCCCCAGTTCTAAGCCGTAAAGCATGGCACACTAAACTATCAAGTAGTCATCAGAACGTGTCTGCCAGACGTTCACAACATCCACAGACAACGCTTGAGGGGGTGGCGCACCGAGCGGTGCATCGAGGACATAAGACTTCTGTGCAGCAATGTGGACAATCCTCAGATCACGGACCCAGTCCGCATAATTGCTACCATCATCTTTCAACTTACTTTTTCTCTAGGAACATATCAAAATACAGGGGAGCTACAGCGTGAGCTATTGATCTACAAAATAATTTGCAAAGATAGTTTGACTATGTTCATGATAATGAGTTCAATTAATCATATTACTAAAGAACTCCCGCTCAAATCAACATCCCTCAGGTTGTCTAAGTGTGACATGATCCAAATCCACCAACCCAAGTCTGATCATCACGTGAAATGAGGTGGTTTCAATGGTGAACATCTCCATGTTGATCATATCTACTATATGACTCATGTTTGACCTTTCGGTCTCATGTGTTGCGAGGCCATGTCTCTACATGCTAGGCTCGTCAAGGTTAACCCAAGTATTCCGCGTGTGTAAATTTGGCTTACACCCGTTGTATGCGAACGTAGAGTCTATCACACCCGATCATCATGTGGTGCTTCGAAACGACGAACCTTCGCAACGGTGCATACTTGGGGAGAACACAATTTTATCTTGAAATTTGTAGTGAGGAATCATCTTATAATGCTACCGTCGTCCTAAGCAAAATAAGATGCATAAAAGGATTAACATCACATGCAAATTATATAAGTGACATGATATGGCCATCATCATCCTGTGCTTTTGATCTCCATCTCCAAAGCACCGGCATGATCTCCATAATCACCGGCATGACACCATGATCTCCATCATCATGATCTCCATCATCGTGTCGTCATGTGGTTGTCACGCCAACTATTGCTTCTAAAACTATTGCTAGCTCATAGCGATAAAGTAAAGCAAAAATGGTGAAAATAAATTAAAGACAACCCTATGGCTCCTGCCGGTTGTCGTACTCATCGACATGCAAGTCGTGATAATCTATACAAAGCATGATCATCTCATACATCACATATATCACATCATGTCTTTGGGCATATCACATCATAACATGCCCTGCAAAAACAAGTTAGACATCCTCTACTTTGTTGCTGCAAGTTTTACGTTTTTTTTGACGTGTCAAGGACAGTAGGAGAGGATCCTACTGTCATATATTACTCATCCCACAAAATACAGGTGTGTTACAAGTACATGTTGTTTACAGTGAGTCTTCCATCACCTCCCATTTTCAAGAGGGGTGAGGAGAGAAGGTAGCAAGAGCAGGGGAGGAAGTCTACACTACTGTCTCTAGGAAGGAGTCAATAAAACTAGACAAGGAGGGCTTAACCCTATGTCTCAGGAGTGACACGTCTGTCTTGAATCCCCCCCTCCAAGAAGCAAATGAATGTGGGATCTTCCTGAAGATCAGATCATTCCTTTCCTTCCAAATGCTCCAAGATGACACCATGAAAATTTCCTTGAATAAGGGGGAGCTCCAATTCGTTCTCCTATCTTTGATCATTGCCAATCTATTCCCATCAGCAATCCAGGTAATTCCAACAGCATCCCAGCATCTACGTGCAAAGGGGCAATTGAAGAACAAGTGTTCAACTGTCTCTTCCTCATTGTTGCTACACAGAGCACAATTCAAAGTATCATCTATTTTGTAGTGTCTCCTTTTGAGCATATTCTTGGTATTAACTCTGTTTGCAAGGAGTAAACAGAGAAAAACCTTCAGTTTCATTGTGCCTTTGGAGCGCCAAATCCACTTGAAGGCCTCATCAGCCTCAACGTTTCTGAAATAGAACTTGTAATATCGGGAGGCAGTGTAGTGGGGTCCCCACACGCAGACCCATACATCACTCTGGTTGGCATCAGGCACAGTGGTTAAGTTGGCCTCTTGGAGATCTCGCAGCTCTCCTCTTGCTTGTGTCATGAGAGGCAGGTGGAAACCTTCTTGCAAATCGCTCATTGCTAAGAATTTGGCCACCGAGGCATCCTCCCATTTGAAGAAATAGAATGCTCTAGGGTAGGTCTCTTCAAATATTTGTTCCTTCCACAGGTCTTTCCAGAAGAGGGCCGAGGTCCCATCACCAACCTGCACAGAGGTGACTCCGCGATAAACATCAGCCAAGTTCATGATGTCTCGCCACCAGAACGATCCGCATGAGTTCATCGCATGCGGCACTTTGTTGTCGTAGTACGTGGACCAAATCATGGATACCCAGGGCACATCTCTCCTGTTATAAAAGCTGTGCAAGTATTTCAACAGCAGGGCCACGTTTTGTGTCTTCACGTCCAGAACGCCCAATCCCCCATGATTCTTTGGTCTACAGACGAGGTCCCAGGCAGCAAGAGAGTTGACAGTTTCCCCTCGGTCAGTCTTCTTCCTCCATAAGCATCTGCGGCGGATTTTGTCTAGGTGTTCGATCAGTTTTGGCGGGAGCTTGAGGGTGCACATAGGGTACACCAACATAGAAGTGATCAGCAAATTCAGCAAGGTCAGCTTGCTACCTTGGTCGAGCATGCACAATGACGACGACAACCTACGTTCAGTGCGTTGAACCACGGGCATCAGATCTGCGACTGATGGTTTCGTCGTCCCCATCGGGAGCCCAAGGTACGTAAAAGGCATGGTTCCAACTGAGCATTGTAGTAGGTTGGCAAGATTCGTTACCAGGCCATCTTCGACATTAATGGGGACTAGTAGAGATTTCTGAAAGTTTATCTTAAGTCCTATCGATTTAGCATAATCAATCAAGAGTTGCTTCATGTTATCGACCTGTCCTGGGTTTGTTGGCATCAGTAAAATAGTGTTGTCTACATACTGTACCACCGGGTTGTCTTCGGTGTTGCATGCTGGTATTGGCATCTGGATCTTTCGTTGCCTGTATGCATCATTGATCGCAGCTTGTAGTAGATCAGCTGCTAACACAAAGATCAGGGGGGAAAGTGGATCACCCTGTCGCACTTCAAATTTGCAAAAGAACTGTTTCCCCGGCGTCCCGTTGAGTAAGACAGAGGAGGTTGCTGAGTAGAAGATGCATTCAATCCAGCCGATCCAATGATCATCTATGACGCCCCCGATCTCGACCGTACGCTAATCATACACACAATGCGTACGACCAAGATTAGGGACTCACTGATTGATATCACAACACAACACTAGACACAAATTAAAGTCATACAGCTTCATATTACAAGCCAGGGGCCTCGAGGGCTCGAATACAAAGCTTGACAAGCACGAGTCAGTGGAAGCAAATAATATCTGAGTACAGACATAAGTTAGACAAGTTTTGCCTTAAGAAGGCTAGCACAAACATAAGCAGCGGATGAAAAGAGGCGAGGCCTCCTGCCTGGGAATCTCCTAACTACTCCTGAGCGTCGGGGACAACCTCCACGTAGTAGTAGGCTCCAGCGGTGGTGTAGTAGTCGTCTCCGGCGTACTCCATCTCCTGGGCTCCATCGTCTGAATGCAGAAATCGTATCGAGGGGGAAAGAGAATGGAAAGCAGCAGTGAGTACTCATCCAAAGTACTCGCAAGACTGACATCAGAACTATGCTAAATATGCATCATTATCAAGGGGAGGGGTTATATCTAGACTGACTGCAGAAAGCAAGAATAGGGAGAAGGCCTAGTCCTATCGAAGACTAGCATCTTCAACATCTTGCAGCATTAGAAGAGAGTAGACTGGTATCTCATATATAGTCATATTATAGTAGCAATTTTATTAAGTAACGACGCCCAGAGATTCTTCCCCGACTCCCTGCGAGGAAGCAATCTCGGAGCCACAATTCATTTCAAATTTAAATCACAGTTATAGTGTATAAGGTCAAGGCACAACTCCAAGTCGTCCTGTTACCGTGGACACGGCTATTCGAATAGATTAATCATCCCTGCAGGGGTGCACCGCATCTCCAACACGCTTGATCACCTCCGGCCGGACACACTTTCCTGGGTCATGCCCGGCCTCGGGATAGCAGCACGTCGTCGCCCCACCTAGGCTCAACGAAGAGGCCAGCCCGCCGGTCTAAATCCTAAGTGCGCAGGTTCATGGGCCCACTTGCCCTTGCACTCCTGCACGATGCGAACGCGGCCGGAAGCAGACCTAGTACACTCCAGTCCAAGAGCTGTACCGTCCAGTCCAATCCGGTGCGCGCCTCTCCATTGCTGACGTCCGAAGAGCTTCGGCTGATACAACGACGCTGAGTGCCCATAACTTTCCCACGTGATGGTTTGGTGCGCAATAAGGCCAACGACCAACTCAGATCAAATACCCAACCCATTAGCATTTTATTAATGCGGGGCAATCTCGACCCATAAAGTGCGGTCCCGTCACCCCGACTCGAGGATGTGTGGCAAGGGCCTCTCCTGCCCGTCCACGCCTCAACATAACCTGGATGCCTTACCGGCGCATCCCACCACACCTCACACATGGGAACCCTTGGGGCCGACCCGTCTCAGGACTGTCGGGAACTCAGGTCCACCTCAACCAGGGTAGTACCGCCTGTCCCTCCAGTCCCGCCTTTCACATGTAAACAAAGTCAAGATGAAGTAACTATGTGTTTATACACCAAGTGGATATCCGAGGAATCACCCTCGATGGATCCCGCTCGAAGTATGTGTATGACAAGAGTCGCTATCGATAAATGGGAAGGAGGAATCACCCTCGATACCCATGACCGATTAGCTACGCTACAGAATTAACATCGGGAGTGCTAAGTGAGGTATCACCCTCGGCACCCGATAGTAGCTCTGCAGTGCCATACTTAAGGGGTGTGCGGTGATGTGAGGGGCCTGGCTCGTCGGTCGGTTGACCGAGTCTTCGGGTCTTCGAGTCGTCGAGTCGTCGATAAAGAAGCAGGGGCAACTGGGACTAAGGGGGTCTCAGGGGATTCACTGCTCAACCTATACTAAGCAGTTGGTATGATTGCAGGTATAGTAACAGTTCATCAAAATAGGCTATGCATCAGAATAGGAGCTAGCTAATACAGTAGCAAAATCTAATGCAAGAATAAGAGGGAAAGGAATGGGCGATATCGGAATGCTCAAGGGGGGTTGCTTGCCTTGCTGCTCTGCGGCAAAAGGCTGATCGTTGGCGGTGTAGTCGTGCCCGGCAGCACCGTCAGTCTCGAAGGCTACCGGAGAGAAGAGGGGGGAAGAAACAATAAATACAAGCAAACAGATGCAACATGATGCATGACATGGCAATATGCAGTGCCGGGTAGTCTAACGCAGTACTACACGTATCAGACGGAACGGGAGAATATCTGAAGATATTTCCCGGGTCTTTGGATTTATCGGACAGACGATCCGGAGGGGAAAAGTTCCATGTTCATCATGCTAGGAGCATGTGACAGATGAACGGATAGCATAATCAGATTAGTGGGATTTTTCTGATCAACTCTCATATATAAAGTTTTTTGATCTGAGCTACATATTATTTTCTATGATTTTTCAAAGATTTAATCATTTTCTGGAATTAACAGAATTAAATTAATTCGAAAAATGCTATTATAACACCATGCTGACATCAGCATTGCATCAGCAGTCAACAGTCTCAGCCTACTGGTCAAACCTGACATGTGGGACCCACATGTCATAGACTCATTTTTAAATCAGAGTTAAATTAAACTAACAGAGACTAATTTAGCAAGTGGGGCCCATCTGTCATAGACACATTAGGCTAAATTAATTATTTTAATTAACCTAATTAACTAATTAGTTATCTGACAGGGGTGGCCCACCTGTCATACACACAGGGGGACTGGGACCCACCAGTGAGTGACTGGACCAGGCCCAGTCAGCACGTTGACCTGGTCAATAGGTCAACGGGGTCGGGCTGGCCCACTGGCCAGTGACCCTGTGGGTGGCCCCGACCGGGCCACGTCGGCGGCGGCGCCGTCCGGCCGTCGGAGGAGCTCCGGCGAGCTCCAGAAACGGTGGCGCGGCTCGGAAATCCTCTACAGGGCACCAAATCGTGCGTTCTTGGGCGCGTTCGAAAGCTGGCGTTGCCGCCGTTCCATTCCGGCCATCGGGGCGAGCTGCGGTGGCCGGAGCTGAGCGCTACGTCGACGGCGGCGGAAGCAGGCTTCGGGCGGTGATGGCAAAAGGCGACGCAACGCGTTAGCGAGCGAACCAAAGGTGCTGGGCGATCCTACGTGACGCGGCGAGCACGATGGTGTTACGCCCGGGACCATTTGGTCACCGGAGGCTCGTCGGCGATGAGCTCAGGCGGAGAAGTGTTCGGGCGCGCGTCGTGGACGGCGCTAGGAGGCACGAGCGGGGGCGTGCGTGTGCGCGTTGTGCTCCTGGGAGCACCAGGAGCACGGTGCTGCGCTCAGGCGAGCGTGACGGCGACGGTGGCGACGACCACAAGCTCGTCGGCGGCAGCGCGCTTCGGGCATCCGAGGAGGAAGAAGAGTCGATGGCGACGGCGCAGAGCTCCAGGGGCTTGGTCCAGCGGTCGAGGAGGAAGGGCTCGTCGCGGTGGAGTTTCTGGACAGACTACGGAGGCGGGGGAGTGGCTACGGCCACGGCTAGCCGGCGTCCATGGCGGCGGTGGCGCTCAGGAGAGAGTGGAGCGGGCGAGCGAGAGCTGGAGAGAGGGAGAGGAGAGGCGAATGGCGAAGGCGACCAGGGGGGACGGGTCAGGGCGAGGCTTATCCCCTCGCCCACCTGCTCCCGTCGGCGTGGCGAACGGCGACAGCGCGGCGCGGCTCTGTCCACGGCGGGAGCGACACGGAGGGGAGAAGGACGGTGGGCAGGTGGGAGTGGGCTGGGCCAGCGCGGCCCAGTCGCCAGGTAAGTGGGCTTCTGCCCTTTTTCTTTTGTTTCTTTTCTGTTTTCTTTTCTCCAGAGAGCAAAACAATTATTTGAGCCACCATTTCATTTTGCAAAAATGTGGGAATTGGCCCAACAATTATGTTCCAATATATGGCAGTGACAGAAAAAGTCTGGGGCCTAATTGACTTTATTTGAATTTTTCTACAAATGGAAGAGCATTTAAAATGCCTCCTTTGCACTGTTTTAAATTGCTATGGCCCACCTTAGCTTGATGGTATGTTGTTTTCCCTAACAAATAATAGTTAGGGAATTTTTGCTAAATGATGAACATTATTGCAGAAATATTTGAGCAACTTCAAATTTCACTTGCTAATTGAATTTGATTTCAAAGTGGAGTTTTAAATGATATTTGAATCAAAGGTGATCAAGGACTGTTTAGCAAAAGGTTAGCTTAATCACTTGGCCATTACTGTAGCTTAATTACAATCATCACTGTAGCAAAACCCAGGGTGTCACAACTCTCCCCTACTAAAAAGAATTCTCGTCCCGAGAATTAAGAAGTAGAAGGAAAGAGCCCGGGGTAGTCTACACGAAGATGATCTTCGCGTTCCCAAGTGGCTTCATCTTCAGAATGATTTGCCCACTGCACTTTGAAGAACTTGGTAACCTTTTGACGAGTCCGACGTTCAGTTTCATCGAGAATGCGGACTGGTTGCTCTTTGTAAGAAAGGTCTTGTTGCAGCTCAAGCATATCATGATCCACTGCTCGGATAGGATCCTTGAAGCAGCGACGAAGTTGTGACACATGGAACACATTATGAACCTGAGAAAGGTTTGGCGGTAGTTCCAGTTGATATGCCACCTTACCACGCCTTTCGAGAATAGTGAAAGGACCAATATAACGAGGAGCCAGCTTGCCCTTGATCCCAAAATGGTGTGTACCTCTCATTGGCGTGACTCGAAGATAAGCCTTTTCGCCAGGTTGATAGACCATATCTTTGTGATGACGGTCATACTGACTCTTCTGACGAGACTGAGCAGCCTTCAGATTTGCATGAATAATGCGGACTTGATCTTCGGCATGTTGGATAATATCCGGACCGATAAGTGCACATTCCCCAGTTTCTGACCAATTCAGAGGAGTTCGACACTTACGTCCATATAATACTTCAAAGGGAGCCATCTTCAGACTAGCTTGATAGCTATTGTTATAGGAGAACTCAGCATACGGGAGAGATTCCTCCCATTTCTTGACGAAAGAAATGACACAAGCTCGAAGCATGTCTTCGAGAATCTGGTTGACTCTTTCAACTTGTCCCTGGGATTGAGGGTGAAAAGCGGTGCTGAAGGACAAACGAGTCCCCATAGCTTCCTGGAAACTTGTCCAGAATCTTGAAGTGAATAAACTACCACGGTCTAAACTAATCACCAATGGAATACCGTGGAGTGAAACAACTCTGGACATGTATAGATCTGCCAGCTGACTAGCAGTAATAGTTTCCTTGACAGCCAGAAAATGTGCAACTTTGGACAACCGGTCAATGACGACAAGAATAGCATCATTACCTTTCTGCGATCTGGGAAAACTAGTAATGAAGTCCATTTCAACATGATCCCATTTCCATTCAGGAATAGAAATATGTTGTAGAGTTCCAGCAGGCCTTTGATGTTCTGCTTTGATCTGACGGCAAATGTCACATTCTGAAACATAGCGTGCAATGTCTTGCTTCATGTTAGACCACCAGGATCTTCGACGAATGTCTTGGTACATCTTGGTACTACCAGGATGAATAGACAGCGGAGTGTGATGTGCTTCCTTCATGATCTCTTGAGTCATATCATGGTTTTTCTCCTTACTCGGTACCACTAGGCGGTCTTTGAAGTACAAAGCGCATCCTCAGCAATAGTGTAGGGTGAGGGCTTTCCTTCTGCGAGATCGCGTTTAATCCTCTCGACTTCATTGTCACACTTCTGGATCCACTTGATGACGTCCACAAGATCTGGTTTAGCAACCAGGGTATTAAGAGAACCCTGGGAAACAACATGGAGGTTCATTTTGTAGGACCCTTCAGGAGGGGTAGCGAGATAACCCTGAGGAACAATATGGAGGTTCAGCTTGCGAAATTCTTCTTGAAGAAGGGGGTGAACCTTGTGAACCTGAAGGTGATTGCAGTACGACTTGCGGCTCAAAGCATCAGCCATTTCATTAGCCTTGCCTAGGGTATAAGAAATACCCACATTGTAATCTGCTATGTGCTCCATCCATCTCTGTTAACGGAGGTTCAGATCTGGCTGAGTAAACAGATACTTCAGACTTTGGTGGTCGGTGTAGATCTCGCAACGGTTCCCAACAAGGTATTGCCGCCACTCTTTCAGTGCATGAATTGCCGTGGCAAGTTCAAGGTCATGAACTGGGTAGTTCTCTTCATGAGGACGCAATTGGCGAGATGCATAAGCAACCACTCTGCGTTCTTGCATTAGGACACAACCCATTCCGTGACGAGAAGCGTCACAATAAATGACAAAGTCCTTACGAGTATCCGGAGGAGCAAGCACTGGAGCAGAGGTCAGCTTGTCCTTAAGTGCCTGAAAGCTCTCCTGACATTTTTCTGTCCACTCATATTTAACACCTTTGTGAAGTAAATTGGTTAAGGGCTTTGCAATCTTGGAGAAGTTCTCGACGAATCGACGGCAATAGCTGGCGAGCCCGAGAAAACTTCTGACTTGCTTGACATTCTTCGAGGGAGTCCAGTCAAGAATAGCCTGAACTCGTTCAAGGTTGACCGCAATAGCATCCTTGGAGATCACATGACCAAGGTAGGTTACTTCGTCCATCCAGAACTCACACTTTGAGTACTTTGCATAAAGTTGATGTTCTCGAAGCCTCTCCAGTATAAGACGAAGATGTTCAGCATGCTCTTCTTTATTCTTGGAGAATACCAGAATATCATCCAGATAAACCACGACGAATTTATCGAGGTAGTCCATAAAAATATAATTCATCAAGCGAGAGAAGGTTGCTGGAGCATTGGTTAAGCCGAAGGACATGACGGTGTACTCGTATGAACCATAGCGAGTAACAAATGCAGTCTTGGGAATATCTTCTTCACGAACTCGGATTTGATGGTAACCCAACCTCAAGTCGAGTTTAGAAAATACTGACGAACCGGCAAGTTGATCATACAGATCGTTGATCCGAGGAAGCGGATATTTGTTTTGAATCGTTGCTTGGTTGATGGGACGGTAATCTTGGACCAATCGATTTGTACCATCTTTCTTCTTGACAAAGAGAGAAGGTGCTCCCCAAGCAGAGGAACTTGGACGAATGAAACCCAGACGAAGCGAATTGTCAATTTCTTGTTTAAGTTCAAGGAGTTCATGTGGTGGCATCTTATACGGACGCTTGGCAATAGGAGTGGTACCAGGTAACAAGTCGATGACAAACTCGACAGCTCTAGCATCCCTGGGAGTTCTTCCGAAAAAACATCTTGGAAATCCCGGACAA
Source organism: Elymus sibiricus (assembly GCA_039707655.1). Taxonomy (NCBI): domain Eukaryota; kingdom Viridiplantae; phylum Streptophyta; class Magnoliopsida; order Poales; family Poaceae; genus Elymus; species Elymus sibiricus. Next base: position 336,958,158 of record CM077675.1, on the reverse strand, counting down.
CTGGAATGTTTTCAATCCCTTCAAGAGGTGACTCATTTAATGCATTCAAGGCATATAGTCGGGCTTCAGCATCTCGAACCAGATGAGCATGGTAGTTGACTATCTCATCCGAAGGGTGCAGAAGGTGGATAGTTTTGGTGGCACAAACGACGGAAGCAGTATGTGCTTTCAACCAATCCATTCCCAGAATAAGGTCAATCTTGGAAGACTTTAATATTATGGGGGAGGCATGGAATTCCAGTCCTTCTATTTCAATGGGGACATCTGGACAAACCATGGAGGTTTGGCATTGGCCAGCGGGGGTGTTTACCACTATTGGAATGCTCATCTCCTCGTACTTAATGCCATGCATGTATGCAAAAATCTTCAGACATAAAAGAATGCGATGCTCCTGTATCAAACAATACAGAAGCTGGTATGAAGTTAACAAGGAGTGTACCCATCACAGTAGCAGGCTGATCTTGAACTTCATTCATATCAACATTGTTAGCTTGAGCACGTCCCTGAGCAGGCCTGGCATTGTTGTTGCGGGGCTGGTTGGAAGGCAGTGTAAGTTGTTTCTGATTCTGCCTGCATTCTCTAGCACGGTGTCCTGGGCGACCAAACTTGAAGCACAGCCCATCCTCAGGACGAGAAGGGGGAACAGGGGCTCGTGGTGGCGGAGCTAGTAGCCTCGGCTGCCTAGGTGGGGGCGGAGGCAGACGAGGTGCAGCATAGGACGGCCGCGGAGCAGGAGGCGGTGCATGGTACATATTGTGGGGGATCCAGATCTTGCGCTTCTGAGCAGATGAGCCCGAAGATGAGCCCATGCCACGATTGCGCTTGCTGCTGTCCTTGTAGTCCTGCAGACCCGTCTCCACTATAATAGACTTGTTCACCAAGGTGGCAAAATTACCGAAGTCTTGAGCAAGGAGTGCCAGCTTGATATCTAGGTGGAGACCTTCACGGAACTTCTCCTGCCTACGAGCATCAGTTGCAACGTCTTCTTCAGCGTAGCGAGACAAATCCAGAAATTCCCACTGATAAGCATCCACAGTCTTGTTGCCCTGGACTAAGTTGCGGAATTCACGCTTCTTCTTATCCATCATTCCCTAAGGAATGTGACGAGCACGGAACGCAGCTTGGAACTCTGGCTAGGTGATGATTGTTCCAACAGGTTGTGAGCGCCTGTGGCTGTCCCACCATTGAGCAGCGGGGCCCTTCAGAAAGTACGAGGCAAAGGTGACATAGCTAGCCTCTGGGGCGCCTGAAGATTCCAGCTCATATGTGATGTCACGGAGCCAGTCATCTGCGTCAAGCGGCTGAGTTGAGCTGCGGTAGATCGCAGGGTTGAGACGCATGAAGTCTTGCAGAGTCATTGGGGCTGGCTGCTGATTCATATTCGGCCTCGGGAAATGGTCTATAAGCCCTTGCATAAACTGGCGATTCAGTTCAAACTGTTGCATCATACCAGCCATGTAGTCCGGTGGTGGTGGTGGTTCAAGCGCACCACGACCACGACCAGCTGGCCTAACCATTCTGTCAAAATTTTAACAGTGGTAGTTTAGTATTGGGTAATTGCAAAAAACAACGAGTCATTCATGAAGTAAATTGCACAAAGAAGGCAGTGCAATAGATACGACATAGTAGTTCAAATTTCAACATACAGGTCCATACATAAGTCTATTACAAACCATAAGTTCGTTACAAAATAGACGATAGGTCCGGCATGAAAATAACCTAGACAACTAGGCGGCACGCAGGCACGCGGTGGAGGGATACAACAACGGGACATAGCGATAAGCTACATCAACGTCGGGGACAACGAAAGTAGCCACGGAACTGCAGATGACCCTGATTGTGAAACCCGGTGGTAGGGTCCTGCATCCCTTGCACACTCCGATGCAGAACCTGCATAATAAGCGGGAGCGCAGGTCCACGTGCCGGAGTACGACCTCCAACCTCAGGCCATTCAAGACCTGGAGGAAACTCAGTCCGAGGCTGGTAAAGGATGTGCTCCGGATGTATCCTCGCATGGACTGCTAGCAACAACTGCTCCATAGCCTGAAGAAGACGAGCTCGGATGGCGTACAACTCGAAGTTAAGAGCCCTGACAGTGCGATCCAGTGCCTCAGTGTACTGGACCAGAACCTGTGGGTCGTAACGACGACTCACGTAGGGGGTGCAGATAGCAGTGTAGGATCGGTCGGTACGCTGCCGTGCGAAAGGGGTCAAGACCTCAGCGTCGGCTGCCGTATCAACTCCAGCAGGAACATACGGGATGTATCGGTATGCTGTCTCCTCCAAACAGGGGTTCGCTGCACGGAGACGAACAATAGCAGCATAGGGAGCATCCTGTACTGCCATCTCAACAGTCACTCCAATGCCACGGAAGGTGTGTAGCTCAGTGATGGAGAGGTCCTGTCGATCCCAGATAACCATCTCAGCCTCATACTATTCCTGGTTGAACTCATGGTAGTCCTCGTAAACAGTGTACTCAGGGTACCAGCGATATCCCAGCTTCTTCAAGAGGCCGACCAGAATGGCCGGAAACCCAGTCGTATCGTGCGCGTAGGTCAGACGAACGATCTGCCTACCGGGACACATCTGTAACAAGGAGATTCAAGATGTCAAATGACAGTGTGTGCATCATAACTTGAAAGAAGACAACTTTTGACGAAACAATCCTCCGGTGGATGTGATCACGAGAACCTAATGTTAGAGTTAGGAAATCTTTAACCCGAAAGAGAAGAGAGATCAGAACCCAGAGTAAGGATGAGGAATAAAAGATCCTAATACCACCCGATTGAGATGTGGGCCCGTAAGCCACACAACTATGTTAGTAAAAGTTTTCCAATGACTAGACTCAACTTCGGCCAAGGAGTTGGAAAGGGGGCTACCTACAGGCAGTCGACTCTGATACCAACTTGTGACGCCCGCGATCTCGACCGTACGCTAATCATACACACAATGCGTACGACCAAGATTAGGGACTCACTGATTGATATCACAACACAACACTAGACACAAATTAAAGTCAGACAGCTTCATATTACAAGCCAGGGGCCTTGAGGGCTCGAATACAAAGCACGACAAGCATGAGTCAGCGGAAGCAAATAATATCTGAGTACAGACATAAGTTAGACAAGTTTTGCCTTAAGAAGGCTAGCACAAACATAAGCAGTGGATTGAAAGAGGCGAGGCCTCCTGCTTGGGAACCTCCTAACTACTCCTGAGCATAGGGGGCAGCCTCCACGTAGTAGTAGGCTCCAGCGGTGGTGTAGTAGTCATCTCTGGCATACTCCATCTCCTGGGCTCCATCGTCTGAACGCGGAAATTGTATCGAGGGGGAAAGAGAATGCAAAGCAGCAGTGAGTACTCATCCAAAGTACTCGCAAGACTGACATCAGAACTATGCTAAATATGCATCATTATCAAGGGGAGGGGTTATATCTGGACTGACTGTAGAAAGCAAGAATAGGGAGAAGGCCTAGTCCTATCAAAGACTAGCATCTTCAGCATCTTGCAGCATTAGAAGAGAGTAGACTGGTATCTCATATATAGTCATATTATTGTAGCAATTTTATTAAGTAACCACGCCCAGAGATTCTTCCCCGACTCCCTGCGAGGAAGCAATCCCGGAGCCACAATTCATTTCAAATTTAAATCACAGTTATAGTTGTATAAGGTCAAGGCACAACTCCAAGTCGTCCTGTTACCGTGGACACGGCTATTCGAATAGATTAATCATCCCTGCATGGGTGAACCGCATCTCCAACACGCCTGATCACCTCCGGCCGGACACACTTTCCTGGGTCATGCCCGGCCTCGGGATAGCAGCACGTCGTCGCCCCACCTAGGCTCAACGAAGAGGCCAGCCCGCCGGTCTAAATCCTAAGCACTCAGGTTCGTGGGCCCACTTGCCCTTGCACTCCTGCACGACGCGAACGCGGCCGGAAGCAGACCTAGTACACTCCAGTCCAAGAGCTGTACCGTCCAGTCCAATCCGGCGCGCACCGCTCCATTGCTGACATCCAAAGAGCTTCGGCTGATACAACGACGCTGAGTGCCCATAACTTTCCCACGTGATGGTTTGGTGCGCAATAAGGCCAACGACCAACTCAGATCAAATACCCAACCCATTAGCATTTTATTAATGCGGGGCAATCTCGACCCATAAAGTGCGGTCCCGTCACCCCGACTCGAGGATGTGTGGCAAGGGCCTCTCCTGCCCGTCCACGCCTCAACATAACCCGGATGCCTTACCGGCGCATCCCACCACACCTCACACACGGGTACCCTTGGGGCCGACCCGTCTCAGGACTGTCGGGAACTCAGGTCCACCTCAACCAGGGTGGTACTGCCTGTCCCTCCAGTCCCGCCTTTCACATGTAAACAAAGTCAAGATGAAGGAACTGTGTGTTTATACACCAAGTGGATATCCGAGGAATCACCCTCGATGGATCCCGCTCGAAGTATGTGTATGACAAGAGTCGCTATCGATAAATGGGAAGGAGGAATCACCCTCGATACCCACCACCGATTAGCTACGCTACAGAATTAACATCGGGAGTGCTAAGTGAGGTATCACCCTCGGCACCCGATAGTAGCTCTGTAGTGCCATATTTAAGGGGCGTGCGGTGATGTGAGGGGCTTGGCTTGTTGGTCGGTTGATGTGAGGGGCAACTAGGACTAAGGGGGTCTCAGGGGATTCACTGCTCAACCTATACTAAGCAGTTGGTATGATTGCAGGTATAGTAACATTTCATCAAAATAGGCTATGCATCAGAATAGGAGCTAGCTAATACAGTAGCAAAATCTAATGCAAGAATAAGAGGGAAAGGAATGGGCGATATCGGAATGCTCAAGGGGGGTTGCTTGCCTTGCTGCTCTGCGGCAAAAGGCTGATCGTTGGCGGTGTAGTCGTACCCGGCAGCACCGTCAGTCTCGGAGGCTACCGGAGAGAAGAGGGGGGAAGAAACAATAAATACAAGTAAACAGATGCAACACGATGCATGACATGGCAATATGCAATGCCGGGTAGTCTAACGCAGTACTACACGTATCAGATGGAACGGGAGAATATCTGACGATATTTCCCGGGTCTTTGGATTTATCGGACAGACGATCCGGAGGGGAAAAGTTCCATGTTCATCATGCTAGGAGCATGTGACAGATGAACGGATAGCATAATCAGATTTGTGGGATTTTTCTGATCAACTCTCATATATAAAGTTTTTTGATCTGAGCTACAGATTATTTTCTATGATTTTTCAAAGATTTAATCATTTTCTGGAATTAACAGAATTAAATTAATTCGAAAAATGCTATTATGATACCATGCTGACATCAGCATTGCATCAGCAGTCAACAGTCTCAGCTGACTGGTCAAACCTGACATGTGGGACCCACATGTCATAGACTCATTTTTAAATCAGAGTTAAGTTAAACTAACAGAGACTAATTTAGCAAGTGGGGCCCATCTGTCATAGACACATTAGGCTAAATTAATTATTTTAATTAACCTAATTTACTAATTAGTTATCTGACAGGGGTGGCCCACCTGTCATACACACAGGGGGACTGGGACCCACCAGTCAGTGACTGGACCAGGCCCAGTCAGCACGTTGACCTGGTCAACAGGTCAACGGGGTCGGGCTGGGCCACTGGCCAGTGACCATGCGGGTGGCCCCGACCGGGCCACGTCGGCGACGGCGCCGTCCGGCCACCGGAGGAGCTCCGGCGAGCTCCCGAAACGGTGGCGCGGCTCGGAAATCCTCTACGGGGCACCAAATCGTGTGTTCTTGGGCGCGTTCGAAATCTGGCGTTGCCGCCGTTCCATTCCGGCCATCGGGGCAAGCTGCGGTGGCCGGAGCTGAGCGCTACTTCGACGGCGGAGGAAGTAGGCTTCGGGCGGCGATGGCAAAAGGCGACGCAGCGCGTTAGCGAGCGAACCAAAGGTGCTGGGCGATCCTACGCGACGCGGCGAGCACGATGGTGGTACGCCCGGGACCATTTGGTCACCGGAGGCTCGTCAGCGACGAGCTCAGGCGGAGAAGTGTTCGAGCGCGCGTCGTGGACGGCGCTAGGAGGCACGAGCGGGGGCGTGCGTGTGCGCGTTGTGCTCCTGGGAGCACCAGGAGCACGGTGCTGCGCTCAGGCGAGCGTGACGGCGACGGTGGCGACGACCACAAGCTCGTCGGCGGCAGCGCGCTTCGGGCGTCCGAGGAGGAAGAAGAGTCGATGGCGACGGCGCAGAGCTCCAGGGGCTTGGTCCAGCGGTCGAGGAGGAAGGGCTCATCGCGGCGGAGTTTCTGGACGGACTACGGAGGCGGGGGAGTGGCTACGGCCGCGGCTAGCCGGCGTCCATGGCGGCGGTGGCACTCGGGAGAGAGTGGAGCGGGCGAGCGAGAGCTGGAGAGAGGGAGAGGAGAGGCGAATGGCGAAGGTGGCCAGGGGGGACGGCTCGGGGCGAGGCTTATCCCCTCGTCCAGCTGCTCCCGTCGGCGTGGCGAACGGCGACGGTGCGGCGCGGCTCTGTCCACGGCGGGAGCGACACGGAGGGGAGAAGGACGGTGGGCAGGTGGGAGTGGGCTAGGGCAGCACAGCCCAGTCGCCAGGTAAGTGGGCTTCTGCCCTTTTTCTTTTGTTTCTTTTTTGTTTTCTTTTCTCCAGAGAGCAAAACAATTATTTGAGCCACCATTTCATTTTGCAAAAATGTGGGAATTGGCCAACAATTATGTTGCAATATATGGCAGTGACAGAAAAAGTCTGGGGCCCAATTGACTTTATTTGATTTTTTCTACAAATGGAAGAGCATTTAAAATGCCTCCTTTGCACTGTTTTAAATTGCTATGGTCCACCTTAGCTTGATGGTATGTTGTTTTCCCTAACAAATAATAGTTAGGGAATTTTTGCTAAATGATGAACATTTTCGCAGAAATATTTGAGCAACTTCAAATTTCACTTGCCAATTGAATTTGATTTCAATGTGGAGTTTTAATGATATTTGAATCAAAGGTGATCAAGCACTGTTTAGCAAAAGGTTAGCTTAATCACTTGGCCATTACTGTAGCTTAATTACAATCATCACTGTAGCAAAACCCAGGGTGTCACATCATCAAAACCCATATGTTTCATGATGTCTAGCATTGCAGAGTGTTTGATGGTATCAAAGGCTTTGGCAAAGTCCAGTTTGAGCATAATGATGGGATCTCCGGACTGTTTACATTGATGTATGTATTCATATGCCCAAGCTAAGCAATCTTGGATGGTCCTGGATTGAAGAAATCCATATTGATTTTTGTGGACTATTTTCAGGATTACCTTCTGTAATCTATTAGCCAGGATTTTGGTTAGGACCTTCAAACAACAATTGAGCAGTGTAATCGGCCTAAAGTCATTTGCAGTCTCAGGGGAGTTAATCTTAGGTATGAGTGTTATAAACCCCGAGTTGATGCTGGACAAGTCTAAATCCCCCTGGTAGAAATCTTCACAGAGCTTGTAGAAATCTTCTTTGATGATGTGCCAACAAGATTTCAGAAATTGTCCATTAAACCCATCAGGTCCAGGGGCTCTGTCAGTTGGCATTGTTCTGACCACATCATCTATTTCTTTATGTGTGAAGGGGGTAGATGCTGCAAGTTTTACGTGGCTGCTATGGGCAACTAGTAAGAACCATTCTTACCTACGCAAAGCCACAACGGTGATATTCAAGTTGCTATTTAACCTTCCGCAAGGACCGCCTCTGTCAAATCCGATTAAACTAAAGTGGGAGAGACAGACACCCGCCAGCCATCTTTATGCAACAAGTTGCATGTCAGTCGATGGAACCGGTCTCTCGTACGTGGACAAGTAAGGTTGGTCCGGCCGCTTCATCCCACAATATCGCCGAATTAAGATAAGACTAAGGAAGTAAGCAATCTGAACATCAACGCCCACAAACACTTTGTGTTCTACTCGTGCATATCATCTACGCATAGACCTAGCTCATGATGCCACTGTTGTGGAACGTTGCATGGGAAACAAATTTTTTCCTACGCACGCACAAGATCTATCCATGGAGATTCATAGCTAAGAGAGGGGGAGTGCATCTACATACCCTTGTAGATCGCTAAGCGGAAGCGTATATAATGCGGTTGATGTAGTCGTACGTCTTCACGATCCAATCGCGATCCATCCCGATCTAGCACCGAACGGACGATATCTCCGTTTTTAGCACATGTGCGGCTCGATGACGTCTCTGCCTCCTCGATCCAACAACCAAGGGCGGAGTAGTAGATGGGTTCTCAACCAGCACGACAGCGTGGTGGAGGTGGTGGTGGAGCAGTGCCAGAAGGGCTTCGCCAAGCGCTACCGGAACCACGAACGGAGGAGAAAACAATCTAGGGAGAGAGGGAGGCGCCAAGGGCTTGGTGTGTCCTCTTGGGGTGCCCCCTCCCCTCTATATATGGGTGGAGGGGCATGGAGATCAGCTCCTACGAGCCCTAGGGCGCAGCAAAGGGGGTGGAGTTGGACTCGTAGTCCAAGTCCCTCCCTTTCCATACACAGGTGGACTTTCCACCTCTCCCAAGCCACATGGGCCTTGAGGGACTTGTGCGCCTAGCCCAATAAGGCCAGGGCACATCCCCTCAGCCCATGCAAACCCTTGGGATGTGGTGGAACCCTTGGTGGACTTCCGGACTCCTCCGGAAGTTTCCGGAACCTTCTAGAAGCTTCCCAGTACAATACCGGAAAAACCCGAAACTTTTTCGATAGCCAAAATATGACTTCCCATATATAAATCTTTACCTCCGGACCATTCTGGAGCTCCTCGTGACGTCCGAGATCTCATCCGTTACTTCGAACAATATTCGGTCACCAACATACATAACCCAATAATACTATATCGTCACCGAACATTAAGCATGCGGACCCTACGGGTTCGAGAATCATGTGGACATGACCGAGACACCTCTCCGGTCAATAAACAATAGCGGGACCTGGATGCCCATATTGGGTCCCACATATTCCATGAAGATCTTTATCGGTCGAACCACGATGCCAAGGATTCAATCAATCCTGTATGCACTTCCCTTTGTCCAGCGGTATGTTACTTGCCCGAGATTCGATCATCGGTATCTCCATATCTAGTTCAATCTCGTTATCGGCAAGGCTCTTTACTCCTTCCATAATACAAGATCCCGTGACTAACTCCTTAGTCACATTGCTTGCAAGCTTCTTGTGATACTGTATTACCGAGTGGGCCCAGAGATACCTCTCCGTCATACGGAGTGACAAATCTCAATCTCGATCCATGCCAACCCAACAGACACCTTCGAAGATATCTGTAGAGCACCTTTATAGTCACCCAGTTACGTTGTGACGTTTGATACACACAAGGCATTCCTCTGGTGTCCGGGAGTTGCATGATCTCATGGTCGTAGGAACATATACTTGACATGGATAAAGCAGTAGCAATAAACTAGTACAATCAAATGCCATGCTTACGGTTGGGTCCTGTCCATCACATCATTCTCCTAATGATGTGACCCCGTTATCAAATGACAACTCATGTCCATGGTCAGGAAACCTTAACCATCTTCAATCAATGAGCTAGTCTAGTAGAGGCTCACTAGGGACGCAGTGTTGTCTATGTATCCACACATGTATCTGAGTTTCCAGTCAATACAATTATAGCATGGATAATAAACGATTATTATGAACAAGGAAATATGATAATAACCATTTTATTATTGCCTCTAGGGCATATTTCCAACAGCAAGAATCAATGCAAACGGAGGACAACATGCTTCACAAGGCCGGGGGCGTGCCCACCCCCTAGGGCGCACCGGGGCCCCTTGTACATACCTCGTACGTAGGTTGGAGCTCTTCTTCGGGCCCAAGGAAGATTATATCAAGAGAGAAATCATGTTAAAATTTCAGCTCCATCAGAGTTACGGATCTCTGGGTATATAAGAAATGGTTTCCACGAGAAATAGGGTCGCGAAACAGAGAAGAAGCAGAGAGAGGCAGAGAGAGAGAGAGAGAGAGATCCAATCGCAGAGGGTGCTCCTCCACTCGGGAGCCATGGCGTCCAAGTATCAAAGGGGAAACCCCTCCTCCCATCTGGGGGGGGGGGGAGGCCAAGCAAGAAGAAGAAGAAGGGGGCTCTCTCCCCCTCTCTTCCAGTGGCGTCGGAGCACTGTCGGGGGAAGCATCGTGTGACGCCGATCTACTCCAACAACTCCATCATCTTCATCAATGCCTCCATCACCTTCCCTCATCTATACATAGTGGTCCACTCTCCCGCAACCTGTTGTACCCTCTACTTGAACATGGTGCTTTATGCTTCATTTTATTATCCAATGATGTGTTGCTATCCTATGATGTTTGAGTAGATTCTTTTTGTGCTGTGGGTTGATTGATGATCTTGATTGGTTTGAGTTGCATGTTATATTTTGGCGTTGTCCTATTGTGCCTTCCATGCCACGCACATTTGGGGGATTCCCGCTGTAGGGTGTTGCAATATGTTCATGACTTACTTACCGACTGAGTACGTGGGTGACAATAACATAAAAACTCGGGTAAGTGAGTTGTTGTGTATGGGATAAAGGGGACTTTATACTTAAAGCTATGATTGGGTTTTACCTTACTGATCTTTAGTAGTTGTGGATGCTTGCTAGAGTTCCAATCATAAGTTCATATGAATCAAGTACGGAAAGTATGTTATCTCATGCCTCTCCCTTATATAAAATTGCAACGACGACGACCGATCTAGTTATCAATTGCCTAGGACAATCTCACAAATCCTACCACCACTCTTCCACACTCGTTATACTAACTTAATTGTTCTTTATCTAAACAGCCCCTAACTACGTGTTCTTTATTATCTCGCAAACCTATCCAGTTAAACCTATAACTACTTTTATTTCTTGTTCTAGGTAAAGTAAGCGTTAGCATGCGTAGAGTTGTATCGGTGGTCGATAGAACTTGAGAGAATATAAATCCTACCTTTAGCTCCTCATTGGGTTCGGCACTCTTATTTATCGTAAAGTCTACAAACGATCCCCTATACTTGTGCGTGAGCAAGACCTTTTCAGGCGCCGTTGCCGGGGAGCAATAGCGTAGGGTGAATATTCTCGTGTGTGCTTGTTTGCTTTATCACTAAGTAATTTTTATTTTTTGGTTGAAGTTATTTTATATCTTTAGTTATGGATATGGAACACGAAACACCAAAAAAAGTTGTACTTGCTACTCATGGAGATGGGGAACCTCCTATGACTCCGATGTTGGTTATGTTGGAAACATTAAACACTACTTTGATAATCCTGATAAATCCCCGTTCAACTTGATAATGGGAGACACTTTGGATCACTAGGAATATTTTAGGGATTATCGCTTGTCTCAGAAAGGGAAACACTTATGGGATCAAATTAAAATGTTGTGTTGGTATGCTTAGAATTTGTGCTTAAGATATGATTATACTTGTTGTACCAAGATGAAGGCTCCACACCTTCCCTTTCAATGTGAATTTAATGATAATGAAACATTGGCTTCTTATTCTAATGGTGCATATGATTACTATGATGTGGAGCAAATAGAAGAATTTATTGCTTTTAAGTGTGCTTGTGAAATTGAATATTTGTTTGAAAAGCAAGAAAATTGTGATGATGCCCTTTATAGATCTAATAATATTGCGATACTTACATATTTTAACGCCCCGGACACACACACCGGTGGTCGTTCCTCCTGGCGGGATCTAGACTGGCCACACAGATCAATACTAGTCTTTTCTGCGCACTTTGTCCTCACTCGTGCGCACCCGGGACCAACTTCCCGGTCGGTCACCCATCCTAGATTTGAATGGGCTCCCGGAAAAGAAGGAATTCCTTATTGATATGAGTAGTCTATCATCCCTAATATGCCAGGCTATCACATACACCCCCCACTCAAAGGAACCGACGTTCTCGTCGGGCCACAGGAAATTTCCCTCTTGGCACAAACGTTTGTGCATCTAGTCCAGTACATGTGCCATGCCGGGTGCCACGACGGGTCACAAACGTCATGAACAACATGACCGCACACCTACCCGCAAACATCCGTGTAACCGCGAGGGTCGGCTCTGATACGAACTTGTAACACCCCAGACACACACGCCGGTGGTCGTTACTCCTGGCGGGATCTAGACTGGCCACACAGATCAATACTAGTCTTTTCTGCGCACTTTGTCCTCACTCGTGCGCACCCGGGACCAAATTCCCGGTCGGTCACCCATCCTAGAACTACTCCAAGCCAAGCACACTTAACTTGGGAGTTCTGTTTGAATGGGCTCCCGGAAAAGAAGGAATTCCTTATTGATATGAGTAGTCTATCATCCCTAATATGCCAGGCGATCACAATATTGCTTTGGAAATTATAAACACAAATGTCTACTACCCTGGAAGAGACTAATATTTTACAGGCCCCTATGGAAGAAGAAATTGATGAAACAATGAGCTCATTAGATGAAAAATATGAGGCAGAGAGCGAAGAACAAAAGTAGAAAGAGAAGATTAGCTACCCATGCCCACCTTTTACTGAGAGTAACTCTTCATCTCATACATTGTTTAATTTCCCTTCATGCTTACCGGAGGATGAATGCTACGTTGATAATTGCTATGATCCCTTAGATTCGTTTGAAATATCCCTTCTTGATGAACTTGATGCTTGCTATGCTTGTGGCCATAAAGCCAATATGGATTATGCTTATGGAGATGAACTTGCTATAGTTACTTATGTTAAGCATGAAATTGTTACTATTGCACCCACACATGATAGTCCTATTATCTTTTATAATTCTCCCAACTACACTATACAAAGAAGTTTGTCCTTATTAAGGATTATATTGATGGGTTGTGTTTTACCATTCCACATTATGATTTTGATCAATATAATAAGCATGTGCTTGATGCTCCTACTTGCAATTATTATGAGCGAGGAACCAAATCTTCACCTCTCTATGTTTCTAATACGATAAAATTGCAAGAAACTATTTATGCTATGTATTGGCCTTTACTATGTGTGAATGAATTGTTCTTTTATGACATGCCAATGCATAGGAAGAGAGTTAGACTCGATTATTCTATGATATATATTACTTTGTGCTCACTACTAAATTACAAATCATTGTTAATTAATATTGGCTTTGATATTGTAAGGGCATATTTCTACCCTAGTGGTTTTGGTGATTGATGACAATGCATTTGCAGACTAACCGTGTGCATTAAGCTTACAGAGATTATCAGGTGGCACATGATGGTTATTTTCCCCTCCGGTGGGTAAAAGAGAAGACGGTTATATTCCGACGATTTAGTGTTGGTGGACTTGAGTCGTAGGAAAATTCATACCATCAAGATGGGGTCCGCATTTGGAAATGTTGGGTGGAATCAACACATACACATTTGCACCCTTGTCCTTTCCCCGGCAAAATGGAGCTTCCGCCCTGTGCCCATGGCTATCTTAAATCACCTAAGCGGAAGTACCACTCGGAGCAGCGCGGTAGTACCGCTTATAGCCGGTACTACCACCCTGGTCAGCGGTAGTACCGTTGTGGTGCCTCGGGCACCCGGGGCGTGGCATAAGCCACTCTCGCGTCTGGTGTCTGATGACCTGCGCCACTGGAGCGGTAGTAACAAGCGGTAGTACTGCTGCCCCCTTACTACTGTTGGGGTCTGCTCCTCCTATAGTGCCAGTGGTAGTACCGCTCCGGCGGCACTACCGCCTCCCTGACAGAGTCAGCTGTGTCCAGCGAGTAGATCTTCCGTGCGGACGGTAGCGGTACTACCGCTTGTGTGCGGCTGGTGGGCAGATAACGGGCAGATCCCCCCACTACTGGAATCAGGATCTTTGCCGTCTGCCATGGCTGACGGCAAAGGCATGCATGGCGGACGGCAAAGGTCTTTGCCGTCAGCGAGCAGACAGCACCACATCCGGCTGAACAAGCTACGGTAAAGGGCACTTTGCCGTCTGCTGGCAGACGGCAAAGATGCAAAGGTCTTTGCCGTCTGCTAGCAGACGACAAAGGGCATGGACGGCACACGTGGCAGCTTAGGTCCGTTAAGGGGTTAACGGCGTGCTTTGCCGTCTGCTAGCAGACGGCAAAGTGGCCAAATAGGCCAGCCCAGGTTCCCCCCAGGTAGCTGCCACGTGGCTCGCTATGCCGTCTTCTGGCAGACGGAAAAGATGCAAAGTTCTTTGCGATCTGCCAGCAGACGGCAAAGCAACCACATAGGCCAGCCCAGTGCCCCCCAGGTTGCACAGGTAGCTGCCACGTGGCAGCTTTGCCGTCTGCTGGCAGACGGCAAACTCTTTGCCGTCTGCCAGCGGACGGCAAAGTGCCTGTACTGCCCCTGTTTTTTTCTTAAATTCAATCAATTTCACAGATATATATATATATATATATATATATATATATACATTTGAAAATACTTTCAACAAGCATACATATCCCTGCCATATGGATATGATCATCCAACACACATACATACCAACTCAAAAGTCCATATCCAACATATATATAGCCAACATATATCCAACAACAAGCATACAATGGTTTCATCCATACATACATATATAGGTAGCAAGTTTCACATTGTTCATCCTACAAAATCAAAACAAAAAGGAAGGACAAGGAGAAGAGTAGACTCCATCAACGCAAGCTTCCGTGATCTAAAGCAAATCTGCAAATTGGGAAAGAAGAAAGTTAGAAGAAGAACAAGAAGAAGAAGAAGTAGAAGAAGAAGAATTTTTCTTCTCTTTCTTTTTCTCCTCTTCTTTATCTTCTTCTTCTTCTAACGAATGTAACTTAGGTAATTATGCCATTTTTAGCTAAGCTAGGTAAAAATGCTAAGTGTAGGTCATTTTAGAGCTAAGCTAGGTAAATAGGTCATTTTGGAGGTTAGTAAGGTTATTATGTCATTTTCGAGGAAAATAAGCTAAGTCAATTTCATTTTGGAGGTAACCAAGATTATTATGCCATTTTTGACCTAAGTATGCTAAGTATGTCATAAATGAACTAAAGAAGCTAAGTATAGGTCATTTTTGAGCTAACCTAGGTAGTTATGCCATTTTTGAGCTAACTAAGCATATTTATTCATTTTGGAGGACAAAATGGTAAGTGTAGGTCATTTTTGAGCTATCCTAGTTAAAATCGGTCATTTTGGAGCTAGGTAAGGTTATTTTGTCATTTTGGAGGACAATAAACTAATGATATGACAGTTTGTATCTAAACCAAGGTTATTATGCCATTTTTTACCTAAGTAAGCTAATTATGTCATAAATGAACTAGCTAAGCTAAGTATAGATCATTATTGAGCTATCCTAGGTAGTTATGCCATTTTTTAGCTAACTAAGCATATTAAGTCATTTTGGAGGAAAAAATGCTAAGTATAGGTCATTTTATAGCTATCCTAGGTAAAATATGTCATTTTGGAGCTAAGTAAGATTATTATGTCATTTTCGAGGAAAATAAGCTAAGTATAGGTCATTTTGGAGCTAAATAGGTCATTTCTTAAGCTAAGTATGCATTTGTTAAGAAAAACACTTGGGAAAACTTACCATCATCACGGAGGTGAAGGAGCGGTCGGGTTTGCGCCAGTGTGAGACGAAGAAGGACCGGTCGGGGTTGCGGCAGACGCAGAAGGATCGGTCGATGCTTGTCGGGAGGCATGCTACACCAAAGATCATTTGCAATGTCTCGTTAGCATGATGCAACTCAAATGTGAATACTAGTAACTAATGACCATTCAAATGAAACTCACCGTGGGCGCTATACCAATCTGGGGCATCGGCGGAGGGGTCTGACCGTTGTTCTGGCACACGGTCTGCACATTTTGTTTTCACGAGTCAGTCATATTAGTTAGTGATGAAACGAACATTACGTGCATGATTTGGCTAATATGCAGGAGAAACTTACCACAAGGAGCTCGTATAGGGCCCGGTGAGACGCGTCGTTCCGGTTCCTCTCCTCCTCCAACAGCCTAGCCGTCCTCTCCTCCATGTCCCTCTCCCTCTCCGCCGCCTGCCTGTTTGCCTCCGCCAGAAGCTCCTGGGCCCTAGCCTCGATGGCAAGCTCCATTGGCCGTGGATGAGGCCTAATCTCAGGATCAGAGCTCGTCTGGCGCTTCTTGATCTCCGGGAGAGTTCTAGGACAACGTATCAGTCCATCCCCAATGGCTATCGAGCCATGGGGCCTCCCGCCACTAGATATCATCACGAGCTCTGGATCAAAAGGACTCTGGCTCGGGTTGAAGTCCTCCCCTTTCCTCGTCTTCCCCTCATCTCTGTACCTCACGAGCTTGTTGTGGGAGGAGATGTTGCTGAAGCTCTCTGGATGATCGAGGTCATCCTCAGAGAATGCCTTGGCCTTCTTGTACGGGGCAGTATGGGCCAGGGCATAGAGGTTGAACAGCGGTGGCACCTCCTTCTTGTTGTGTCGCCCCTAAAAGAGAGGAACAAAATATTAGTTAAGAGCTCAAGCTAGCATGAAGAATGAAATTGCATGAATCATGAAGCAAACCACATACCCAGTGATCCCCGAACTCAAACAGGTTGGAGCTCCCTTGATGGTGTGGCACACCTTTCATTTGGGCACTCTTATCCTTGGCCTTGTTGTGGACGGCTAGCCATTGGGGAGAGCACCACTCATCCACCAACGCCTCCCAACAGTCCATCCTATCCGCACACCATCTCGGGGGCACCTAAGTTAGACAAGAGAAATTTCAGCGCTACGCCTACGAATCAAATCAAGAAAACTAAGTACAAGGCCTTAAGAATAGGTAATTACCTTCATGTACTTCTCCTTACTCAGAAGCTTCGCGCGGCACTTCTTCTTGGCCCTCTTAATGTTAGTCGAGGCGTAGTAGTCTCGAACAGCCTGCACCCGAGCCTCGTGCCGTAAGTTCTGAAATAGGCGCTTGCACTCGGCTACGAGAACAATAGCCGCGTCCGCCTCGTGTTCCTCAAGACACCTGTAGAAGGTCTGCAATCAAACAAGACAACACTGATTAGTACAATCACTAGGTCCTGTTGATTTTTAATTCTGTAAAGGAGAAATTACCCAAAACCGCCGGATCACAATGTCGGCCACCGTCTCGCACAAGACACCGTCGACCCTCTCCTCTAGCGGGGCCGGGGCAGCCACGTACAGCTCCCAGCTCAGTGCTAGCTGTCGAACCTCACCCTCACCGGGCAACGTGACCCACCCCGGGAAGTGGTGCCGGCAAAGCACACCAAGGACCTGGTTGGGCCTGCGGACACCAGGGGCGTGTTTCCAACCCCTACAGTATGACAAGGCCAACACATTAGATATTAATTTGAAGAAACATGAAGGCAAAAGGTTAAAAAAGAGTAAATGCACTTACTTCTCCCCATTAGGCACAATCAACCACCTCTGATCGCGGGTCGCCGGCATGGGCGGGAGCTTTGTACCACCACGCTGGTAGACCTTCTTGCCCTCCTCAACCAGCTCGCCCTCGCTATAGCTATCCTCAGAAAAGCTGTCCTCGCCACCATCAGCATGGCCACTAGCCTCCGGAGTCACGTGGGACGAAGACTCTGGGACTGGAGTCTCCTGGGGCGAAGACTCTGGGACCGGAGTCTCCTGGGACGAAGGCACAGTGACCCGAGGCTCGTCGGCCCGAGGCTCGTGGACCGGAGTCCGAGACGGGTCCAAGTCAGACGGGTCCACCTGAGACGAAGCACTCCTATGGTCGGGAGAATCAGCTGGGGGTGGCGGCGAGGAAGGCGCAGTAGCCTTCCTACCTCTCCCGCCGCCACGTCCACCTCTAGCACCCCTCTTCGTCTTCCCCCGACCTCTCCCGGCCGAAGAAGAAGCGCCCTCCGGAGGTGTCTGCATACTGTGTACCAGCGCTCTCCGGAGGTGCTCGGGTGGAAGAATAGCACCCCTCCCAGCACGCGCCGAGGAAGGAGGCTCGGAGCGCTCTCGACCCGCGCCCACCATCTGTCAACACCTACAATGACAAAGAGTAAACGAAATTAGTACAACATATAAAAATTGAATACCTAATAACATGAACTAATTAATAATATATATGTACATAATAATAATTGAATACCTGACATTACTAATATTAATCTTCATCGTCTATATATGCTCCGGGATCAATAAATGAATAATCATCATCACTATCAGTAATGACGTGCTCATCAGCATCATCAATAAATGCATCAACATGTGGAAGGCCTCCTTTATGTAATCGGTCAAGCATTGACAGGTCATCCGCAGCAGTAACCTCTTATTCTTCCGTCTCTTCTTGTTCTGGCTCAGGGGTAAAGTCGGATTCACTATTGCTGTCTGCCTCAATGTTCTGGGGTGAAGTAGAGCGGTTCTTGAAACGTTTTTTGGAAACACGTGTTTCTTGGAAGAATTCTGCTTCATATGTGTCTGGGTTAATGTGAGGTTCATAATCATCTTCATTGAGGGGAGGTGGTCTAAAATGTGGCGGCACATCATAAACGACATCCCAACCATTCAGATTTGGATCAGTTTGGCAGGCCCACGGTAGATAGAAAACTTGGGTCGCCTGTTGAGCCGTAATATAGACATCGGGAACATATAAATGGGTGCTTTGTTTGATTTTGACTAGCCCTATATGTTCATGAGTCCTTCTAGTCTCCTTCGGCTGGAACCAATAACATTTGAAGACTACGACGTTTGGTGGGTTTTCACCAAAGAATGTAAGTTCATAAATTGCTTCAACTCTTCCATAATACTCGACCCCTCCTTCGCCGACAGCGGAGACACAACAATTTGTAGACTTTCGGTCGGCCATAGATAGCTCTTTGCCAAAAGTACGAAAGCGATACCCGTTGATGTCGTATTTGTCAAATGAACGGACCTTATAGTCAAAACCATTAGCGACTTGTCTCAATTCGGAGTCCATAGACTCTGCATTAGCCTACAAGTTTAATACGAAAGGATTGTTGCATTAGCCGCAAACTAGACGAAGAAATGAAATGGTCTAATGGAAAATACCGTTTGTTTGAACCAAGAGATGAAACCGGGATAGCCGCCTCCATGCTTTGCCAGAAGCTCATCTCTTCGATGGAATCCTTTTGGATCACCGCTCCATCCGAGAATTTGGCGACGTATCGACTGTATCACATATCCGGGAATAAGAGCATTTCAAAGGAATTAGAAGTTGCGAAACAATGTACCGGGAACTTACTCAATGTACGGCCGCACTTCTGTTAGGTTGTTGAAGATATACAACGAAATGGTCCGCCATTCTTCGACATCCAACGCTATTGCTTTCGAAGCACCGGCTGGTGCGAGCTTCCCTTTGAATAGGCTGAGGTTGGATCGACCTTTTTCACGGTCGCCATCATTGTACCGTGGCTTCGGATTATGCAAATGACGATTCTTGGCTTTGTAGTGTGCTGTCACGAAGTTTGCCGCCTCCTTAGTAATGAATGCCTCGGCCATCGATGCTTCAATTCTACGTTTATTTTTACATTTTGCTCGAAGCGTCTTCTGCATCCTCTCAGTTGCGAAGCACCAACGATTTTGCACAGGCCCCCCCAATCTTGCCTCGGTTGGGAGATGCAAAATCAAATGCTGCATTGGATTAAAGAATCCCGGTGGAAAGATCTTTTCTAACTTGCAGATCAACTCCGGCGCCAACTCTTCCAGTTCGTCTAGCACGTCAGGTGATAGTTCTTTCGCACAAAGCGCACGGAAGAAATAGCTCAGCTCTGCCAGTACTAGCCATTCATCCTCAGGGATAAAGCCACGCAACATCACTGGCATTACCCGCTCAAGCCATATGTGCCAATCATGACTCTTGAGACCAAATATTTTCAATTTGTCAAGACTCGCTCCCCTCTTTAGATTCGCTGCATACCCATCGGGGAACATCAACTGCATTTTCACCCACAAGATCATTTCCCTCATAGCTAGCCCTCCAAGATTGAACCATGCCTTTGGCTTCCTCCAGTTCTTCTTTCCTTTCGGTTCTCGCATGTTTTGTAACGGTCTATCACATAGAGCCTCCTGATCGACTCTAGCCTTAGGATTATCCTTCGACGTCCCCTCTATGCCGAACAATGTACCAAAAAGGGCCTCGGCGATATTCTTTTCAGTGTGCATCACGTCGATGTTGTGTGGGCAAAGGAGTTCTTTAAAGTAAGGCAGATCCCACAAGCATATCTTGTGAGTCCAGGCGTGTTTCGAATTATACCCTTTGAAATACCCTGGACGATTTGGATCCGGCTCGAGAGCGTTTATCTGATCCAGGGTCTGTTGGCCTGTCAATGCAGGTGGTGCAGAGTTTTTGACAACTCTACCTTTCTTGAAATTCTTCTTGTCTTTTCTGAACTTATGGCGAGGATCCAGGAACTGTCTATGCAAGTCGAAGCAAGAATACTTGCGACCCGCCTGCAGCCAACGGAACTCAAGAGCTGCCTTACATGTGGGGCACGGGAACCTTCCATGCACACACCATCCAATGAATAGCGCATACGCCGGCAAGTCATGTGACGAGTACATGTACCACACATGCATTTTGAAGTTTTTTTTGTAGCGGCGTCATATGTCTTGATCCCATTATCCCAAGCTTCTTGCAATTCATCCTTAAGTGGCTGCATGTACACATTCATATTCTTCCCCGGATAGTTGGGCCCTGGAATTATCAACGTCAAGAAAATGTTCTTTCTTTTCATAATCTTTCCGGGGGGAAGATTGAGTGGAATGACAAATGCAGGCCAGCAACTGTATTGGGTTGCCGTCATACCAAACACATTGAACCCATCCGTGCTGATGGCGACTCGAGGATGCCTTGGATCTGCCGCTTTATCCTTATGTAATGCATCGAAGTGCTTCCACGCAAAAGCGTCTGAAGTGTGTCCCAACATCGGATTCCCATCTGCATCTAGTTCGGTTCTTTTGCCCAATTTATGCCACGTCATCTGTCTGGCCGTCTCTTCGACCATGAAAAGACGTTGAAGTCTTGGTATGCTTGGCATATACCGAAGAACATTAACTAGGATTTTGGTCTGACTCTTCTCACCCATACCGTTGTCTACCACAACATACCTGGAAGACTTGCAAATGGGACAATAGTTGAAGCCCGCATACTCAAGCCTAAATAAGGCACATCCATTCTCACAGGCATCTATCTTCTCATAGGGCATCTTAAGCGCACGTAGGATTTTGTCCGACTGGTACAGGTTTGCTGGCAATACATGGCCTTTGGGTAGAAAGCGTCCAAATATCATCATCATCGCGTCGTAGCATTCTCTGCCCAGGTTGAACTGAGCCTTCAGAGCCATTACTTGTGCGATGGCATCCAGCTGACAAAGCTCAGTGTGCTCGTGGAGAGGACGTTTTGAAGACTCCAACATTTCATAGAAGGTCTTTGCAGATTCCTCCATCTCATCGTCCGAATCCCGAGCATCATCAAAGTCTTGCACTATGTCTTCGATCCCGGTACCATGCTCGTCGGTGCGACGACGAACCACCTCAGCTCTGGCACATTGGGCAGACTCACCATGAAATGTCCAGACCGTATAATTAGGAGTAAAACCCCACTTCTGCAGGTGTTTGATCATTTCAAACTCTGACCTCTTATGATAGTTGTCGCAATCGACACAGGGGCACCAGGTTGTTTTCTGTCCATTTGCAAATGCGGCTCTCACAAATCCCTTGGTTTTGGTTATCCATTCATGGGTCATGTCTTTCTGACTAGTGTGACCGGTGTACATCCACGCACGATCACTCATCTTGCCTAGCTACTGGACACACAAGAAATATATACATAATTCAGCAAACCATATTCATCAGTTAATAGAGTTTGTCAGTTTTATTACGTCCATGCAACCTAGACGCTAGTAGGTAAAGATAGGTCCTAATCCCACCCGAGTATGTGTAGATTGGGTTCATTTTCCCATGCTCTACTCCGGATCCGACGCAAAATTTCGGCAGTACCTCCCCGCTGTTCTCCTTATACACGTCTTGGCAATAAGCAAAGAGGATGTGTACCCGAAGAACAACAGGGAGGCACTGACGAAATTCTGCATCGCATCCGGAGCAGAGCATATGGGAAAACGAACCCAATCTACACATACTCAGGCTGTCCATGGATAACGTTGGACAATTCGAAAGAATCACAGTTATAAATATGCTAATGCATGCATATTTATAGATGTAACCCTTTCGAACGGGAGACGCATAGTGGTCACGCATACTGATGATTGAAGACACCTATAGCTAGCAAGTTTCATCGCCACGAAGACCGGAACATAGGAAATGAAGGGGGGAGGAGGAGATGTCATTTGTGCTCACCCACGAATGCAGGGGCGGAGCTCGTCGAACGCACGGGGAGGTCGTCGAACACCAGACCCTCGCAGCGACGAAACAATTGCACATTTAAATCCACCTGATCAACATAAATATGATGTTTTTTATAACAAAATCGAAAAATATATGACCTAACTCATAATTCACAAATATATGACCCAGTCGGCCTCTGGAAGGCCGAAGAGCACCTTTTTCAGGATCGGGGTGTCGGGGGTGTCGTGTCGGGGTCGGGGTGTCGGGGGTGTCGTGTCGGGGTAGGGGTGCTGTGTCGGGGTCGGGGATGCCGTGTCGGGGTGTGGGGGTGTCGTGTCGGGGGTCGGGGTGTCGGTGGTGTCGTGTCGGGGTCGACCCTCGACTCCTTTTCCCCTCGATCCTTGACCCCTCGACCACTCTGCGACCCTCTTTTCCCTCGGCGACCCTCGACCATCGGCGACCCTCTTTTTCTACTTTTCCTACTTTTTTTTTCATCTTCTACTTCTACTTCTTTTTTTTCATCTTCTTCTTCTTTCTTCTTCTTCTTCTTCTTCTTCTTCTTCTACTTATTGTTCTTTTTTTTTCATCTTCTTCTTCTTCCTCTTCTTCTTCTTCTTCCTCTTCCTCTTTTACTTCTTTTTTTTCATCTTTCTTGTTTATTCTTAAAAAACAGAAAAAAAACCTAAACTAAACTAAACTAAATCTAACCTAAACTAAACTAAACTAAACTAACCTAACCTAAACTAAACTAAACAAACCTAAACTAAATCTAAAAAAACAGAAAAAAAAACAGAAAAACTCACCACGGGGAGGGGGCGCGGGTTGAGGAGGCAGGCCACAGGGAGGGGGCGCGGGTTGAGGAGGCCGAGGGGAAGGGCGGCCTGCGACGGTGCGGCTCCGGCGGCCGGGCGGGGCGGCGCGGCGCGGCTCCGGCGATGGGGCGGGGCAGGGCGGCCGCCGTGGCCTGCGTCCGCTGGGCGGGGCGGCCGGGCGGGGCGGGCGGGCGGCCGGCGACGGGGCGGGCTCCGGGGGGCGGGGCTGGCTGGCGGCGCCTCAGGCTCTGGGGGGTGGCGCGGGGCGGCGGCGGCTCGGGCACGGGGGCGGCGCGGGTGAGGTGAGGGGAGAGAGAGAGGGGTGGGGCGCGGGGAGGGCTCCGGGGGGCGGGGCTGGCCGGCGGCCCCTCGGGCTCCAGGGGGTGGCGCGGGGCGGCGGCGGCTCGGGCACGGGGGCGGCGCGGGTGAGGTGTGGGGAGAGAGAGAGGGGTGGGGCGCGGGGCGCTGACTGTTTTAGATAGGTCAAATCTCTTTGCCGTCTGCTAGCAGACGGCAAAGAGCCTAGCTAGTGGGGTGGGGTCGGGGGGGGGGGGGAACGGACGTTAGTTGGCCACTTTCTTTGCCGTTTGCTAGCAGACGGCAAAGAAAGTGGCCGTTAGGTGGTTCTCGTTAGTGGGCCACCCTTCCTCTTTGCCGTCTGCTAGCTGACGGCAAAGCTTCTATGCCGCCAGCTAGCAGACGGCAAAGAGATGGCTGACGTCAAACATGATCTTTGCCGTCAGCTCTTTGTTTGCCGTCAGTTTTCTGTAAGCTGATGGCAAAGACCTTCTTTGCCGTCAGCTAGCTGACGGCAAAGAGCTGGCTGACGGCAAAGATCCTGATTCCAGTAGTGCCCCACTATATAAGTGGGTCTTCTTCCCCAAAGAGACTCACCTCTTATCCTCCCAAAAGCTCCATTGTTGCTCCTAAGCTTCATTTCGCCCGATCTCTCTCCCTAGCCAACAAAACTTGTTGAGATTCTAGCTTTGGGTGAGAGGACCCCGATCTACACTTCCGCCAAGAGAAATTTGATTCCCCCCACTAATCCCTTGCGGATCTTGTTACTCTTGGGTATTTGAGCACCCTAGACGGAAGAGATCACCTCGAAGCCATATTCCATTGTGGTGAAGCTTCGTGGTGGTGTTGGGAGCCTCTAATTAAGTTGTGGAGATTGCCCCACTCTTGTTTGTAAAGGTCCGGTCACCGCCTTCAAGAGCACCACTAGTGGAATCATGGCATCTCGCATTGTGTGAGGGCGTGAGGAGAATACGGTGGCCTTAGTGGCATCTTGGGAGCATTGTGCCTCCACACCGCTCTAACAGAGACGTACTTCCCCTCAAAGGGAAGTAACTTCAGTAACACATCCTCGTCTCCATCGGTACCACTTGTGGTTACTTCTTACCTTTACTTTGTGCAAACTTTACTTATATTGTGTCCTTTGCTTGCTTGTGTTATTATCGTTGTTAGCATCATATAGGTTGCTCACCTAGTTGCATATCTAGACAACCTATTTGTTGCTAAACTTAATTTGTTAAAGAAAGGTTAAAAATTGGTAGTTGCCTATTCACTCCCCTCTAGTCAACCATATCGATCCTTTCAATTGGTATCAGAGCTACGTCTCTTTATTAAGGGTTTTACCACCCAAAGAGTATGGTTAATGACGGGGATCGGGTTGTGGAATCACTCGAGGCCGAGGGCTTGAGCATGGTCTCTCGAGAGGATTTAAATGAGGCAATGTCCTCACTTAAATCTTCCATGACGACCGAGGTCAAGTCCATGTTTAAAGATTTCCTTGATAGTCTCGAACTTTCTACCGATTTGATGCAAGTGGTTAACCCCACTACCTCGACATCGGATGTCCACTCCGATAAGGAGGGGGCTAGTGGTGAGAAGAACAAGCTACCTCAAGGAAATAATGGGACGGTTACCTTTGCCTCGGTACCCCCTCCTGTGGTCTATGGAGGACCGGTGCACCCACGTCATATTGTTAATCTTGGTCCTCCTACTAAACTTGTTAAGAATGATTTTGCTAATTGGGTATTTGTATCAAGTCTCATTTGAATCACAACTCAACTCATCTTTAGAGAATCATTGAGCAAGGATACTACCCGCATGATCCAAAGAACCTCACCCCAAGAGAAGAGGCTGACAATCAATTCAATCACTCCGCCTTGTTCGTTTTTCAAGTTGCAGTGCCTCCCGAAGATGTAGCTCACTTGGTTCATTTCACTCGTGCTAAGGATTGTTGGGAGCACATTGTCTCTTTATAAAAGGGAAGCTCAAGCATTCAACGGTCCAACTTTGAGGTAGTGGTTGATGAGGCTGATGAGTTTGTGATGATTGAAGATGAGGACCCACGTGAGCTTTATCGGAGAGTGACAACTCTTGCCGTCGCTCTTCAAGATCATGGGAGTAAGGATACAGATGACAATTGGATCAAGCGTAAGTTTCTCAAGGCCATCATGCCATTCAACAAGAGCATGTCATCCGTTATCCATCAAAGACCAGACTTCCATTCCTTGTCCTCGAGTGATGTGTTGGATGAATTCATTGCAATGAACATCTTGAACAAGATCGCCGACAACGCTCTAGCTCATGTTCAACTGTCAAAGAAGTCTTCACCCAACCTTGCTTTGAAAGCCAAGGCAATTCCGGAAGAAGAAGAAGAAGATGAAGAAGAGGAGTGTTGCCCCGAAGACTCCAAATATGCATACCACGAGCACATGGCTCTTGCGTCAAGGCAATTTTGGGGTAACAAGAGAAACTTAAAGCCAAATTTCTCCAAGAACAACTCAAATGGCTCCAAAGGCAAGCAACGTGTGAGAACATGTTACAATTGTGGCAATGTGAGTCACTTCGTGGTGGATTGCCCATATGAGAAGAGGGAAGACAATGGTGGCAAGCTCATTCGCAAAGACAAAGCCAAGTCCTTCCCCCACAAGAACAACTTCACCAAGAAGGTGCCTGACAAGGTGTTGATGGCTCAAGAAGAGTATGCCTCCGATGATGATGAAGATGATGAAGATACAAGTGGTGAAGGGATGGCAATGGCTACAGTGACAATTTCATCCTCTACCCCAACCAAGGTGTCACTCTTCGACGCCCCCAACGAGAACCACATTGCTAGGTGCCTTATGGCCAAAGGTAACCCCCAACATCAAAACTTCAAACATTAAAACTTCCATGTCTACCACACCTTCTCTGCTAGATTGTGTGGATGAACATGAGGAGGCGAAGGAGGATGAGAATGAGTTTGACAAGTTCTTGTGTAAACTCAAAGGCGAATCCAAGAAGCACTTTGTTGCTCTTTTGGAACAACTTGGTGAGGCCAATGATATCATTGAGTCTCAAGAGGAATCCCTTGAGGAGTTGAAGGGGCATAGTCGTGATTATGCCGATGAGATAGAAGATCTTTCCATCGCTCTTGAGGAAGATCGAGGTCTTCGTTTGGCTCTTGAGGAGTCACAAAATGATGACCTTGCTAAATTACGTAAGGATCATTATCATGCTATTGTTCTTAATCATGTGCTCAAATCTGATAAGGTTGCACTTGGGGTTGACCATGATAAACTCAAGGAAGAGTTTGATGCACTTGACAATGCTCACAAGGCATTGAAAAGTGTTCATGCTTCTCTCAAGGAGTCTCATGATCAACTCCAAGTAAAACTCACTAAGGAAATAGTCACGTGTCCTCCTTTTGTGTTAATTGATAATGCCATTTCTACTGACCCTTGTTGTGAGCATGCGCACCTTGTGGAGGAAAATGCTAAGTTAAAAGAGCAACTTGAGAAAGGCCTTGTGACATGTATCCAAGGTGAGAAGAATCTCAATGACCTTTTGAGCAATCAAAAGGAAGTTGTATCAAAGGAAGGGATTGGGTTTGCACCCAATTCTAATAAGATAATGAAGTTGAAGACCAAGCAAGCTCCCCCGCTCAAGGAAACCTTTGTCAAAGCGGGGAAGGTTACTCATGAGAAGAAGAAGGACAATGGTGTGGGTGGTAATGCCAAGAAGGGCAAGACCACCCCCTCCAACAAGGTCGACGATTTTAACCCCTCTTACGTTTTATGCCGTGCTAGTGATGGACATGTTTATGCCAAATATGTTGGTTCTTCTTACGAGTACATTGAATGGTCTATTTGGGTTCCTAAGACCCTTGTTACTAACATGAAAGGACCCATTAAAAATGGGTACCTAAATCCAAGCATTGATCTATTGTAGGAGTTTGCTTTCGGAGGGGTGTCATGGTTGCTTGATAATGGAGCAACAAATCATATGACCGGAAGAAAGGACTTGGTGGTGGACGTACGAACGGACACATCCTTGGCCACTCAAGTCTCCTTTGGTGATGACACAATTTCAAAGGTATTGGGTCTTAGCAAGGTGGTTATCTCTCCGGACTTAACCATTGAGAGAGTCATGCTTGTGTAGACCCATGCATACAATTTACTTCCTGTTCGTTAACTTGCACTCATGGGTTTAGTACTTTCTTTGGTATTGATTCTGTGGCCCTTTTGTGGAGCAAGACTCTTAAAGTAGCCTTTGTTGGGCATGTCGAAAATGGTCTCTATGTGGTCAACTTCTCGGAGCGACCCACCAAGACCGCGACTTGCCTAATGGCTAAAGTTGATGTGGGATGGCTTTGGCATTGCCAGTTAGTCCATGTCAATATGAGATCTTTGCAAAGTCTCCTCAAAATGGATCACGTTCATGGACTAACAAATGTGAGTTTTGCCAAAGATCGTGCTTGCAGTGCTTGTATCGAGGGAAAGCTACATGAGACGTCTCACCACCCCATGACTAATATTTACTCCAAGAGGCCCCTAGAGCTCCTTTGCATGGATCTCTTCGGTCCTCCATCATTTGATAGTCTTGGGGGAGGAAAGTATTGCTTAGAGATCGCGGATGATTACTCAAGATACACCTAGGTATATTTCTTCAAGAGGAAGAGTGAGACCCAACAAACCGTCATTGACTTTGCAAATGAAGCTCAACACCAACATGATGCAAAGATATTAATGATTAGAAGTGACAACAGCACCGAGTTCAAGAACTACACCTTGGACGAGTTTCTGAGTGATGAGGGGATCAAGCATCCATACTCTGCACCCTATACCCCTCAAGAAAACGGTGTTGCAGAGAGGAAGAACCAGACGTTGGTGGATGCGGCAAGAACCATGATGGTGGAATTCAAGTCTCCGTACAACTTTTGGGCCGAAGCCATCAACACCGCGTGTCATGCATCTATTCGTCTCTACCTCCGCAAAGGCTTGAACAAGACTCCATATGAAATACTTACCGACAACAAGCCCAACCTCAAGTACTTCCAGGTGTTCGGGTGTAAGCGTTTCATTCTCAAGAAAGGTGTTCGTTTGTCTAAATTTGAACCTAGAGCTCAAGAGGGCATATTTGTTGGTTATGCTACAAACTCTCATGCTTGCCGGGTTCTCAACAAGTCCATTCACTAGTAGAAAACAGGCCTTCCGTTTCAACCTTTAGTCCCGGTTTGGCTTTGGATCGGGACTAATGTGTCCATTAGTCCCGGTTCCAACGGCTAGGAGCGGTCGGGGTGTACGGGCCCCATTAGTCGCGGTTCATTCGAGACCTATAGTTCCGGTTTGTGTCACAAACCGGGACTAAAGGGGTGGTGGCAGGCTGGTGTCAGCCTGGGGCCCCCACGAGCCCTTTTAGTCTCGGTTTGTGATACAAACCGGGACTATAGGTGGGCCTTTAGTCCCGGTTTGTATAACAAACCAGGACTAAAGCTTTCCCTATATAAACCCTTCGTCCAGCCCGACACCATTTCTCTGTTTTCTCCATTCAAATTCCCCTCTCTGTTCTTCCCCTAGCTCGAGCTCCTCCCTCCATTTTTGGCAAGATTTGACAAGATTTGAGGCACCCCAATCCATCCAAGTGTCCACAAAGGTTAGCAACTTTGTCCTTTCATCTCTTATTGCTAGATCAGCTCGTGCAATGCTTTATAAGTATAGTGATTTGTGGGTTTTTGTTTGGGTGTAATTATGTGGTAGTTTTTTTTGATTTATATGCAATTTGAGCTCAAATTAACTCCTTAGTTTGCATATGTGTAGGTGTGGTTTACTTAGTGTGCCTTCCCGTCCCCGTCCTAACCACCGTCGATCGCCCACACCGTCCCATCGCCGGCACCACCTTGGTGAGCCTCTTCTTGTGTTCTTATCATTTTTATTAAAAAAATTGTATTTGTATGATTTAGATAGTTACTTGCATAATTTTCTTACTTGTATGATTGTTGTTATATATAGTGCCATGGTTATGATATCCGTGCCTGTCGGCCCTCGTCCGGTTTACGATTCGGATGTGGTATATATATTCTCTTTTATAACTATTTGTTGCATTTCGTGTTAATGACAATTATGCCCATCAAGTTGACATAGATATTTTTATCTAGGAGGTAGTTGAACCGGAAATGCCAACCGACCCTATTGTCGAGAAGTTAAATTTAGTTGAAAAAGAAAACGAGGATTTGAAGGGAAAATTGAAAAGAGTTGAAGAAGAGAAGATGAAATTGGAGTTGTACGTTGCCGATGTCGTCGATGATCACAAGATCAAGATGGATGCAATGCGCTTGAAGATTAGAAAGATTAGAAAATATGCCATTAATAAAGAGGCTTGGTATCATTATGCTGTTGGATCAATTGCTACCTTAGTTGCGATTTTGATTGCATTTGTTGTTGCATTTAAATGTTTTATCTAGATAGTTGTATGTTGTTTTATGAGAAAATAAGTGTGTATGAACTTTATGTATGAACTTGTATTAATTTGGTCTTTTCGGTGTTGTGTAATGAAAATGAACCGGCAATGGATGTACGATGACCGACGCTCTCCCCAGTTCATTAATGGCGTGCAGAGTTTTTTGCGTGCGGCTGAGGCAAACAAGCGGGATGGTTTTATGTGTTGTCCATGTGGTGTGTGTAAGAATGATAAGACTTACTCTAGCTCAAAACAGATTCACGTCCACCTGTTTACGTCCGGTTTCATGTCCGGCTATAATTGTTGGACCAAGCACGGAGAAAGAGGGGTTCTAATGGAAGAGAATGAAGAAGAAGAGGATGACGACAACTATCCTGAGTGTCCTGAATATGATGGTACTACAATGGGGGAAGAGAATGAAGAAGAAGAAGCTGAGGCATCAGATGAGCCCGCTGATGATCTTGGTCGGGCCATTGCTGATGCAAAGAGAAACTGCGAAAGTGAAAAGGAGAAGTTGAAGTTGCAGCGCATGTTAGAGGATCACAAAAAAGGGTTGTACCCAAATTGCGAAGATGACAACACAAAGCTCGGTACCACACTGGAATTGCTGCAATGGAAGGCAGAGAATTATGTATCTGACAAGGCATTTGAAAAGTTGCTGAAAATAATGAAGAATAAGCTTCCAAAGGACAACGAATTGCCCAACAGTACATATGAAGCAAAGAAGGTTGTCTGCCCTCTAGGATTGGAGGTGCAGAAGATACATGCATGCCCTAATGACTGCATCCTCTACCGCGGTGAGTACGAGAATTTGAATGCATGCCTGGTATGCAATGTATTGCGATATAAGATCGGTCGCGATGACCCTGGTGATGATGTTCAGGGTGAGCGCCCTAGGAAGAGGATTCCTGCCAAGGTGATGTGGTATGCTCCTATAATACCACGGTTGAAACATTTGTTCCTAAACAAAGAGCATGCCAAGTCGTTGCGATAGCACAAAGAAGACCGTAAGAAAGACGGGAAGTTGAGAGTACCCGCTGATGGGTCGCAGTGGAGAAAAATCGAGAGAGAGTGGCCGGACTTTGCAGATGACCCAAAGAACTTATGGTTTGGTTTAAGTGCAGATGGCATTAATCCATTTGGGGAGCAGAGCAGCAAGCATAGCACATGGCCTGTGACTCTATGTATCTATAACCTTCCTCCTTGGTTGTGCATGAAGCGGAAGTTCATTATGATGCCAGTGCTCATCCAAGGCCCTAAGCAACCCGGCAACGACATTGATGTGTACCTAAGGCCATTAGTTGATGAACTTTTACAGCCGTGGAATAAAAAAGGTGTACGTGTGTGGGATGAGCACAAACAGCAGGAATTTGACTTGCGAGCGTTGCTATTTGTAACCATCAATGATTGGCCTGCTCTTAGTAACCTTTCAGGACGGACAAACAAGGGATACCATGCATGCACGCACTCTTTAGATGAGACTGAAAGTATATATTTGGACAAATTCAAGAAGAATGTGTACCTGGGACATCGTCGATTTCTTCTGACCAAGCATGCCTTAAGAAAGAAAGGCAAGCATTTCAAAGGTGAGGCAGATCACCGGAAGAAGCCCGTCCTCCGTACTGGTGATGACATACTTGATATGGTCAAGGATTTACAAGTGTTGACTTTATTCCTGACATTATTGAGTTTTGTGTTGACTTTATTCCTGACATTAAGCCGATTGCTGTTCCTCAATCGCGGCATGAGGGGAGACTGCGTGGAAAAGGCACGCTTGGACCAAAATCAATAATATGCAGGGACGGGCAATCTTGGGCGCAAGCACACTACACAGTTCTACATAATTCTACCTTGGTGACCCTGTATATCAAGAAACACATGGATATTATACGCTCGAAGAACCCGGAGAAGTCTGACCCCTGGATTCAACGTATACACATTGAGGCTTTCGGCGGTTGGTTGCGAACACATCTCATGAATGACGACAATGTTGAAGATGACTTGTACTTGTTGGCCAAGAGACCATCTTTGACTATATTGAATTTCCAAGGGTACGAGATAAATGGGAATACATTTTACACAATCGCCCAAGATAAAAAGAGCACCAACCAAAACAGTGGTGTCCGCTTTGACGATGCGGCAAACACCAAGGAAAAGGACACATATTATGGTTACATAGAGGAGATATGGGAACTTGACTATGGAGGTGATTTGAAGGTCCCTTTGTTCTGGTGCAAATGGGCCAATCTGACTGTAGGAGGGGTAATGGTAGACCCGCAGTATGGAATGACAACAGTGGATCTCAACAATCTTGGGCACACAGACGAACCATTCATTCTAGCCAATGATGTGGCGCAAGTTTTCTATGTGAAGGACATGTCTACCAAACCAAGAAAAAGGAAAGATAAGAAAGCGGATACATCATACGATGAGCCAAAGCGCCACATAGTTCTTTCTGGGAAAAGAAACATCGTGGGAGTGGAGGACAAGACAGACATGTCAAAAGATTATGAAAAGTTTGATGAAATTCCTCCCTTCGCAGTGAAGACTGACCCAAGCATCCTGTTAAATGATGAAGATTGTCCATGGTTACGGCGCAATAATCAAGGGACACACGCGAAGAAAAAGTTTTATACCCCAAGATCCCACTCTGGAATGTGATTGGCTGCACCGTCATCACTTTTCTTCTCTAGTGAGTAGCCGGGATGGTCCAGTTTTGTACACGAAGTGCATCCAGTTTTTGTTGTAACCCTCTCAACTTTTTAGCACATGCTATGTGGGTGAAATGATGATACCATGCCAAGTTTCAACCTTTTCAGAGTTCATTTGCAGTGCTTTTCAATTCAGGGTCATTTTAGCTCAAAATAAATCATCAAATGCATGAAAAATGGCAAATGAAGTCAGAAAAGGGTTGAAAAGTGATGATGTGGCTTTGAATGGTGCATATTGAATGCAAAAAGTCTTGAGTTAAAATATGTTTAAAAAATTGAAATCCCTTTGTAATAGACGAGTTTTCGTCCGAAACGCTGATACTTCGAAAGAGATTGTCCAGTTTGTCCACGAAGTGCATCCAGTTTTTCCTGTAACCCTCTTAACTTTTTAGCACATGCTATGTGGGTGAAAATATGATACCATGCCAAGTTTCAACCTTTTCAGAGTTCATTTGTGGTGCTTTTTAATTTTAGGGTCATTTAGCTCAAAACAATTCATTAAATGGATGAAAATAGCAAATGAAGTTAGAAAGGGTTGAAATTTGAGGATGTGGCTTAGAAAGGTTCATATTGAATGCACAAAAAGTCTGGAGTTGAAATAAGTTAAAAAAAATGAAATGCCTTTGTAACAGATGAGTTTTCGTCTGAAACCCTCATACTTCGAAGGAGATGGTACAGTTTGTACACGAAGTGCATCCAGTTTTTCCTGTAACCCTCTCAACTTTTTAGCACATGCTATGTGGGTGAAATTATGATACCATGCCAACTTTCAACCATTTCAGAGTTCATTTGCATTGCTTTTAAATTCAGTGTCATTTTAGCTCAAAATAAATCATGAAATGCATGAAAAATAGCAAATGAAGTCAGAAAAGGGTTGAAAAGTGATGATGTGGCTTTGAATGGTGCATATTGAATGCAGAAAAAGTCTTGAGTTAAAATATGTTTAAAAAATTGAAATCCCTTTGTAATAGACGTGTTTTCGTCCGATCAAAGTTATTTAACTTAATATTATATAAAATTTATGCAACTAAAATTATCAAAGTTATTTTTGTTAAAAACTTTAATAGCAAAAAGAATATTCATAAAATATTTTCTGTTAAGAACTTTTAATATGCAAAAAAATAACATAAAAAGATAGCAAAAATGAAAATAGATGCACTTATAGAGAAAATTCAACCTAAATTCAAAGTGCTAGTACTTTGAATTTACTAGCACTTTGATTTTAGGTAGAATTTTCTCTATAAGAGCATATATTTTCACTTTAGTAACAGCGACATAGTAGGCACATGTTCGGTTTGAGAGAGGCTCGTGCTGCCTCTCGCACAGCGGGGCTTATAAGCTGGTCGTCGTGCTCCTCAACTAGCGAGGTGGGACTAAACTCCCACCACAGTCGTGCTGCCTTCCCGCGCGAATTTGGGCCGCTGAAATGGCCTCTTTAGGCCCAGTTGGTATCACCAACCGGGACTAAAGGGAGGACCTTTAGTCCCGGTTGGTGATAGCAACCGGGACTAAAGACCCTTTAGTCCCGGTTGGAGCCACCAACTGGGACTAAAGGTCCTTGGGTATTTAACGCGGGACTTGTCGAAATCTCCCCAACCTCTCCCATTCTCCCCCAACGCCGACGCCCTGCCCTGACGCCGCCAGGCTGCCGGAGCTCACCGCCGCCCCCTGAGCCCGTCCTCGTCGTCGCCACCGCCCCCGAGCCCGTCCTCGTCGCCGCCCCCAAGCCCGTCGTCGCCGCCGCCCCCGAGCCCGTCCTCGCCGCCCGTGCCCTCGTCCTTGCGCCGTCGTCCTCTCCACCGCCGTCGTCGACGCCGCCCGAGCCCGTCCTCGCCGCCGCCCCGAGCCCGTCATCGCCGCCGCTCGTGCCTCCTCGTCCTCGTCGACGTCGTCACCGCCCCCGACGCCGGACGCTGCCCGCGCCTCCTCCCCGAGCCCCATCGTCGCCGCCCGCACCTCCTCCCCCGAGCCCCGTTGCGCCGGTGAGCTCCTGCCGCCTGCTCCGATCCCCCTCCACCGCGGCCACCACGGCCACGTGCGCCGGCCACCTAGTTGTTTTAGTTTTTTTAGTTTAGTTGTTTTAGTTTTTTTAGTTTAGTTGTTTTAGTTTAGTTTAGTTTAGTTGTTTTAGTTTTTTTAGTTTAGTTGTTTTATTTTTTTAGTTTAGTTGTTTTAGTTTAGTTTAATTTAGTTGTTTTAGTTTTTTAGTTTAGTTGTTCTTTAAGTCTCGAGTCCCGAGTCGTCGAACCACGAGTCCCGAGTCGACGAACCCCGAGTTCCCGACGATCGCCGGTGAGGAGTCCCCGACGATCGTCGGATCGCCGGTGAACTCCTCACCGGCGATCGTCGGGGACTCCTCACCGGCGATCGTCGGGGACTCGGGGTTCGTCGACTCGTGATTCGTGGTTCTCGTTATTATTGTCATAGTTGTTAAATGCAATCATCTTTATTAAAGTTTATTAAATAGTAGGAATTTAAATAGTTGTAGAATTTGTTCTCGACGTCAACGATGCCTGGCCTGCATCCTCGTCGTCGACTCGGCGCCGTCGACCACCTGCTTGAGAGGCGTCAGCATGTCCGGGACTGGGCTCCGCCGGGCTGGCACTGGAAGGTGCTGCCTTCCGGGGCGCGGAGCTTGGTGAGGAATCAGGGTCCCGTCGTTGACCCGGAGGTTATTTGGTGGCGGTCGCGTGGACCACTGTCGGTGCAGAGGGAGCCGGCCCCCGCGGAGGTGGTACGTCTCCGTGTTAGGGAGGAGGACGAGCACGTCCGACGCTACATGGCTGCGTTGGACGCCAGGTTCTCCAATACCTGGCAGGTTCTTCAGGGATCACACCCGAGCTATGATCCTGTCATAGTTCCTTATCTTTGGGTGTCCACCGCCTACGCCACGAGACGTCAAATAGATCTGTATTAGTGATATTATATTCGATGATGTATTAGTGATACTATTCGATGATGTATTAGTGATATTATATGATCGTATTGTTGCATTGCCTTGTATTGATTTGCATATCTCCGGTTCTGCTTATTGAATGCATTCTAATTGTTTTATATTTGTTCTGGATTAGTTAAGCTATGGATGGTAGAGACAGATACCATGATCAAGAGAATGCCATGTACGACCTGATATGCTCCGGAAACGAAGAGAATGAAGTAGATGATGGCTCACAATACCTTAACCCATCCGGTGAGGGAATTGAGGAAGAACAACCAAGAGACGAAGGCGAACCAGCTGACAATGACGATGGCGAAGAATTTTTTGTCCATTTAACAGAGTCTGGCGAGGTATTAATTTGCCCTCTAGTGATCATCAGATGTATTGATTGATTTGTATATATTAACGAATCTTTCTTCCTTTTAGCCCTCCGGATCGAGCAAATCTTCTACAAGGGTTAAACGTGGCCCGACAAAAAACTTGAAACAAGGCGTAAAGTTTAACATCGATCAAATCAGAGCAGATGGCGAACCGATTGCTCCTAAAGAGAATGCGGACAAATTTATATGTCAATGCGGAGTTATCGTTAGGGACCAAATCCCGATCACCGTTCAAGAATGGAATCAGCCGAAAGATACCCAAGCAGTTTCTTTTGTCAGCCAAAGAGCAAAAGATCTGCTTTGGGAGGAGCTCATGAAACATTTCACCCTACCAGAGGGTCTCACAGATCTCCAACGGGAGAAAGTCATGAAGTGTGCTCTTAAGAAGATGGCCACATAATTCCAGTCTTGGAAGAAAAGATTATGGAAAAGTTACGTGGAAAACGGAAGGAAGACTCCAGAATTCAAAGGAGAATATGTGAAGTCAGCAGATGACTGGGACGAATTTGTGAAGTTCAAGGAATCACAAGTAGCTAAGGAACGGTCGAGAATAAACAAGATAAATGCCGACAAAAAAACGTGGCACCATCGTCTGGGGCCAGGCGGCTACAAGTATGGGTTGCCTAAGTGGGATGAATCTGAGAGAAACATGAAGGCTGCAGGGGTCACTCCAGTAACAGAGACTTGGCCCGAGAGGTGCAGGACTTGGTTTTATGCACATGGGGGAAAGTTGGACCCAAAGACAGGGGAGGTTCTTGAACAGGAAAGTCTTAAAGAAGCCACAGACGAGTTACTTAAAGCAATAGCAGAAGCTCGAGCGGGTTTGTACGAGCCCGAGAGAGAGAAGGACGAGCTTTCACACGGCCTCAAGAATCCTAAACACCCGGGACGAACACGAGGCAAAGGCATGGTTCCGTGGTTTTTGGGGTTTGTGGATTGGAACGACAGCTACAGAAGCATGAACGACAGCTACACGAGGCAAAGACTTGGAACGCAAATATAACATGCAGCAGGAGCAAATCAACAAACTTAGCCAGCAAGGCGCGTCTCAGCAGCAGCAGCAACCAGATCCAGCATTGGATGGTACCATTCCATCATCTATGCCGAAAAGCAGCGTGGGTTCCATGGGGGTCCCGGCCGATGATGCACTGCTGGCTCGCTACCCCATGGATGATATCCTAGAGTCGACACCTTGTGAGCTACACGTGAAACTGAAGAACATACCCATGAAGGCGGTGGACGGCTTTGCTTTACCGAGTGGACCTGAAGCAACTTTCCACGGCAATCCGATTCCACCTGGCTATGCTCGTGTCGGGGTGGATCAAGTTGTGTCGGCATATGAATCACTAGATCTTGACTACCTTGGAGGTGAAGGGGAGCGGACACTGGGAGAAGCCAGGCGTTGTGTCATTTTATGGAAAAAGGAATGCATCGTGTTTCCAAACTCGGTGCCAAGGCCACCTCCTCCTCCTCCAAGTCCGCCACGTCAGTAGACTCCAACCCTCCCCGATACGGAGCTCAGGGTGAGTCCGCCATATCCATCTACGCCGCGCCAGCTGAATCCATCCCACCCCGAGACGGAGCGCATGGCGAGTCCGCGATATCAAGCTCCGCCACGTCAGCAGAGTCCATCCCACCCCGAGATGGAGCCTAGCGCGAGACGTCCGCGTTATCGATATCCGCCTTCTCCAAAGCGGAAGAGAACACAAAAGAAGAAACCCGAGCCTCCTGCCAAAAAGAAGTTAGCTTACGATATGACTGATGAGGAACTCGATGAATCAGTGAATCTAGCTTTGCGGACCCATTTTGGACCGAAAGCGCCCCCGCTGCCAAAGGAGAAAGTACCCGATGAGGTCGTACAACACTTTATTGATGCAGCTAAACCAGCGGAGAAAAGGCCGGTATCAGACTATGAACGCTTTATTACCAAGTCCGATGAATCCTAGAAAAGACAGAAGTCGAGCGGTAGCAGTAAATGCGGGAAAACTGTTCCCCAGCTCGGAGAACAGGCAGTCCAATCGATCAGCCCGCTCAAGGTGAGTGCCAATAACGTGGTAATAACCGACGCTGATAGAGAGAATGCTAGATTGCTCGGTATCACCGTTGAACAATTCCTAGAGATCGAGGAATTTCCACCGTTGGATCCGAAGGAAATAGCATGGTAATATGTCCTTGGGAAACCTCTGGTCAGTCTTGACGACGAGAAGCTTCTAACAACGCAAATGTACAAATTGCATGACTGGTACTTGAGGGAAGTAAAGGACGGGCGAGAGAGCCTCATGGTGAAAGTCGACAAAGCGCATTACATCCATGAAAAAGATTTGTAGATTGAAAATGAAGAATTTTTCCAGTTATTCAATCAAAAAGCACTCGACAAATCTATCGTCTGTTGCTATTGTCTGTAAGTGATTTCTTTGTGTAATTTAAGTCTCTAGCTCAGCTCGTTCATTGCCTGTTATTATACTCACTATATTCTTTTGTGTGGTATTATGCAGAATGAAGATTTTTTAATTGAAAAGATCTGGAGTCTATGGCATTGGGTTCATTGACCCAAATACCGTTAATGAAGAAGTGTTGAGAAGGAACCCTAAAGACACAGAGAAAATGCTTCTAAGGTTTTTGAAGGCCCTAAAGTACAAACCAGAAATACTTTTACCTTGGAACTTCCAGTGAGTGTTACTGTCTTGTACTACAAATTCTATTTTTGCTTATATATATATACTCGATGTTAAGTGTAGTTGATGAGTTATGCATGCCCGCTTATACAAATCGTGTGCGCAGCTACCACTTGATCCTTCTAATCATTAGAGTTGATGATGGAACTGTTGAAGTATTGGACTCGCTAAGTAAAGACCCTGAAGATTACATAAGGTTGCATTCGTTGCTCGAAAGGTAATTTCAATCATTGACGCACTATGTCGGCTTCTTTATTAGTTCATTTCCTGATATCAAGTACTTAATAACTCCTTTATTCATTTTGTTTGCCGGGCAGGGTTTGGAAACGTTTCATCAAAGAGGTCACCGGTGAATGGAAACCAGAGTTGAGATGGTGAAAGCCCAGGGTAATTAAGTAGTACTAGCTACGTCCGCGCATCTCTTTAATTCTAGTTTCAATACCATTGTCATGCTTCATTATTATCTAATTGAATTCTATTCTTGTAAAGTGCATGAGGCAGGCACAGGGGACTGAACTATGTGCATATTACGTTTGCGAGAACATTCGCTTTATGACCGAAAGAAGCAAGAGTGCAAGAGATCTTTGGGTACGTAAACACCATTCATATTTTTTTATCATGATCTAATACATATACACACAACTAACATGTTCATATTGATCTTCTTCTTTAAAGATGCACGAGATGCGGGATAAGATCCTACCAACGGACCGCATACGAGCAATTCAAGAGGAAATTGCGGGATTTTTGCTTCAGCAGGTCATATCTCCCGACGGAGAATACCATTACCCGATCAGCAAATGATCTGCAAATTGTATGAGAAATTGTATATACCAAATTGTATATATGTGTATGCATGTGGTCGTACAAGAAATTCTATGATATATGATTGCTTGTACGAGAAATTTTATGATATATGATCGGTTCTACGAGAAATTCTATTATATATGCATAACGTGTACATTATGTAGTAGCGTAAAATATGTTTGAAATGAAAAAGAATTAAATGGAAAACACAAAATGAAAAGGAAAAATAAACAATAAACACTAAACCCCTAAACACCTAAACCCCTAAACCCCTAAACCTTTAGTCTCGGTTGGTGTTACCAACCGGGACCAAAGGTCCCCATGCCCTGGCGCGCGCTGCCGACCACGTGGCCAGGGTTTAGTCCCGGTTCGTAGCCAACCAGGACTAAAGCCTTGGAACCTTTAGTCTCTATACTTTAGTCCCGGTTGGGGAACCGGGACTAAAGGCCCTTCCCAACTGGGACTAATGGCCTGTTTTCTACTAGTGATTGGACTCATTGAGGAGACGTGTAACGTAGAGTTTGATGAAAATAACGACTCCCAAGTGGAGCCAAGTGGTCTTTGTGACATAGGTGATGCAATTCCTCCCCAATCCATAAGAAGAATGGGCCTGGGACACTTCCTACCCATTGAGGAACCCCTTGTGGCCGAAGGAGAAGGACAATGTTCTACGCAAGTGGAACCATCACCGATGCAAGACCCACACGCTTCCGAAGAACAAGTGAAGGCCCTCAACCCAGTGAACAATATCAAGGGCAAGATCAACCTAATGATGATGGTGATGCACCAAGTGATTCCCAAGATCAAGTTCCCTACCACGAGCAAACTCAAGATCAAGAGCAAGTTCATGACGGTGCTCCAAGTTCTCAAGGCAGTCCTCCCCAACCCACTATGGAGGAAATATTAGAGTGCCCTGCCGCCAAGATTTCTAATAAGCTTTGAACTCATCAACATGTGTTGGATAATGTCTACGGAAGCTTGAGTAAAGGGGTAAGCACTCGTAGACAATTAACAAACTTTTGTGAGCATCACACATTTGTTTCTTGTATTGAACCCCTCAAGGTACAAGAAGCGCTCGAGGACATG
The DNA here is from genome assembly GCA_039707655.1 of Elymus sibiricus. NCBI lineage: Eukaryota > Viridiplantae > Streptophyta > Magnoliopsida > Poales > Poaceae > Elymus > Elymus sibiricus. The sequence continues at coordinate 336,917,732 of CM077675.1, read as the reverse complement.
GAATAGCTTGAAGCCATGCACGATGAACTCAACAACTTCGAGCGCAACAAAGTGTGGAATTTGGTGCCAAGACCAAAGGAGAATAACAATGTCATTGGAACCAAATGGATATTTAAGAACAAGCAAGATGTGAACGGTGTCGTCATTCGCAACAAGGCAAGATTGGTGGCACAAGGCTACTCCCAAGTCAAGGGTATTGACTATGGTGAAACTTTTGCTCCCGTTGCTCACCTTGAATCTATTCGCATGTGGCTTGCATAAGCATCTCATCATGATTTCAAATTATATCAAATGGATGTGAAGAGTGCTTTTCTTAATGGTCCACTTAAGGAGTTGGTATATGTCAAGCAACCCCCAGGGTTTGAGGATCCTAAGTTCCCCAATCATGTATACATTCTCGATAAGGCACTCTATGGCCTTAAACAAGCCCCACATGCGTGGTATGAGCACCTTACCGAGATGTTACAAGACCGTGGGCTTGAAATTGGGAAAATCGATCCGACTCTTTTCACGAAGAGGGTTAACGGGAACCTGTTCATATGCCAACTATATGTTGATGATATTATCTTTGGTTCTTCTAACAAAGTTTTCAATGATGAGTTTGCCACACTAATGACCAAAGAGTTTGAGATGTCCATGATGGGAAAGTTGAAGTTCTTCCTTGGATTCGAAGTCAAACAATAAAGTCAAAGAACCTTCGTCAACCAAGCTAAATACACTCAAGACATGCTCAAGACGTTCAAGTTGGATGATCTCAAGCCAGCCAAGGCCAACACTCCCATGCCGCTCAAATGCCAACTTGACAGTGATCCCAATGGTAAAGCCGTGGATCAAAAGGTATATGGCTCCATGATTGGATCCCTGCTTTATCTTTGTGCATCTAGGCCGGATATCATGTTGAGTGTGGGAATTTGTGCATGATTTCAATCCGCACCTAAGGAGAGTCACTATGTGGCTGTCAAGCGGATCTTCCGATATTTGGCTCATACCCCAAACTTTGGCTTATGGCACCCCAAAGGTGGTTCATTTGATCTCATAGGATATTCGGACTCGGATCGGGCAGGAGACCGTGTGGAGAGGAAGTCAACTTCCGGAGGTTGCCAATTCCTTGGTCCCTCTTTGGTAAGTTGGTCTTCGAAGAAACAAAACCGTGTTTCTCTCTTGTCCATCGAGGCCGAGTATGTAGCTGCAGCAAGTTGTTGTGCACAGTTGCTCTGGATGAGGCAAACTTTAAAGGATTACGGTGTCAATTGTGACAAAGTGCCCCTCTACTTTGACAACGAGAGTGCTATCAAGATCTCCAACAACCCAGTGCAACATTGCAAGATCACTACAGGAATCAGGCTCTTTGCCGTCTGCCATGGCAGACGGCAAAGGCACAACCACGGACGGCAAAGGCCTTTGCCATCGGCCAGCGGACGGCAAAATTTTAGGCCGAATAAACTCCGGCAAAGGGGTTCTTTGCCGTCTGCATTGGCACAGCGGACGGCAAAGTTTTTTTGCCGTCACCCTGCAGACGGCAAAGACGGCAGACGGCATAGTAGTAACGGTAGCACCGTTAGGTGGCTAACGCCCCCCCAGCCCTTTGCCATCTGCCCCGAACGGCCGACACATTTCTTTGCCGTCTGCCCCTGACAGCCCCCACCCAGCCCATTGCCCCCCGCCCAGCCCTTTGCCGTCTGCCCCCGACGGCCCAGCCCATCCCTTTGCCGTCCGCCCCCCGCTATGCCGACGGCCACCGTCGGCAAAGAAGCCAAATGGCCCCAGCCCTTTGCCGTCCGCCCCCATGCTATGCCAACAGCCACCGTCGGCAAAGAAGCCAAATGGCCCCAGGCCTGGCGCTCCCAGGTTTAACAGGTGGCTGCCACGTGTCTTCTTTGCCGACGGTGGCCGTCGGCATAGCGGTCTTTGCCGTCCGGGCAGACGGCAAAGAGGCTGTATTGCCTCTTTTTTTTCTTTTTTTGTTATATTCAACATTTTTCACAGGCAAATATATGATATGTATATATATATTTCACAGAAACAATATCCCTGCCATATGGATATGATCAACCAACAATTATACCAAATTGAAAGTATCAAATGTCACTTTGTTCACCATATTACATTAGTTTCATCCATACATACATAGTCTCATACATATAGGTAGAAAGTTTCACATAAGTTCATCGATACAAAATGAAAACTGAAAGCAAACACTAGCACTACATCAAAGCAAGCTGCCGTGAACTCAATCAAATCTGCAAAATTGGAAATAAGAAAGTTAGAAAAAGAATACAAGAAGAAGTAGAAGAAGATCTAGAAGTAGAAGAAGATGTAGAAGAAGAAGAAGAAGATGAAGAAGCGTTTTTCTTCTCTCTCTGTCTCCTCTTGTTTTTCTTCTTCTTATTGCTTATTTGTGTCATTTTAGAGCTAACCTAGGTAATTATCACATTTTTGACCTAACTAAGCTTATTGTGTCATTTTGCAAGAAAATAAGCTAAGTCTATGGCATCTATGAGGTTACCAAGTCTATTATGCCATTTTTGAGTTAACTAAGCTTATTATTTCAGTGTGGAGGAAACAATGCTAAGTATAGGTCATTTTAGAGCTAACTTAGGTATAATATGTCATTTTGGAGGTAAATAAGCTTACTATGTCATTTTAGAGGAAACAAAGCTAACTTAGGTAAAATATGACATTTGTCTAAGTGCTAAGTTTGTCATTGTGCTCAGTTTGTCTAAGTGCTATGTTTGTCTTTGTTTGAGAAAATGAGCCAAGTAAGTGGCATATTAGGGCTTACGGAGGTGAAGCACCAGGGTTGCTCGGGTCGGTGTCAGCTGGAGCACTACTTGGCCCTGGAGAAGGATCGTGCGATGCGGCTCGGGAGTTATGCTGTACCAAAGATCATTTGCGTTAGCATGATGATGCTGAAACGTTAAGACTAGTAACTAATGAACATTGAAATGAAACTCACCGGTCTAGCCATGGTAATGACTGGCATCGGCGGAGGGGTCTGGCCGGTCTTCTTGCACAAAGTCTGCACATTTGGTTTTGACAAGTAAATCATATTGGTTATTAATGAAAAGAACATGTAGTGCATGATTTGGCTAATAAAGAAGAAACTTACCACGATGAGCTCGTACATGGCCCGGTTAGACTGATTGTTCCGTGCCCTCTCCTCCTCCAACAACCTAGCCATCCTCTCCTCCAAATCCCTCTTCTCCTCCGCCGCCTGCCGGGCCTGTTCCGCCAGAAGCGCCTGGGTTCTCTCTCTCTCTTTCTGCAGAGCAGCCTGCAACACAACTCCTCGTTAGCATTGTAATCATCTTTGTTCGCACACACAATGTAATGGAGGAAAGCTATCTGAGTCCGTATGACTAACCTCGATGGCGAGCTGGACTGGCCGTGGACGAGGCGTCATCTCAGGACAGGAGCTCGTTTGGCGCGCCTTGATCTGCCGGAGAGTGCGCGAAGACCGTATAAGTCCATCTCCAATGGCTATCGAGCCATGGGGCCTCCCGTCGCCAGCTATCATCACCAGGTCTGGATCAATAGGATGCTGGCTCGGGTTGAAGTCCTCCTCATTCACTGCCTTCCCCACATCTCTGTACCTCACGAGCTTGTTGTGGGAGGAGATGTTGGTGAAGTTCTTGGGATTGTCGAGGTCAGACTCAGAGAATGCCTTGGCCTTCTTGTACAAGGCAGTATGGGCCATGGCATAGAGGTCGTACACCTGTGGCACCTCTGTCTTATTGTAATGCGCCTACAAGAGAGGAACAAAGTATTAATAAAGGGGTCAAGCTAGCATCAAAAAATGAATTGCAAGAATCATGAAGCAAACCACATACCCAGTTCCGCCCGAACTAAAATAAGTTGGCACTGCCTTGATGGTGTGGCACACCTTCCATTTGGGCACACCGTTCCTTGGCATCGTCGTGGATGACTCGCCATTCGTTAGAGCACCACTCATTCACCAACGCCTCCCAACAATTCATCTTATCCGCACACCATCTCGGGGGCACCTAAGTTAGTAAAGAGAAATTTGAGAGCTCGCCTACGAATCAAAGCAAGGAAACTAAGTACAAGGCCTTAAGAATAGATAGTTACCTTCATGTACTGCTCCTTGTCCAGAAACTTTCGGCGGGACGACGACTTGTCCTTCTTAATACGCCGCGAGGCGTAGTAGTCTCGAATAGCCTGTACCCGAGCCTCGTGCCGTAAGTTCTGTAGTAGGCGCCTGCACTCGTAATCGATATGCTTTGCCGTGGCCTCCTCGTATCCCTCCTCACACCTGTAGAAGGTCTGCAATCAAATGAGACAACACTGATTAGTACAATAAATAGCTATTATTGATTTTTAATTGTGTAAAGGAGAAATTACCCAGAACTTTCTGATCACCATGTCGGCCCTCGTGTGGCACAACACACTGTCGATCATCTCCTCCGGCGGGGCCGGGGCAGCCAAGTAGTGCTCCCATTTCAATCCTAACTCTAGAAGCTGACCCTCGCCGGGCAACGTGACAAACCCCGGGAAGTTATGCCGTAAAAGCACACCAAGGATGGAGTTGGGCCTGCGGACATCTTTGGCGTGAATCCAACCCATGCAATATGACAAAGCCAACGCATTAGATATGTGAAGAAACATGAAGGCAAAAGGTTTAAAAAGAGTAAATGCACTTACTTCAGCGACTCAGGCTTAATCGGCCACCTCTGCTCGCGGGTCGCCGGCTCGGGCGGGAGCCGTGTACACCCACGCTGGTAGACGCTGGCCCCCTCAACCACCTCGTCCCCGCTATCAGAAAGCTGATCCCCGCCACCATCAGCATGGCCACTCAGCTCCGGCTGATGCAGATCCGGGAAGGTATGCCATCCGGTGGAAGCGTGTGTAGTCTCGTAGTACGAAGCGTCTGGCACATGAGTCTCGTGGGTCGAAGCGTCTGGGACAGAAGGATCGTCGACCCGAGGCTCGTGGACAGGAGTCCTTGTAGCCTCCACCTCAGACGGGTCCACCGTAGTAGTCCTGTGCTCGGGTGAATCAGCTGGGGGTGGTGGCGAGGAAGGCGTAGCAGCCTTCGTACCTCTCCCACGGCCACCACGTGTACCTTTAGGAGCTCTCTTCTTCCCCCGACCTCCTCTCCCGGTAGACAATGCTACTTCTTGAGCTTGCGTTGGTTTTCCCTTGAAGAGGAAAGGGTGATGCAGCAAAGTAGATAAGTATTTCCCTCAGTTGTTGAGAACCAAGGTATCAATCCAGTAGGAGATACAAGCATGTCCCCAATAGATGTACCTACAAAAATAATCAAACACTTGCACCCAACGCTATAAAGGGGTTGTCAATCCCTTCACGGTTACTTGCAAGGATGAGATCTGATAGAGATAGATATAGAAGATTACTAAAACGAAAAGTAAAACAAAAGTAAAAAAGATTGCAGCAAAGTATTTTTGGTATTTTTGGTTTATAGATCTGAAAATATAATATGGAAAATAGACCCGGGGGCCATAGGTTTCACTAGAGGCTTCTCTCTTGAAGGAAAATAATACGGTGGGTGAACAAATTACTGTCGACCAATTGATAGAAAAACGCATAGTTATGTCGATATCCAAGGCAATGATTATGCATATAGGCATCACATCTGTGTCAAGTAGAACGAAACGATTCTGCATCTACTACTATTACTCCACACATCGACCGACTCTTGCCTGCATCTAGAGTATTAAGTTCATGAAGAACAGAGTAACGCATTAAGTAAGATGACATGATGTAGAGGGATAAACTCAAGCAATATGATGAAAACCCCATCTTTTTATCCTTGATGGCAACAATACAAATACGTGCCTCGCTACCCCTACTTTGTCACTGGGTGAGGACACCGCAAGATTGAACCCAAAACCAAGCACTTCTCCCATTGCAAGAATTACCAATCTAGTTGGCCAAACCAAACCAATAACTCGAAGAGACCTGCAAAGATATGAAATCATGCATATAAGAATTCAGAGAAGATTCAAATAATATTCATAGATAATCTGATCATAAACCCACAATTCATCGGATCTCGACAAACACACCGCAAAAGAGTATTACATCGGATAGATCTCCATGAAGATCATGAAGAACATGGTATTGAAGAACAAAGAGAGAGAAGAAGCCATCTAGCTACTAGCTATGGACCCGAAGGTATGTGGTGGACTACTCATGCATCATCGGAAGGGCAATGGAGTTGATGTAGATGCCCTCCGTGATCGAATCCCCCTCCGGCAGATTACCGGAAAAGGCTCCAAGATTGGATCTCACGGGAACAGAGGGTTCCGGCGGCGGAAAACTATTTTCGTGGCTCTCTTTGGTATTGGGGGAATATTTGGGAATTTATAGGCCGAAGAATAGGGTTAGGAGATTTGTCGTGGGGCCACAAGCTTGGGGGGCGCGCCCCCCCTAGGGCGCGCCCTAGTGGCTTGTGACCTCATGGCAGGTCTCCTGCCTTCGTCTCCAAGTCTGGCAGGTTTCTTTTGGTCCAAGAAAAATCATTCCGAAGATTTTATTCCGTTTGGACTCCGTTTAATATTCCTTATCTACAATACTCAAAAACAAGGAAAAAACAGAAACTGGCACTAGGCACTAGGTTAATAGGTTAGTCCCAAAAATAATATAAAATAGCATATTAATGCATATAAAACATCCAAAATAGATAATATAATAGCATGGAACAATCAAAATTATAGATACGTTGGAGACGTATCAAGCATCCCCAAGCTTAATTCCTGCTCATCCTCGAGTAGGTAAATGATAAAAACAGAATTTTTGATGTGGAATGCTACCTAACATATTTATCCATGTAATATTCTTTATTGTGGCATGAATGTTCAGATCCATAAGATTCAAACCAAAAGCTCAATATTGACATAAAAACAGTAATACTTCAAGCATACTAACAAACAATTGTGTCCTTTCAAAATAACATGGCCTTAGAAAGTTTATCCCTACAAAATCATATAGTCTGGCTATGCTCCATCTTCCCCACACAAAGTATCTAAATCATGCACACCCCCGATGACAAGTCAAGCAATTGTTTCACCCCTTTTATGTTCTCAAACCTTTTCAACTTTCACGCAATACATGAGCGTAAGCCATGGATATAGCACTATGGGTGGAATAGAATATGGTGGTGGTTGTGTGGAAAAAGGAGAAGATAGTCTCACATCAACTAGGCATATCAACGGGCTATGGAGATGCCCATTAATAGATATGAATGTGAGTGAGTAGGGATTGCCATGCAACGGATGCACTAGAGCTATAAGTGTATGAAAGCTCAAAAAGAAACTAAGTGGGTGTGCATCCAAGTTGCTTGCTCTCGAAGACCTAGGGCAATTTGAGGAAGCCCATCATTGGAATATACAAGCCAAGTTATATAATGAAAAATTCCCACTAGTATATGAAAGTGACAAAATAGGAGACTCTCTATCATGAAGATCAAGGTGCTACTTTGAAGCACAAGTGTGGAAAAAAGATAGTAACATTGTCCCTTCTCTCTTTTCTCTCATTTTTTTTATTTTGGTGGGCATCTTTGGCCTCTTTTTTTTATTTGGGCTTCATTGGCCTCTTTTATTATTTGTAAAGTCCGGAGACTCATCCCTACTTGTGAGGGAATCATAGCTTCCATCATCCTCTCCTCACATGGGACAATGCTCTAATAATGATGATCATCACACTTTTATTTACTTACAACTCAATACCTATAACAAGATATGACTCTATATGAATGCTTCCGGTGGTGTACCGGGATGTGCAATGATCTAGCATAGCAAATGGCATCAAAAAACGGACAAGCCATGAAAACATCATGCTAGCTGTCTTACGATCATGCAAAGAAATATGACAATGATGGTGCGTGTCATAAAAAAACGGAATGGTGGAAGTTGCATGGCAATATATCTCGGAATGGTTATGGAAATGCCATAATAGGAAGGTATGGTGGCTGTTTTGAGTAAGGGTATATGGTGGCTGTTTTGAGGAAGGTGGGTTTAATGCACCGGCGAAAGTTGCGCGGTACTAGAGAGGCTAGCAAAGGTCGAAGGGTGAGAGTGCGTATAATCCATGGACTCACATTAGTCATAAAGAACTCACATACTTATTGCAAAAATCTATTAGTTATCGAAGCAAAGTGTTAGACGCATGCTCCTAGGGGAGAGGTTGGTAGGAGTAAACCATCGCGCCCTCCCGACCCTCACACAAAGGATGACAATCATTAAACAAATCATGCTCCGACTTCGTTACATAACGGTTCACCATACGTGCATGCTATGGGAGTCACAAACTTTAACAAAAGTATTTTTACCATTCCACAATTACTCACTAGCATGACTCTAACATCACCATCTTTATATCTCAAAACTATATGCAAGGAATCCAACTTCTCATAGTATTCAATGCACTTTATATGAAAGTTTTTATTATATCCCTCTTGGATGCCCATTATATTAGGACTAAATTCATAACCTAAACCAATTACCATGCTGTTTAAAGACTCTCAAAATAATATAAGTGAAGTACGAGAGTTCAATTATTTCTATAAAATAAAACACCGCCGTGCTCTAAAAAGATATAAGTGAAGCACTAGAGCAACATTGCCTAGCTCAAAAGATATAAGTGAAGCACATAGAGTATTCTAATAAATTCACGATTAGTGCGTGTCCTTCTCAAAATATGGGTGCAGCAAGGATGATTGTGGCAAACTGAAAAGCAAAGACTCATATCATACAAGACGCTCCAAGCAAAACACATATCATGTGGTGAATAAAAATATAGCCTCAAGTAAATTTACCGATGGATTGAAGGCGAAAGAGGGGATGCCTTCCGGGGCATCCCCAAGATTAGTCTCTTTGGTATCCTTGAATATGGCTTGGGGTGCCTTGGGCATCCCCAAGCTTAGGCTCTTGCCACTCCTTATTCCATAGTCCATCAAATCTTTACCCAAAACTTGAAAACTTCACAACACAAAACTCAACAGAAAACTCGTGAGATCCGTTAGTATAAGAAAAATAAATTACCACTTTAGGTACTGTTGTGAACTCATTCTTTATTTATATTGGTGCAATATATACTGTATTCTAACTTCTCCATGGTTCATACCCCCCGATACAACCCATAGATACATCAAAATAAGCAAACAACACAAAGAAAACAGAATCTGTCAAAAACAGAACAGTCTGTAGCAATCTGTAGACTTCGAATACTTCTGTAACTCCAAAAATTCTGAAAACTTAGGAAAAGCAGGTAAATTTGTATATAAATCTTGTGTAAAAAATTCAGATCCAATTGACGCTCTGATGAATTTATAAAATTCCTGGACTGAGCGCAAAAGTTTCTGTTTTTCAGCAAAACCAAATCAACAATCACCGTAAACCATCCCAAAGGTCTCAATTGGCACAAACACTAATTAAAACAATAAAACACAATTAATACAGAGGTAATAATGTGCAAAACACTCAAGAACAGAATCAAAAAACAAAAACATAAAATAAAATTGGGTTGCCTCCCAACAAGCGCTATTGTTTAACGCCCTTAGCTAGGCAGAATGATTTCAATGATGCTCACATAAAAAGCAGTAATTGAAATATGCAAAAGAGCATCATGAATCTCATGAAAAACTTGTTTAAGTCTAACCCACTTCCTATGCATAGGGATTTTGTGAGCAAACAATTTATGGGAACAAGAATCAATTAGCATAGGAAGGCAAAACAAGCATAACTTCAAAACTTTGAACACATAGAGAGGAAACTTGATATTATTGCATTTCCTACAAGCATATGTTCCTCCCTAATAATAAATTTCAGTGGCATCAAGAAGGAATTCTACAATATAACTATCACATAAATCATTCTTTTCATGATACACGAGCATGCAATCATCATAATGAATTTGCTCATCAAAACTTGGGGGACAAAAAATATCATCTTCATCAAACATAGCATCCCCAAGCTTGTGGCTTTGCATATCATTAGCATAATTGACATTAATAGAATTTATAGTAACATCATTGCAATCATGCTTTTCAATCAAGGAGCTATCATGAATCACCTTATAAATTTCTTCTTTCAACACTTCATCACAATTTTCAGATTCATGATTTTCAAACAAAACTTCATAGAGATAATCAAGTGCACTCAACTCACTAGCAATTGGTTCATCATAATTTGGCCTTTTGAAAAGATTAGAAAGTGGACGAGGATCCATATCAATAGATTTTTAGGAAGAGAAGATGCAAGCAAATAGAAGGCACATGGCAACACAAGCAAAAAAAAAAGAGATCCGACGAGAAAAAGGCGAACGAGAAAGAAGGCGAATAAAACGGCAAATCTTTTTGGTGTTTTCCGAAAATCATTTTAGAAGTGGGGGAGAGGAAAACAAGAGGCAAATGGCAAATAATGTAAATGCAAGAGATGAGTTTGTGATGGGTACTTGGTAGGCTTGATGTAGATCTCCCCGGCAACGGCGCCAGAAATCCTTCTTGCTACTTCTTGAGCTTGCGTTGGTTTTCCCTTGAAGAGGAAAGGGTGATGCAGCAAAGTAGATAAGTATTTCCCTCAGTTATTGAGAACCAAGGTATCAATCCAGTAGGAGATACAAGCAAGTCCCCAATAGATGTACCTACACAAATAATCAAACACTTGCACCCAACGCTATAAAGGGGTTGTCAATCCCTTCACGGTTACTTGCAAGGATGAGATCTGATAGAGATAGATATAGAAGATTACTAAAACGAAAAGTAAAACAAAAGTAAAAATATTGCAGCAAAGTATTTTTGGTATTTTTGATTTATAGATCTGAAAATATAATATGGAAAATAGACCCGGGGGCCATAGGTTTCACTAGAGGCTTCACTCTTGAAGGAAAATAATATGGTGGGTGAACAAATTACTGTCGAGCAATTGATAGAAAAGTGCATAGTTATGATGATATCCAAAGCAATGATTATGCATATAGGCATCACGTCCATCTCAAGTAGACCGAAATGATTCTGCATCTACTACTATTACTCCACACATCGACCGACTCCTGCCTGCATCTAGATTATTAAGTTCATGAAGATTAGAGTAACGCATTAAGTAAGATGACATGATGTAGAGGGATAAACTCAAACAATATGATGAAAACCCCATCTTTTTATCCTTGATGGCAACAATACAAATACGTGCCTCGCTACCCCTACTTTGTCACTGGGTGAGGACACCGCAAGATTGAACCCAAAACCAAGCACTTCTCCCATTGCGAGAATTACCAAATCTAGTTGGCCAAACCAAACCAATAACTCGAAGAGACTTGCAAAGATATGAAATCATGCATATAAGAATTCAGAGAAGATTCAAATAATAATCATAGATAATCTGATCATAAACCCACAATTCATCGGATCTCGACAAACACACCACAAAAGAGTATTACATCGGATACATCTCCATGAAGATCATGAAGAACATGGTATTGAAGAACAAAGAGAGAGAAGAAGCCATCTAGATACTAGCTATGGACCCGAAGGTCTGTGGTGGACTACTCACGCATCATCGGAAGGGCAATGGAGTTGTTGTAGATGCCCTCCGTGATCGAATCCCCCTCCGGCAGATTACCGGAAAAGGCTCCAAGATTGGATCTCACGGGAACAGATGGTTCCGACAGCGGAAAAGTATTTTCGTGGCTCTCTTTGGTATTGGGGAAATATTTGGGAATTTATAGGCCGAAGAATAGGGTTAGGAGATTTGCCGTGGGGCCACAAGGTAGGGGGGCGCCCCCCTCCTAGGGCGCGCCCTAGTGGCTTGTGACCTCACGGCAGGTCTCCTGCCTTCGTCTCCAAGTCTGGCAGGTTTCTTCTGGTCCAAGAAAAATCATTCCGAAGATTTTATTCCGTTTGGACTCCGTTTAATATTGCTTATCTGCAATACTCAAAAACAAGGAAAAAAAGAAACTGGCACTAGGCACTAGGTTAATAGGTTAGTCCCAAAAATAATATAAAATAGCATATTAATGCATATAAAACATCCAAAACAGATAATATAATAGCATGGAACAATCAAAAATTATAGATACGTTGGAGACGTATCAGGCAACTTCGCCGATGAAGAAGCGCCCTCGGGTGTCCCAATACTGTCGTACAACGTTCTCCGGAGAGTTTGGGGTGGAATGGAAGTACCCTTCCCACCACGCGCCGTTGAAGGAGCCTCGCATCGCTCTCGACCCGCGCCCACCATCTTTCAACACCTGCCATGACAAAGAGTAAACGGAATTAGTGCAACATAATTTTTTTTAATACCGACATGAATAATAATATGTATATATATAATTTGAGTGTATCATCATCATGTATACCTGACATGAACTAATAATAATCTTCATCGTCTATATATGCTCCGGGATCAATAAATGCATCATCATCATCACTGTCATCAATAAATGCATCATCATCACTATCGGGAGCAACATGTGGAAGGCCTCCTTTATGTAATCGGTCAAGCATTGAGAGGTCATCCGCAGCAGTAACCTCTTCTTCTTCCGTCTCTTCTTGTTCCGGCTCAGGGGTGAAGTCGGATTCACTGTCGCTGTCTACTTCAATGTTCTGCGGTGAAGTAGAGCAGTTCTTGAAACGTTTTTTGGAAAGACGTGTTTCTTGGAAGAATTCTCCTTCATATGTGTCTGGGTTAATGTGAGGTTCATAATCATCTTCATTGACGGGAGGTGGTCTAAAACGTGGCGGCACATCATAAACAACATCCCAACCATTCAGATTTGGATCAGTTTGGCAGGCCCACGGTAGATAGAAAACTTGGGTCGGCTGTTGAGCCGTAATATAGACATCGGGAACATCTAAATGGGTGCTTTGTTTGATTTCGACTAGCCCTATATGTTCATGAGTCCTTCTAGTCTCCTTCGGCTGGAACCAATAACATTTGAAGACTACGACGTTCGGTGGGTTTTCACCAAAAAATATAAGTTCATAAATTGCTTCAACTCTTCCATAATACTCGATACCTCCTTCGCCGATAGCAGAGACACAACAATTTGTAGACTTTCGATCGGCCATAGATAGCTCTTTGCCAAAAGTACGAAAGCGATACCCGTTGATGTCGTATTTGTCAAATGAACGGACCTTATAGTCAAAACCATTAGCGACTTGTCTCAATTCGGCGTCCATAGACTCTGAATTAGCCTACAAGTTTAATACTAAAGGATTGTTGCATTAGCCGCAAACTAGATGAAGAAATGAAATGGTCTAATGGAAATTACCGTTTGTTTGAACCAAGAGATGAAACCGGGATAGCCGCCTCCATGCTTTGCCAGAAGCTCATACTCTTCGATGGAATCCTTTTGGATCACCGCTCCATCCGAGAATTTGCCGACGTATCGACTGTATCACATATCCGGGAATAAGAGCAGTTCAAAGGAATTAGAAGTTGTGAAACAATGTACCGAGAACTTACTCGATGTACGACCGCACTTTTGTTAGGTTGTTGAAGATATACAACGAAATGGTCCGCCATTCTTCGACATCCAACGTTATTGCTTTCGAAGCACCGGCTGGTGCGAGCTTCCCTTGGAATAGGCTGAGGTTGGATCGACCTTTTTCACGGTCGCCATCATTGTACTGAGGATTTGGATTATTCAAATGACGATTCTTGGCTTCGTAGTGTGCTGTCACGAAGTTTGCCGCCTCCTCAGTAATGAATCCCTCGGCCATCGATGCTTCAATTCTACGTTTATTTTTACATTTTCCTCGAAGCGTCTTCTGCATCCTCTCAGTTGCAAAGCACCAACGATTTTGCACGGGCCCCCCCAATCTTGCCTCGGTCGGGAGATGCAAAATCAAATGCTGCATTGGATTAAAGAAGCCCGGTGGAAAGATCTTTTCTAACTTGCAGATCAACTTCGACGCCAACTCTTCCAGTTCATCTAGCACGTCAGGTGATAGTCTTTACGCACAAAGAGCGCGGAAGAAATAGCTCAGCTATGCCAGTACTAGCCATTCATCCTCAGGGATAAAGCCACGCAACATCACCGGCATTACCCGCTCAAGCCATATGTGCCAATCATGACTCTTGAGACCAAATATTTTCAATTTTTCAAGATTCGCTCCCCTCTTTAGATTCGCTGCATACCCATCGGGGAACATCAACTGCATTTTCACTCACAAGATCATTTCCCTCATAGCTGGCCTTCCAAGATTGAACCATGCCTTTGGCTTCCTCCAGTTCTTCTTTCCTTTCGGTTGTCGCATGTTTTGTAACGGTCTATCACATAGAGCCTCCTGATCGACTCTAGCCTTAGGATTATCCTTTGACTTCCCCTCTATGCCGAACAATGTACCAAAAAGGGCCTCTGCGATATTATTTTCAGTGTGCATCACGTCGATGTTGTGTGGGCAAAGGAGGTCTTTAAAGTAAGGCAGACCCCACAAGCATATCTTGTGAGTCCAGGCGTGTTCCGAATTATACCCTTTGAAATACCCTGGACGCGCTGGATCAGGCTCGAGAGCGTTTAACCGATCCAGGGTCTGTTGGCCTGTCAATGCAAGTGGTGCAGATTTTTTGACAACTCTACCTTTGATGAAATTCTTCTTGTCTTTTCTGAACTTATGGCGAGGATCCAGGAACTGTCTATGCAAGTCGAAGCAAGAATACTTGCGACCAGCCTGCAGCCAACGGAACTCAAGAGCTGCCTTGCATGTGGGGCACGGGAACCTTCCATGCACACACCAGCCAATGAATAGCGCATACGCCGGCAAGTCATGCGTCGAGTACATGTACCACACATGCATTTTGAAGTTATGTTTTGTAGCAGCGTCATATGTCTTGATCCCATTATCCCAAGCTTCTTGCAATTCACCCTTAAGTGGCTGCATGTACACATTCATATTCTTCCCCGGATAGTTGGGCCCTGGAATTATCAACGTCAAGAAAATGTTCTTTATTTTCATAATCTCTCCGGGGGGGAGATTGAGTGGAATGACAAATACAGGCCAACAACTGTATTGGGTTGCCGTCATACCAAACACATTGAACCCATCCGTCCTGATGGCGACTCAAGGATGCCTTGGATCTGCCGCTTTATCCTTATGTAATGCATCGAAGTGCTTCCACGCAAAAGCGTCTGAAGTGTGTCCCAACATCGGATTCCCATCTGCATCTAGTTCGGTTCTTTTGCCCAATTTGTGCCACGTCATCTGTCTGGCCGTCTCTTCGACCATGAAAAGACGTTGAAGTCTTGGTATGATTGGCATATACCGAAGAACATTAACTGGGATTTTGGTCTGACTCTTCTCACCCATACCGTTGTCTACCACAACATACCTGGAAGACTTGCAAATGGGACAATAGTTCAAGTACGCATACTCAAGCCTAAATAAGGCACATCCATTCTCACAGGCATCTATCTTCTCATAGGGCATCTTAAGCGCACGTAGGATTTTGTCCGACTGGTACAGGTTTGCAGGCAATACATGGCCTTTGGGTAGAAAGCGTCCAAATATCGTCATCATCGCGTTGTAGCATTCTCTTCCCAGGTTGAACTGAGCCTTCAGAGCCATTACTTGCGCGATGGCATCCAGCTGACAAAGCTCAGTGTGCTCGTGGAGAGGACGTTTTGAAGACTCCAACATTTCATAGAAGGCCTTTGCTGATTCCTCCATCTCATCGTCCGAATCCCGAGCATCATCAAAGTCTTGCACCATGTCTTCGATCCCGGTACCATGCTCGTCGGTGCGACGACGAACCACCTCAGCTCTGGCACGTTGGGCAGACTCACCATGAAATCTCCACACCGTATAATCAGGCGTAAAACCCCACTTCTGCAAGTGTTTACCCATTTCATCCCGTGTCCACTTTTTATGGCTGTCGCACCAGACACAGGGGCACCAGGTTATTTCCTGGCCATTTGCAAATGCGGCGCTTAGAAACCCCTTGGTTTTTGTTAACCATTCAATGGTCATGTCTTTCTGACTATGGTGACCGGTGTACATCCACGCACGATCACTCATTTTGCCTACCTACTAAACACACAAGAAATATATATATATATATATATATATATAATTCATCATCTATATTCATCAGTTAATCAAGTTTGTCAGTTTTATTACGTCCGTGCAACCTACACGCTAATAGGTAAAGATAGGTCCTAATCCCACCCGAGTATGTGTAGATTGGGTGTGTTTTCCCATGCTCTGCTCCGGATCCGACGCAGAATTTCGGCAGCACCTCCCCGCTGTTCTCCTGATACACGTCTCGGCAATAAGCAGAGAGGATGTGTACCCGGAGAACAACAGGTGGTCACTGACGAAATTCCGCATCGGATCCGGAGCAGAGCATAAGGGAAAATGAACCCAATCTACACATACTCGGGCTGTCCATGGATAATGTTGGACAATTCGAAAGGATGGCGGTTATAAATATAGAAAGACATGCATATTTATAGATGCCGCCCTTTCGAATGGGAGACGCATATTGGTCACGCATACTGATGATTGAAGACACCTATAGCTAGCAAGTTTCATCGGCACGAAGACCGGAACAGAGAAAACTAAGGGGGGGGGGAGGAGATGTCATTTGTGCTCACCCACGAACGCAGGGGAGCTCGTCAAATGCACGGGGAGGTCGTCGAACACCAGACCCTCGCAGCGATGAAACAACTGCACATTGAAATCCACCCGATCAACACAAATATGATGTTTTTCATAACAGCTAGAATCGGAATATATATATGACCTAACTCATAATTTACAAAACTATGACCCCGTGGCCTCTGGAAGGCCGAGGAGGACCTTTTCGGTCAACAGAAGGCCGAAGAGGTGTCGGGGGTCGGGGGTCGGGGTGTCGGGGTGTCTTCTTCTCCTCCTCTCCTCTTTCTTCTTCTTCTCCTTATCTTCTTCTTCTTCTTTTCATTTTTCCTCTTCTCCTTCTCCTCCTCTCCTCTTTCTTCTTCTTCTTCTTCTTCTTCTTCTTCTTCTTCTTCTTCTTCTTCTTCTTCTTCTTCTTCTTCTTCTTTTTTCTTCTAGTTTTTTCTTCTCTTATTTTCTTCTAAGTTTTTTGTTTTCTATCTAAGTTTTTTTCTTTTCTATCTAAGTTTTTTAACTAACTATCTAATTGAACAGAAAAAACAGAAAATAAACTAACTATCTAATTTAATAGTAAAAACAGAAAAAACTAACTATCTACAGAAAAAAAGAAAGGTGAGGGGTGGGGGGGGGGAGTGGGGCGGGCACTCACCGGAGTTGGGGACGGCCGGGGCGGCGGGGGGAGGGGGAAGCCGTAGGGAGGGGGAGCCGTAGGGAGGGGGCGGCGCCAGGAGCCAGCGAGGGGAGGGGGCGGCGCCGGAGGCGGGGGAGGGGTGGCCACTGGGGAGGGGGCGGCTGTGGAAAGCAAGAGTCGACTGAAAGTCATCAACAGAGAAGTCAACATGGCTGTTCCTGCTACCCCCACGTACCTCAAGTGGTCTCAGACTGCCATCACATTTGACCAGTCAGATCACCCAGCTCATATCGCCACCCCTGGTCGGCAAGCGCTGGTGGTGGACCCGGTTGTGGGAGGCACTCGACTCCGCAAAGTTTTGATGGATGGAGGGAGTGGTCTGAACATTTTGTATGCGGATACCCTAAAGGGGATGGGCATTCCGATGTCCCGACTCGGCGAAAGCAACATGCAGTTCCACGGAGTCATCCCTGGGAAGAAGGCCAAGTCACTCGGCCAGATAGCATTGGATGTGGTATTCGGCACGGAAAAGAATTTTAGAAAAGAGAAATTGACTTTTGAAGTTGTAGACTTTCAGAGCGCGTATCATGCCATCCTTGGTCGTTTGGCTTATGCTCGTTTCATGGCCCGTCCATGTTACGTGTATCTCAAGCTGAAGATGCCCGGGCCCAAGGGTGTGATCACAATCACTGGCAATCGACAGAGGGCTGAGGAGTGCCTTCAGCAGGGCTCCAAAATCGCCGATCATCAGATGGCTGTGGTCGAATTGGAAGAGTACAAGAAGAGTGCTAGTCCTGCCGACCTGCTGCGTGCCAAGAAGCCTACCTCCGAGTCAGCTTTCCAGTCGGCAGGCGAAGTGAAACAAGTGCACATTCACCCGACCGATCCTAGTGCTGCCCCGACCAACATCTCAACGACACTCGACAGCAAATAGGAAGCCGAGCTCATCCAGTTCCTCCGTGAGAACTGGGACATCTTCGCATGGAAGCCTGCTGACATGCCGGGTGTACCCAGGGAACTGGCTGAGCACAGACTAAGAGTCGACCCAAAGGCCAAGCCTGTGAAGCAGCACTTGCGTCGGTCGGCAGCAGAGAAGCGGAAAGCAATCGGCGAGGAAGTGGCTCGTCTCTTGGCGGCTAAGTTTATATGTGAGATTTACCACTCCGAGTGGTTATCGAACGTCGTCATGGTCCCTAAGAAGGACAAGTCACTCTGCATGTGTATTGACTTCAAGCATATCAATCGGGTCTGCCCGAAAGACCATTTTCCGCTCCCCCGCATTGATCAGATTGTCAACTCAACTGCGAGGTGCGAGCGTCTATCTTTTCTTGATGCTTACTCTAGCTACCATCAGATCCGTCTGTTTGGTCCAGATGAAATAAAGACAGCCTTCATCACCCCTTTCGGGTGTTTTTGTTACATCACAATGCCTTTTGGTTTGAAAAATGCTGGTGCTACTTTCATGCGCATGATCCAAAAGTGTTTGCTTGATCAGATCCCTCGGAACGTCGAAGCGTACATGGATGATATTGTCGTCAAGTCTCGCAAAGGTTCTGACCTATTGTCTGACCTGGCCGAAACATTCACCAACCTAAGGAGGTATGATATCAAGTTAAATCCAACTAAGTGCACTTTCGGTGTTCCTGGTGGCAAGTTACTCGGTTTTCTCGTTTCCGAACGAGGAATCGACGTGAATCCTGAAAATTTCAGTGCCATCACCCGAATGAAAAGCCCTGAGCGTGTGCACGATGTCCAGAAGCTCATAGGTTGCCTAGCAGCGTTGAGTCGGTTTATTTCTCGTCTCGGTGAGAAGGCATTGCCTTTATACCGACTGATGAAGAAATCTGATACATTCGATTAGACTCCAGAAGCTGAAGCAGGTTTGTTGAGCTCAAAGCCCTTGCTTTCCACCCAGCCGGTGCTTGCTTCTCCGCACAGCAAAGAGCCCTTGCTCCTGTACATTGCGGCCACTAATCAGGTCGTTAGTACAGTTCTCACTGTCGAGCGGGAAGAGGAAGGCAAAGCTTACAAGGTCCAGCGTCCTGTTTATTACATTTCTGAAGTGTTGACTCCTTCAAAGCAAAGGTATCCACATTACCAGAAGCTCGTATATGGTATATATCTGTCAGCGAAGAAGGTGGCACACTACTTCCAGGATCACTCAATTTCAGTCATCAGTGATGCTCCGTTGTCTGAGATTCTCAACAATCGAGACGCGACTGGTCGAGTGGCTAAATGGGCTATTGAGCTTCTTTATTTTGACATCAAGTTTGAAGCGAAAAAGGCAATCAAGTCTCAAGCTCTCGCTGATTTCTTGGCCGAGTGGATTGAACAGCAGCAGCTGATCCAAATTCACTCGGCACACTGGACCATGTTTTTTGACGGCTCTAAGTTGCTGAATGGGTCTGGTGCTGGTGTAGTATTGGTGTCCCCAAAAGGCGACAAACTCAGTTATGTCCTGCAGATTCACTTTGATTCTTCCAATAATGAAGCTGAATATGAAGCACTCCTGTACGGGTTGCGTATGGCCATCTCACTCGGCGTCCGGCGCCTGATGGTTTACGGTGACTCTGATTTGGTGGTCAATCAAGTGATGAAAGAGTGGGATGTCAGGAACCCTGCTATGACTAGATACTGCAACGCAGTAAGGAAGCTTGAGAAGAAGTTTGAAGGTTTGGAACTCCATCATGTTCCCCGAGTGAAAAATCAGGCAGCTGATGAGCTAGCAAAGATTGGATCCACTCGGAAGCCTGTCCACAGCAACGTGTTTCTCGAGCACCTACATTCTCCTTCGGTACAGGAAGACCCCTTCACTGAAGAGCCCCCGCAAGCAAAGAGCGCCTCTGATCTGACTGAAGTCAATATACCAGCGGTCATAGATCTGGTCATGGAGATAGTGGTGATCACGCCCGATTGGACAGTACCTTATATTGCATACATTCTGAGGCGAGAACTCCCAGATGATGAAGATGAAGCTCGACAGATAGTCCGCAGATCCAAGGCCTTTACTGTTATGGATGGACAACTCTACAGAGAAAGCGTAACTGGCGTGATTCAGCGGTGTATTTCTCCTGAAGAAGGTCAACTGATTTTGGAGGAGATTCACTTGGGAACTTGTGGTCATCATGCGTCCTCTAGGACAATTGTTGCCAAAGCATACCGAGCTGGTTTCTTCTAGCTGCGCGCCAATGAGATGGCTAAAGAGATTGTTGATCACTATGAAGGATGCCAGTTCTATTCGAACCTGTCGCACAAGCCTGCGTCTGCCTTGAAGACTATTCCACTCGTCTGGCCATTTGCAGTATGGGGTTTGGATATGGTTGGTCCCCTTCGAACAGGCCAGAGTGGGTTTACTCACTTGCTTGTAGCAGTCGACAAGTTCACTATATGGATTGAAGCTAAACCCATAAAGAAGCTGAACGCCCGTACTGCTATCAAATTCATAAAAGAGATAACATTCCGGTATGGAGTCCCCCATAGTATCATTACAGACAATGGCTCCAACTTCGACTCGGAAGAGTTCAGACACTTTTGCTCCTCTCAAGGCACTCGGGTGGATTACGCATCCGTTGCGCACCCCCAGACCAATGGTCAAGCTAAGCGAGCGAATGGCCTTATCCTTCAAGGGCTGAAGCCTCGACTCATGCGAGATCTAGATCATGCAGCTGGAGCTTGGGTCACTGAATTGCCGTCTGTTCTGTGGGGCTTGAGGACGACTCCTAACCGATCGACCGGGCGCACTCCTTTCTTTTTGGTGTATGGAACCAAAGCCGTTTTGCCAAGCGACGTCCTTCACAATTCTGCCTGAGTGGACCTTTACTCCGAGGATGAAGCTGAACAAGCACGACAAGACAGGGTGGATCTCCTAGAGGAAGAACGCGAGATGGCTCTGATTCGGTCGACTGTATATCAACAAGATCTTCGCCACTTCCATGCGAGGCATGTCAAGAGTCTGTCGTTCCACGAAGGTGATCTGGTGCTCCGAGTGGATCAGCAGCGACCTCACAAGTTGGCCCCAGCGTGGGAAGGCCCGTTCGTCGTCACCAAGGTGCTGAACAATGGAGCCTACCACCTCTTCAACCTCAAGAAGAATATCGACGAGCCGCGTGCCTGGAACACGGATTTGCTTCGACGCTTTTATACTTGATGATTGAGTTGTTTTGATGTAATAAGAGTACTCCAGACAATGTCGTTTGTTAAGCTATGACTTCCGCAGTCTATTGTCGATTCCGATCGTACAATTACGCATTAAAAAAATTAATCCGAGTGACGAGCAATCCTCTCACTCGGGGGCTTAGTTGCGACCCAGTTTTCGCCTAAGTTAAAAAACCCTTCCGAGTGTATAGTATTCTATTCACTCGGAAACTTAGCTGCGAACCAGTCTTCGCCTAAGTTCAAAAATTACTCCGAGTGACGAGCAATCCTCTCACTCGGGGGCTTAGTTGCGAACCAGTTTTCGCCTAAGTTAAAAAACCCTTCCGAGTGTATAGTATTCTATTCACTCGGAAACTTAGCTGCGAACCAGTCTTCACCTAAGTTCAAAAATTACTCCGAGTAATGAGCAATCCTCTCACTCGGGGGCTTAGTTGCGAACCAGTTTTCGCCTAAGTTAAAAAACCCTTCCAAGTGTATAGTATTCTATTCACTCGGAAACTTAGCTGCGAACCAGTCTTCGCCTAAGTTCAAAAATTACTCCGAGTGACGAGCAATCCTCTCACTCGGGGGCTTAGTTGCGAACCAGTTTTCGCCTAAGTTAAAAAACCCTTCCGAGTGTATAGTATTCTATTCACTCGGAAACTTAGCTGCGAACCAGTCTTCACCTAAGTTCAAAATTACTCCGAGTGATGAGCAATCCTCTCACTCGGGGGCTTAGTTGCGAACCAGTTTTCGCCTAAGTTAAAAAACCCTTCCAAGTGTATAGTATTCTATTCACTCAGAAACTTAGCTGCGAACCAGTCTTCGCCTAAGTTCAAAAATTACTCCGAGTGACGAGCAATCCTCTCACTCGGGGGCTTAGTTGCGAACCAGTTTTCGCCTAAGTTAAAAAACCCTTCCGAGTGTATAGTATTCTATTCACTCGGAAACTTAGCTGCGAACCAGTCTTCACCTAAGTTCAAAAATTACTCCGAGTAATGAGCAATCCTCTCACTCGGGGGCTTAGTTGCGAACCAGTTTTCGCCTAAGTTAAAAAACCCTTCCAAGTGTATAGTATTCTATTCACTCGGAAACTTAGCTGCGAACCAGTCTTCGCCTAAGTTCAAAAATTACTCCGAGTGACGAGCAATCCTCTCACTCGGGGGCTTAGTTGCGAACCAGTTTTCGCCTAAGTTAAAAAACCCTTCCGAGTGTATAGTATTCTATTCACTCGGAAACTTAGCTGCGAACCAGTCTTCACCTAAGTTCAAAAATTACTCCGAGTAATGAGCAATCCTCTCACTCGGGGGCTTAGTTGCGAACCAGTTTTCGCCTAAGTTAAAAAACCCTTCCAAGTGTATAGTATTCTATTCACTCGGAAACTTAGCTGCGAACCAGTCTTCGCCTAAGTTCAAAAATTACTCCGAGTGACGAGCAATCCTCTCACTCGGGGGCTTAGTTGCGAACCAGTTTTCGCCTAAGTTAAAAAACCCTTCCGAGTGTATAGTATTCTATTCACTCGGAAACTTAGCTGCGAACCAGTCTTCACCTAAGTTCAAAATTACTCCGAGTGATGAGCAATCCTCTCACTCGGGGGCTTAGTTGCGAACCAGTTTTCGCCTAAGTTAAAAAACCCTTCCAAGTGTATAGTATTCTATTCACTCAGAAACTTAGCTGCGAACCAGTCTTCGCCTAAGTTCAAAAATTACTCCGAGTGACGAGCAATCCTCTCACTCGGGGGCTTAGTTGCGAACCAGTTTTCGCCTAAGTTAAAAAACCCTTCCGAGTGTATAGTATTCTATTCACTCGGAAACTTAGCTGCGAACCAGTCTTCACCTAAGTTCAAAAATTACTCCGAGTAATGAGCAATCCTCTCACTCGGGGGCTTAGTTGCGAACCAGTTTTCGCCTAAGTTAAAAAACCCTTCCAAGTGTATAGTATTCTATTCACTCGGAAACTTAGCTGCGAACCAGTCTTCGCCTAAGTTCAAAAATTACTCCGAGTGACGAGCAATCCTCTCACTCGGGGGCTTAGTTGCGAACCAGTTTTCGCCTAAGTTAAAAAACCCTTCCGAGTGGATGGCATCCCGTACACTCGGAAACTTAGCTGCGAACCAGTCTTCGCCTAAGTTCAAAACTTCTCTGAGTGAAGAGCGATCTTCACACTCGGGGGCTTAGCTGCGAACCAGTTTTCGCCTAAGTTAAAAACCCTTCCGAGTGGATAGTATTCCATTCACTCGGAAACTTAGCTACGAACCAGTCTTCGTCTAAGTTCGAAACTTCTCCGACTGACGAGCGATCCTCTCACTCAGGGGCTTAGCTGCGAACCAGCTTTTGCCTAAGTTAAAAACCCTTCCGAGTGGATCGCATTCCATTCACTCAGAAACTTAGCTGCGAACCAGTATTCGTCTAAGTTCGAAACTTCTCCGAGTGACGAGCGATCCTCTCACTCGGGGGCTTAGCTACGAACCAGCTTTCGCCTAAGTTAAAAACCGTTCCGAGTGGATCGCATTCCATTCACTCGGAGAAGTTTTGAACTTAGACGAAGACTTAGTTGCGAACCAGTTTTCGCCTAAGTTAAAAACTCTTCCGAATGGATAGTATTCCATCCACTCGGAGACTTAGCTGCGAACCAGCTTTCGCTTAAGTTAAAAACTTTTCCGAGTGCCGAGCAACTCTCTCACTCGGAGACTTAGCCGCGAACCAGCTTTCGCCTAAGTCCAAAATCCTTCCGAGTAACGAGTCAATTTAACCAAGCAAGAGATCAGAAAGCAAAATGCGGATAAATCCAGAATCTCTAGCGCGGTTAAAAGTTATTCGCGCAAAGGAAAGTACTCAGGCCCAAGGCCCGAATGAAGTTTAAATCGGTTACACCATCACTCGGCATACCGAGGCAAATAAAGTTTTTAGCTGCAAGCAAAGTATTTTTTCAAGCACCAGTGGGGCTCGAGGGCTCGACGAAGGTGTCCAAGTCAATTCCATCGGCGATCCGAGTGGCTGCTTCGATGAAGGTTTCCATGAAATCTTCAAATTGGAGTTTCTTTGTGTTGATCACTCGAAGAGCCTTCAGTTTGTCCTCCCTTGCCTCCTTGCAATGAACCCGGACGAGTGAAAGTGCCACATCAGCACCGCAGTGAGCGGCGGATTTCTTCCATGCCTGCACTCGACCAGGGATCTCATTGAGGCGGGTCATCATTGACTTGAGGTCAGTCTGCAGGGAGTCTTCAGGCCACAATTCCTTGTCGACCTTCTCCAACGCAGCCCTCAGTCGAGTGACATAACCTTGGACATTCCTAAGACGAGCTTCAAGTCAAAACATGTCCATGGCCCCGGCGTCCCCGACAGGTGACTTGGTGGGATCCAGATTTGGCTCGATCTCTTCAGTTTCCTTCTCAAAATCTTGACAGAATTCTGCGCGAAGAGAAAGCGAAAAGATGATCACATTGCCATTCTGAAAAAATCAAAGAAATTCACACGACAGAAGAAAGTTACCTTCAAGCATGCCGAGCATCTTCTTTGCAAAGTCTCCTAGGTGTTGCTCCAGAGCGCTCCTTCTCTTGGTCTGCAGTTCGAGCTTTTTGATCCAATCGGCCCGTTCCTGCTTGAGTTTGGTATTCTCTTCTTCCAATTTGCTGGCCGCGGCAAGTTTCTTCTCGGCAGCTTCAGCTTTCTCCCTCGCCACCTTCTGAGCGTCGGCGAGTGCCTTGTCCTTGTCTTCAAGCACCTTCTTCATGGTATCTAAAGAAATAGCATTGTTGAGTCGCGCTTGGAGTCGGAGGTTCTCATCACGTACGTCTGTTCGAGTGGATTCACTCGGTTCAAAGGATGGAAGATGAAAGTAATAATGCAATTGATCGACAAAGCTTACCTCCCAAGGTCTTCAGTTCAGTCTGTGCACGGTCCAGGTTGTTATTCGTCAGCTCCAGATCCAGCAGAAGTCGATTCTTTTCCTTCTCCAGCTCGACATACTTGGTCCCGAGCCCACAGGCTTTCTGAAATCAGCAAAGATGTAGTTCAGTCGACGATAATGTTTTTTCACTCCCGAGTGGAAAAGAACGTGTCCAGTCGACTAGACGGCGGCCCGCCGCCCCACCCCACACCCCTGCAAAGCGTCATATCATGGTTGATGGAAATGATGTCCATGAAACCTGCAGAATAGTTCTTAAGACTACTGCCCATCGTAAACGATCGACAGTAGTCTCGGGGACTACACCCAGTGGGTGCACTCAGCGTGCCCCCACTGGACAAGAAACCACTCGACCAGGTCCGCCCTGTCCGAGTACAAAAAAAAACAATCAAGCGAACATTGTCTCTATCAGACCCCCACCGATGCAAGCACTCGACGGCGGTCTCGGGGACTACACCCAGTGGGTGCACTCAGCGTGCCCCCACTGGACCTATTACCACTCGACCAGGTCCGTCCTGTCGAGTGAGAAGCAACTATCAACACAAATTTAAGACCCCTGCCAACGTCGGACTACACCCAATGGGTGCACTCAGCGTGCCCCCACTGGACCAAAAAACCACTCGAATAAGACCTGATCTACTCGAGGAAAAAGCAAGCAAGTATGCATCTGAAGAATACACCTAGTGGGTGTAAAAGCAAGTTGGACAGGAATTCAATCGGAAATGAACTTACAATCGAACTTACTCGGACATTGGCTTGAAGCGCTGAACTGGCATCATAGGCTAACTTGCTAGCCTCGTACGCCTCCTTCGTTCGCAACATCATTTGCCCAGCCTGGATCATGGCCTCTTTGGCAGCTCCAGTCTGGTCTTCTGGAACGTGGTACAGAGGGTATGCAGGCGCCAGATGAGTCGGTACTGCAGTTGAAGTCACGAGAAGTGCTTGAGGCTGCCCAATCGGCACTGAGGTCACAAGAGTCGAAGTCGTTGGTGGGGCACTCGACAGCAGAACCACAAGATCAGTTGTTGCTCGGGAAGAATCACCAAGCTCTTGAGAGGACGCAGCAGTCGACCCACGTGGTGCTTCGGCTGATGATGTTCTCCGAGTGCGTATGCGTGGAGTGTCTAAGGCCACAACTTCACCCTCAGTACCCTGTTGCGGTTCCTCGTCGTCTTCCAAATGGATGATGTCTTCAACTATCAATCGACAACGTCAGATGGTTCATTCAACAAATTACCTTCAAAAAATCAGTCTACAGTGAAGATTTATTATACCTCTTTGAGAAGTGGCCGCGTCAGGAGTGTCCACTTCCATGTGATCCCCCTCATCCCGCAGAGGCGACGTCACTGAGGTAGCAGCTCTGGAGAATAAATTTCACTCGGTCAGCAAAGACATGAAGGTTCACAATAGCAGGAAAAGAAAATAAACACTCACGTTGAGGCGACAGACACAACGATCTTGATACGAGGCAGGGCCTTCAGAGGCTTTGGCGCGTCCGGCTTGGGCTGTTTCGCAGCTTTTTCAGTCGACCCTGATGTCGCGGCGCGGTCGCGCTTCGGGTTTCGGGTGCTCGACACCAAAGTCTTGCTTGGGGCGGCCTCTGGGTCTTCACGCAGCTTGCTTCGACGCTCGACACGCGAAGGAGCCTGGGCCTCTACTTCGCCTTCCTCAATCTCTTCTAGGTCGTCGTCGCTGCCCTCACTGTCGTCGGCGTAGTCGACGTCTGCGCTGTCGCCTCCGCTCTCTTCTCCGTCCTCAGGCTGCTCCCCATTTGGCACGGGCGAGTACATGTTCGTAAACTCCTGCAAGATACAAACTGTGAAGTCAGTCGACTGAGGACGCAGTCACTCGACAAAATATGAAAGCACTCAACAAAGATATAACTCACCAGGTTCGTCGGTGGGTTCAAAGCAGAGAAGGGCAAGATTCACTTGGCTCCCAGAGGATTATCACAGGCTCTGGTGATGCTCCTGAGCCACTGAGCAACGGTCTTGTCGGAAACTTCCTCTGGATGGGACCGAGTGGAATCCTCAGGGCCCGAATAATGCCACATATTGTGATCCCTGGCTTGAAGAGGCTGGATTCGTCGACTGAGAAACGTCTCTAAGAGATCCATACCAGTCACTCCGCCACGGACCAGATCTACTACTGCATTCACTAGAATCCCAACCTGGACTTTCTCTCCCTTAGCCACACTCAGTGTTCTGGGAGTAGTAGGTCGATCCAAAGTGAAAGGGGGAAGACCAGTTGACATATTGGGGGATGCAACATCTTTGCAGTAAAACCATCTCGACTGCCAGCCCCGAACAGAATCAGGAAAAGTCATTGACGGAAACGAACTCCTACCCCTCTTCTGAAGCCCCAGACCACTGCATAACTGGATGACATTGGTCTTGCTATCACTAGGATTGGCTTTTTTGACACATTGGGACCGAATGGTGAATATGTGCTTGAATAAGCCCCAGTGAGGAGGACAACCCAGGAAACATTCGCACATGGTGATGAACGCAGCTAGGTACGAAATGGTAATCGGAGGAAAGTGGTGGAGTTGCGCTCCGAAAAAGTTCAAGAAACCGCGGATGAATGGATGGGGAGGCATAGAAAAACCTCGCTCGACATGGGTGAGGAGGAGGACTCGCTCGCCGTCGCGCGGCTCTGGCTCCGACTCCCCCTCCGATAGCCTCCACGACCCTGCAGCAACCAGCCCGTCATCGACAATGTTCTGGAGATCTCCGCCTTGACGGTCGATGGGAGAAAATCTCCTTGGATCCACCCCGGCGGCGCCGTAAATCGGGTACCCGACGGCTTCTTCGCCTTGGCCCCTCCCTTCTTGGTGCGCTCGAGCTTCTCCGTCTTGCTCTTCGTCATCACAGCGGCGGTCGTCGAGGCGGAGTCGAGCGGCACGCGTGGAGCAGGGGATGCGGAGGAGAAGTGATGATTTGAGGGAGAAACACTGTACCGGCCCCGGTGCCGTCGCCTCTTATATTCGCCCGAGTGGGTCACTGACCTGTGGACCCACCAGATCTCTGGGTATCCCGATTTCAGAGGAAGAGCGGTACGTGGCGGAAATGGCGGCGCGAAAATCGAGGCGTTGTGCTCCCACTTGCCTCAGTCATTGCGTCATCGTCGCGCGGCGCGCGCTTACCCAATTTTCGAATCCCGTGAAATCCGGGACTGACGAAGTGACCCATCACATCAGAGGACCCTGCTGGCCACTCGGACCGGATTTCGCGCTGAAATTCACTCAGATACATTTCAAGACAGAATCGATCAGGATGACTGACAAAGATTCCAATCGACGCGGATTTCAGTGAAGCCCTAAAATGCACTCGGAATTTTTGTGTCTTATCAGAACCCGCGTCGATCCCTTTTTCACTCGAACCCCGATCCATTCGGGGGCAAATGATGGGGTTATGTACCTAGGGTAGGGTCATAGGCCTGACCTACATACCTTACCTAAGGACACTACCCTATCAAACTAAAGGACTACAAGGAAGTCTCCGACTGAAATCACCAAGACGTACAAGTCACTCGACAACATCCACTCGGAGGTTTCTTCATCCACTCGACGGCTACATTTCACTCGGCAAGAACTAGAAGACAGTCGACCACAGAAGATCAGAAGCCACCCCAGGGAGGCCAACGGGCAGGCGTTTGTCTAGATCATAAGTAGCATTTATTACATACGTTACCAGTAACGTTCATCTTTATAGCCACGATCTGACCCTTAGATGCCGGACATTATGAGGGGCAGCGCACTCTATATAAGCCGCCCCTCCCCTCTGGCACATGGGTTCGCACCCTGTAACTCCTAGATTCCACACAACAGAAAAGCTCCTGAGCACCTGAGACGTAGGGCTGTTACCTCCACGAGAGGGGCCTGAACTCATACATCCGTGTGTACAATCTCGCCGTAGCTAGGACTCTGCCCTCTCCTTACGTACCCCTAACCTCTACTGTCAGGCTCGTTCCCACGACAACGCTCTCCCCCGTTCATTAATGGCGTGCAGAGTTTTTTGCATGCGGCTGAGGCAAACAAGCGGGATGGTTTTATGTGTTGTCCATGTGGTGTGTGTAAGAATGATAAGACTTACTCTAGCTCAAAACAGATTCACGTCCACCTGTTTACGTCCGGTTTCATGTCCGGCTATAATTTTTGGACCAAGCACGGAGAAAGAGGGGTTCTAATGGAAGAGAATGAAGAAGAAGAGGATGACGACAACTATCCTGGGTGTCCTGAATATGATGGTACTACAATGGGGGAAGAGAATGAAGAAGAAGAAGCTGAGGCATCAGATGAGCCCGCTGATGATCTTGGTCGGGCCATTGCTGATGCAAAGAGAAACTGCGAAAGTGAAAAGGAGAAGTTGAAGTTGTAGCGCATGTTAGAGGATCACAAAAAAGGGTTGTACCCAAATTGCGAAGATGACAACACAAAGCTCGGTACCACACTGGAATTGCTGCAATGGAAGGCAGAGAATGGTGTATCTGACAAGGCATTTGAAAAGTTGCTGAAAATAATGAAGAATAAGCTTCCAAAGGACAATGAATTGCCCGACAGTACATACAAAGCAAAGAAGGTTGTCTGACCTCTAGGATTGGAGGTGCAGAAGATACATGCATGCCCTAATGACTGCATCCTCTACCGCGGTGAGTACAAGAATTTGAATGCATGCTCGGTATGTAATGCATTGGGATATAAGATCGGTCGCGATGACCCTGGTGATGATGTTCAGGGTGAGCGCCCTAGGAAGAGGATTCCTGCCAAGGTGATGTGGTATGCTCCTATAATACCACGGTTGAAACATTTGTTCCTAAACAAAGAGCATGCCAAGTCGTTGCGATGGCACAAAGAAGACCGTAAGAAAGACGGGAAGTTGAGAGTACCCGCTGATGGGTCGCAGTGGAGAAAAATCGAGAGAGAGTGGCCGGACTTTGCAGATGACCCAAGGAACTTATGGTTTGGTTTAAGTGCAGATGGCATTAATCCATTTGGGGAGCAGAGCAGCAAGCATAGCACATGGCCTGTGACTCTATGTATCTATAACCTTCCTCCTTGGTTGTGCATGAAGCGGAAGTTCATTATGATGCCAGTGCTCATCCAAGGCCCTAAGCAACCCAGCAACGACATTGATGTGTACCTAAGGCCATTAGTTGATGAACTTTTACAGCTGTGGAATAAAAAAGGTGTACGTGTGTGGGATGAGCACAAACAGCAGGAATTTGACTTGCGAGCGTTGCTATTTGTAACCATCAATGATTGGCCTGCTCTTAGTAACCTTTTAGGACAGACAAACAAGAGATACCATGCATGCACGCACTGTTTAGATGAGACTGAAAGTATATATTTCGACAAATGCAAGAAGAATGTGTACCTGGGACATCGTCGATTTCTTCCGACCAAGCATGCCTTAAGAAAGAAAGGCAAGCATTTCAAAGGTGAGGAAGATCACCGGAAGAAGCCCGTCCTCCGTACTGGTGATGACATACTTGATATGGTCAAGGATTTACAAGTGTTGACTTTATTCCTGACATTATTGAGTTTTGTGTTGACTTTATTCCTGACATTAAGCCGATTGGTGTTCCTCAATCGCGGCATGAGGGGAGACTGCGTGGAAAAGGCACGCTTGGACCAAAATCAATAATATGTAGGGACGGGCAATCTTGGGCGCAAGCACACTACACAGTTCTACAGAATTGTACCTTGGTGACCCTGTATATCAAGAAACACATGGATATTATACGCTCGAAGAACCCGGAGAAGTCTAACCCCTGGATTCAACGTACACACATTGAGGCTTTCGGCGGTTGGTTGCGAACACATCTCATGAATGACGACAATGTTGAAGATGACTTGTACTTGTTGGCCAAGAGACCGTCTTCGACTATATTGACCTTCCAAGGGTACGAGATAAATGGGAATACATTTTACACAATCGACCAAGATAAAAAGAGCACCAACCAAAACAGTGGTGTCTGCTTTGACGATGCGGCAAACACCAAGGAAAAGGACACATATTATGGTTACATAGAGGAGATATGGGAACTTGACTATGGAGGTGATTTGAAGTTCCCTTTGTTTCGGTGCAAATGGGCCAATCTGACTGGAGGAGGGGTAATGGTAGACCCGCAGTACGGAATGACAACAGTGGATCTCAACAATCTTGGGCACACAGACGAACCATTCGTTCTAGCCAATGATGTGGCGCAAGTTTTCTATGTGAAGGACATGTCTACCAAACCGAGAAAAAGGAAAGATAAGAAAGCTGATACATCATACGATGAGCCAAAGCGCCACATAGTTCTTTCTGGGAAAAGAAACATCGTGGGAGTGGAGGACAAGACAGGCATGTCAAAAGATTATGAAAAGTTTGATGAAATTCCTCCCTTCGCAGTGAAGTCTGACCCAAGCATCCTGTTAAATGATGAAGATTGTCCATGGTTACGGCGCAATAATCAAGGGACACACGCGAAGAAAAAGTTTTAGACCCCAAGATCCCACTCTGGGATGTGATTGGCTGCACCGTCATCACTTTTCTTCTCTAGTGAGTAGCCGGGATGGTCCAGTTTTGTACACGAAGTGCATCCAGTTTTTGTTGTAACCCTCTCAACTTTTTAGCACATGCTATGTGGGTGAAATGATGATACCATGCCAAGTTTCAACAATTTCAGAGTTCATTTGCAGTGCTTTTCAATTCAGGGTCATTTTAGCTCAAAATAAATCATGAAATGCATGAAAAATAGCAAATGAAGTCAGAAAAGGGTTGAAAAGTGATGATGTGGCTTTGAATGGTGCATATTGAATGCAAAAAAAGTCTTGAGTTAAAATATGTTTAAAAAATTGAAATCCCTTTGTAATAGACGAGTTTTCGTCCGCAACGCTCATACTTCAAAAGCGATTGTCCAGTTTGTCCACAAAGTGCATCCAGTTTTTCCTGTAACCCTCTTAACTTTTTAGCACATGCTATGTGGGTGAAATTATGATACCATGCCAAGTTTCAACCATTTCAGAGTTCATTTGTGGTGCTTTTTAATTTCAGGGTCATTTAGCTCAAAACAATTCATTAAATGGATGAAAAATAGCAAAGGAAGTTAGAAAGGGTTGAAATTTGAGGAAGTGGCTTAGAAAGGTTCATATTGAATGCACAAAAAGTCTGGAGTTGAAATAAGTTAAAAAAAATGAAATGCCTTTGTAACAGATGAGTTTTCGTCTGAAACCCTCATACTTCGAAGGAGATGGTACAGTTTGTACACGAAGTGCATCCAGTTTTTCCTGTAACCCTCTCAACTTTTTAGCACATGCTATGTGGGTGAAATTATGATACCATGCCAACTTTCAACCATTTCAGAGTTCATTTGCAGTGCTTTTCAATTCAGTGTCATTTTAGCTCAAAATAAATCATGAAATGCATGAAAAATAGCAAATGAAGTCAGAAAAGGGTTGAAAAGTGATGATGTGGCTTTGAATGGTGCATATTGAATGCAGAAAAAGTCTTGAGTTAAAATATGTTTAAAAATTGAAATCCCTTTGTAATAGACGTGTTTTCGTCCGATCAAAGTTATTTAACTTAATATTATATAAAATTTATGCAACTAAAATTATCAAAGTTATTTTTGTTAAAAACTTTAATAGCAAAAAGAATATTCATAAAGTATTTTCTGTTAAGAACTTTTAATATGCAAAAAAATAACATAAAAAGATAGCAAAAATGAAAATAGATGCGCTTGTAGAGAAAATTCAACCTAAATTCAAAGTGCTAGTACTTTGAATTTACTAGCACTATGAATTTAGGTAGAATTTTCTCTATTAGAGCATCTATTTTCACTTTAGTAACAGCGACATAGTAGGCACATGTTCGGTTTGAGAGAGGCTCGTGCTGCCTCTTGCACAGCGGGGCTTATAAGATGGTCGTCGTGCTCCTCAAGTAGCGAGGTGGGACTAAACTCCCACCACAGCCGTGCTGCCTTCCTGCGCGAATTTGGGCCGCCGAAAAGGCCTCTTTAGGCCCGATTGGTATCACCAACCAGGAATAAAGGGATGACCTTTAGTCCTGGTTGGTGATAGCAACCGGGACTAAAGACCCTTTAGTCCCGATTGGAACCACCAACCGGGACTAAAGGTCCTGGGGTATTTAACGCGGGACTTGTCGAAATCTCCCCAACCTCTCCCATTCTCACCTGACGCCGACGCCCTCCCCCGATGCCGCCAGGCTGTCGGAGCTCGCCGCCACCCCCCGAGCCCGTCCTCGTCGTCGCCGCCGCCCCCGAGCCCGTCCTCGCCGCCGCCTTCGAGCCCGTCGTCGCCGCCGCCCCCAAGCCCGACCTCGCCACTGCCCCCGAGCCCGTCCTCGCCGTCGTCGTCGTCGCCGCCCGCGCCCTCGTCCTCGTGCCGTCGTCCTCGCCACCGCCGTCTTTGACGCCGCCCGAGCCCGTCCTCGCCGCCACCCCGAGCCCGTCATCGCCGCCGCCCGTGCCTCCTCGTCCTCGTCGACGTCGTCGCCGCCCCCGACGCCGGACGCCACCCGCGCCTCCTCCCCAAGCCCCGTCGTCGCTGCCCGCACCTCCTCCCCCGAGCCCCGTCGCGCCGGTGAGCTCCTGCCGCCTACTCCGACCCCCTCCACCGCGGCCGCCACGGCCATGTGCGCCGGCCACCTAGTTGTTTTAGTTTTTTTAGTTTAGTTGTTTTAGTTTTTTTAGTTTAGTTGTGTTAGTTTAGTTTAGTTTAGTTGTTTTAGTTTTTTTAGTTTAGTTGTTTTAGTTTTTTTAGTTTAGTTGTTTTAGTTTAGTTTAGTTTAGTTGTTTTTTTAGTCTCGAGTCCCGAGTCGTCGAACCACGAGTCCCGAGTCGACGAACCCTGAGTCCCCGACGATCGCCGGTGAGGAGTCCCCGACGATTGCCGGTGAGGAGTTCACCGGCGATCGTCGGGGACTCGGGGTTCGTCGACTCGGGATTCATGGTTCTCGTTATTATTGTCATAGTTGTTAAATGCAAACATCTTTATTAAAGTTTATTAAATAGTAGGAATTTAAATAGTTGTAGAATTTGTTCTCGACGTCAACGATGCCAGGCCCGCATCCTTGTCGTCGACTCGGCGCCGTCGACCACCTGCTTGAGAGGCGCCAGCATGTCTGGGACTGGGCTCCGCCGGGCTTGCACTGGGAGGTGCTGCCTTCCGGGGCGCGGAGCTTGGTGAGGACTCAGGGTCCTATCGTCGACCCGGAGGTTATTTGGTGGCAGTCGCGTGGACCACTGTCGGTGCAGAGGGAGCCGGCCCCCGCGGAGGTGGTATGTCGCCGTGTCCGGGAGGAGGACGAGCACGTCCGACGCTACATGGCTGCGTTGGACGCCAGGTTCTCCAATACCTGGTAGCTTCTTCAGGGATCACACCCGAGCTATGATCCTGTCATAGTTCCTTATCTTTGGGTGTCCACCACCTGCGCCGCGAGACGTCAACTAGATATGTATTAGTGATATTATATTCGATGATGTATTAGTGATACTATTCGATGATGTATTAGTGATATTATATGATCGTATTGTTGCATTGCCTTGTATTGATTTGCATATCTCCGGTTCTGCTTATTGAATGCATTCTAATTGTATTATATTTGTTCTGGATTAGTTAAGCTATGGACGGTAGAGACAGATACCATGATCAAGAGAATGCCATGTACGACCTGATACGCTCTGGAAACGAAGAGAATGAAGTAGATGATGGCTCACAATACTTTAACCCATCCGGTGAGGGAATTGAGGAAGAACAACCAAGAGATGAAGGCGAACCAGCTGACAATGACGATGGCGAAGAAATTTTTGTCCATTTAACAGAGTCCGACGAGGTATTAATTTGCCCTCTGGTGATCATCAGATGTATTGATTGATTTGTATATATTAAGGAATCTTTCTTCCTTTTAGCCCTCCGGATCGAGCAAATCTTCTACAAGGGTTAAACGTGGCCCGACAAAAAAGTTGAAACAAGGCGTCAAGTTTAACATCGATCAAATCAGAGCAGATGGCGAACCGATTGCTCCTAAAGAGAATGCGGACAAATTTATACGTAAATGCGGAGTTATCGTAAGGGACTAAATCCCGATCACCGTTCAAGAATGGAATCAGCCAAAAGATACCCAAGCAGTTTCTTTTGTCAGCCAAAGAGCAAAAGATCTGCTTTGGGAGGAGCTCATGAAACATTTCACCCTACCAGAGGGTCTCACAGATCTCCAACGGGAGAAAGTCAAGAAGTGTGATCTTAAGAAGATGGACACACAATTCCAGTCTTGGAAGAAAAGATTATGGAAAAGTTACGTGGAAAACGGAAGAAAGACTCCAGAATTCAAAGGAGAATATGTGAAGTTAGCAGATGACTGGGACGAATTTGTGAAGTTCAAGGAATCACAAGTAGCTAAGGAACGGTCAAGAATAAACAAGATAAATGCCGACAAAAAAATGTGGCACCATCGTCTGGGGCCAGGTGGCTACAAGTATGGGTTGCCTAAGTGGGATGAATCTGAGAGAAACATGAAGGCTGCAGGGGTTACTCTAGTAACAGAGACTTGGCCCGAGAGGTGCAGGACTTGGTTTTATGCACATGGGGGAAAGTTGGACCCAAAGACAGGGGAGGTTCTTCAATAGGCAAGTCTTAAAGAAGCCACGGACGAGTTACTTAAAGCAATAGCAGAAGCTCGAGCGGGTGTGTACGAGCCCGAGAGAGAGAAGGACAAGCTTTCACGCGCCCTCAAGAATCCTGAACACCCGGGATGAACACGAGGCAAAGGCATGGTTCCGTGGTTTCTGGGGTTTGCAGATTGGAATGACAGCTACAGAAGTCGTGACAGAAAGAAGAAGCATGAAGTAGATCGGATTCAGGACTTGGAACGCAAATATAACATGCAGCAGGAGCAAATCAACAAACTTAGCCAACAAGGCGCGTCTCAGCAGCAGCAGCAACCAGATCCAGCATTGGATGGTACCATTCCATCATCTATGCCGAAAAGCAGCGTGGATTCCATGGGGGTCCCGGCCGATGATGCACTGCTGGCTCGCTACCTCGTGGATGATATTCTAGAGTCGACACCTTGTAAGCTACACGTGAAACTGAAGAACATATCCATGAAGGCGGTGGACGGCTTTGCTTTACCGAGTGGACCTGAAGCAACTTTCCACGGCCATCCGATTCCACCTAGCTATGCTCGTGTCGGGGTGGATCAAGTTGTGTCGGCATATGAATCACTAGATCTTGACTACCTTGGAGGTGAAGGGGAGCGGACACTGGGAGAAGCCAGGCGTTGTGTCATTTTATGGAAAAAGGAATGCATCGTGTTTCCAAACTCGGTGCCAAGACCTCCGACTCCTCCTCCAAGTCCGCCACGTCAGCAGACTCCAACCCTCCCCGAGACGGAGTGCAGGGTGAGTCCGCCATATTCATCTCCGCCGCGCCAGCTGAATCCATCCCACCCCAAGACGGAGCGCATGGCGAGTCCGCGATATCAAGTTCCGCCACGTCAGCAGAGTCCATCCCACCCCGAGACGGAGCCTAGCGCGAGACGTCCGTGATATCAATATCCGCCATCTCCAAAGCGGAAGAGAACACAAAAAAAGAAACCCGAGCCTCCTGCCAAAAAGAAGTTAGCTTACGATAGGACTAACGAGGAACTCGATGAATCAGTGAATTTCGCTTTGCGGGCCCATTTTGGACTGAAAGCACCCCCGCCGCCAAAGGAGAAAGTACCCGACGAGGTCGTACAACACTTTATTGATGCAGCTAAACCGGCGGAGAAAAGGCCGGTATCAGACTATGAACGCTGTATTACCAAGTCCTATGAATCCCAGAAAAGACAGAAGTCGAGCGGTAGCAGTAAATGCGGGAAAACTGTTCCCCAGCTCAGAGAACAGGCAGTCCAATCAATCAGCCCGCTCAAGGTGAGTGCCAATAACATGGTAATAACCGACGCCGATAGAGAGAATGCTAGATTGCTCCTTATCACCGTTGAACAATTCCTTGAGATCGAGGAATTTCCATCGTTGGATCCGAAGGAAATAGCATGGCAATCTGTCCCCGGGAAACCTCTGGTCAGTCCTGACGACGAGAAGCTTCTAACAACGCAAATGTACAAATTGCATGACTGGTACATGAGAGAAGTAAAGGACGGGCGAGAGAGCCTCATGGTGAAAGTTGACAAAGAGCATTACATCCATGAAAAAGATTTGTGGATTGAAAATGAAGAATTTTTTCAGTTATTCAATCAAAAAACACTCGACAAATCTATCGTCAGTTGCTATTGTCTGTAAGTGATTTCTTTCTGTAATTTAAGTCTCTAGCTCAGCTCGTTCATTGCCTGTTATTATACTGACTATATTCTTTTGTGTGGTATTATGCAGAATGAAGATTTTTGAATTGAAAAGATCTGGAGTCTATGGCATTGGGTTCATTGACCCAAATACCGTTAATGAAGAAGTGTTGAGAAGGAACCCTAAAGATACGGAGAAAATGCTTCTAAGGTTTTTGAAGGCCCTAAAGTACAAACCAGAAATACTTTTACCTTGGAATTTCCAGTGAGTGTTACTGTCTTGTACTACAAATTCTATTTTTGCTTATATATATATACTCGATGTTAAGTGTAGTTGATGAGTTATGCATGCCCGCTTATACAAATCATGTGCGCAGCTACCACTGGATCCTTCTAATCATTAGAGTTGACGATGGAACTGTTGAAGTATTGGACTCGCTAAGTAAAGACCCTGAAGATTACATAAGCTTGCATTCGTTGCTCGAAAGGTAATTTCAATCATTGATGCACTATGTCGGCTTCTTTATTAGTTCATTTCCTGATACCAAGTAATTAATAACTCCTTTATTCATTTTGTTTGCCGGGCAGGGTTTGGAAACGTTTCATCAAAGAGGTCACCGGTGAATGGAAACCAGAGTTGAGATGGCGAAAGCCTAGGGTAATTATGTAGTACTAGCTACGTCCGCGCATCTCTTTAATTCTAGTTTCAATACCATTGTCATGCTTCATTATTATCTGATTGAATTCTATTCTCGTAAAGTGCATGAGGCAGGCACATGGGACTGAACTATGTGCATATTACGTTTGCGAGAACATTCGCTTTATGACCGAAAGCAGCAAGAGTGCAAGAGATCTTTGAGTACGTAAACACGATTCATATTTTTTTATCATGATCTAATACATATACACACAACTAACATGTTCATATTGATCTCCTTCCTTTAAAGATGCACGAGATGCGGGATAAGCTCCTACCAACGGACCGCATACGAGCAATTCAAGAGGAAATTGCGGGATTTTTGCTTCAGCATGTCATATCTCCCGACGGAGAATACCATTACCCGATCCGCAAATGATCTGCAAATTGTACGAGAAATTGTATATACCAAATTGTATATATATAAGTGTATGCATGTGGTCGTACGAGAAATTCTATGATATATGATTGCTTGTACGAGAAATTTTATGATATATGATCGGTTCTATGAGAAATTCTATTATATATGCATAACGTGTACAGTATGTAGTAGCGTAAAATATGTTTGAAATAAAAAAGAATTAAATGAAAAACACAAAATGAAAAGGAAAAATAAACAATAAACACTAAACCCCTAAACACCTAAACCCCTAAACCCCTAAACCTTTAGTCCCGGTTGGTGTTACCAACCGGGACCAAAGGTCCCCATGCCCTGGCACGCGCTGCCGACCACATGGCCAGGGTTTAGTCCCGGTTCGTAGCCAACCGGGACTAAAGGCTTGGACCCTTTAGTCTCTATACTTTAGTCCCGGTTGGGGAACCGGGACTAAAAGCCCTTCCCAACCGGGACTAATGGCCTATTTTCTACTAGTGATTGGACTCATTGAGGAGACGTGTAACGTAGAGTTTGATGAAAATAACGACTCCCAAGTGGAGCCAAGTGGTCTTTGTGACATAGTTGATGAAATTCCTCCCCAATCCATAAGAAGAATGGGCCTGGGACACTTCCTACCCGTTGAGGAACCCCTTGTGGCCGAAGGAGAAGGACAATGTTCTACGCAAGTGGAACCATCACCGATGCAAGACCCACACGCTTCCGAAGAACAAGTGAAGGCCCTCAACCCAATGAACAATATCAAGAGCAAGATCAACCTAATGATGATGGTGATGCACCAAGTGATTCCCAAGATCAAGTTCCCTCCCACGAGCAAACTCAAGATCAAGAGCAAGCTCATGATAGTGCTCCAAGTTCTCAAGGCAGTCCTCCCCAACCCACTATGGAGGAAATATTAGAGTGCCCTGCCGCCAAGATTTCTAACAAGCTTTGAACTCATCAACATGTGTTGGATCACGTCTACGGAAGCTTGAGTAAAGGGATAAGCACTCATAGACAATTAACAAACTTTTGTGAGCATCACGCATTTGTTTCTTGTATTGAACCCCTCAAGGTACAAGAAGCGCTCGAGGACATGGAATAGCTTGAAGCCATGCACGATGAACTCAACAAATTCGAGCGCAACAAAGTGTGGCATTTGATGCCAAGACCAAAGGAGAATAACAATGTCATTGGAACCAAATGGATATTTAAGAACAAGCAAGATGTGAACGGTGTCGTCATTCGCAACAAGGCAAGATTGGTGGCACAAGGCTACTCCCAAGTCAAGGGTATTGACTATGGTGAAACTTTTGCTCCCGTTGCTCACCTTGAATCTATTCGCATGTGGCTTGCATATGCATCTCATCATGATTTCAAATTATATCAAATGGATGTGAAGAGTGCTTTTCTTAATGGTCCACTTAAGGAGTTGGTATGTGTCAAGCAACCCCAGGGTTCGAGGATCCTAATTTCTCCAATCATGTATATGTTCTCGATAAGGCACTCTATGTCCTTAAACAAGCCCCACGTGCGTGGTATGAGCACCTTACCGAGATGTTACAAGACCGTGGGTTTGAAATTGGGAAAATTGATCCCACTCTTTTCACGATGAGGGTTAACGGGAACCTGTTCATATGCCAACTATATGTTGATGATATTATCTTTGGTTCTTCTAACAAAGTTTTCAATGATGAGTTTGCCGCACTAATGACCAAAGAGTTTGAGATGTACATGATGGGAGAGTTGAAGTTCTTCCTAGGATTCGAAGTCAAACAACAAAGTCAAGGAACCTTCGTCAACCAAGCTAAATACACTCAAGACATGCTCAAGATGTTCAAGTTGGATGATCTCAAGCCGGCCAAGGCCAACATTCCCATGCCACTCAAATGCCAACTTGACAAAGATCCCAATTTTAAAGCTGTGGATCAAAAGGTATATGGCTCCATGATTGGATCCCTACTTTATCTTTGTGCATCTAAGCCGGATATCATGTTGAGTGTGGGAATTTGTGCATGATTTCAATCCGCACCTAAGGAGAGTCACTATGTGGCTGTCAAGCGGATCTTCCGATATTTGGCAAACTTTAAAGGATTACGGTGTCAATTGTGACAAAGTGCCCCTCTACTATGACAACGAGAGTGCTATCAAGATTTCCAACAACAAAGTGCAACATTGCAAGACGAAGCATATTGAGATTCGTCATCACTTCATTCGGGACCATATCAAGCGTGGGGAGATTGACCTTATTCATCTCAACACTCATGAACAACTTATAGATATCTTCATGAAGCCATTGGATGAAGCAAGATATCGTGAGTTAAGGCATGAGCTAAATATCATTGATTCGAGCAATGTGGCTTGACATATTGCACACCCTACCACACTCTTCATTATGTCTTGCTTAGATGTAGGCATGGACATAGGGGGAGTATAGTTCTCTCAATGGACTATCCCCCCCCCCCCTTATTATTCATAAAGTGATCAAATCTTTCACATTCACCATTTTTGATGGTACTTGTGCTTCAAAGACGAGTTTTGGTCATGGGCCAAAGGTTAAAATCTTCGCGGTGCCATCCCAAGTGACTCAAACATAGGTGGCTCCGGCCACCGCCCCCTCCAAAGGAGGTATTTGATTTGGAAGAGCTTGTTCGTGTTTTCTGTCACTCCAAGTCGTTTTCCATCTCAGTTTTCCTTATGCTTGGAGTGCCCACTTCCATTTACTGGTCCTTGTATTTTAAAAACCCTTTCAAAGTTTTGGATAAGCCAACCTTTGTAGCTCCTTTTTGGTCCTGTGAGTTCCCAAGGTGGTACTAATGGTGGCAAGGGCGGTACTACCGCCGCCACCCGCGGTACTACTGCTAGAGCGCTACTACCTGGCCTTCTGCCGTGCTATAGTACCAGAGCGGTACTACCGCCCTGTGGGCGGTACTACTGCTTGTGAGTGCCCACGATGGGTTATGGGGCGGGGCAGGGGATGTTTCCACTTCCCCATACCCATTCATCCCCTCTCTCTCGTGGTGCCCTCTCTCCAGGCGAC
Organism: Elymus sibiricus; assembly: GCA_039707655.1. Taxonomy (NCBI): domain Eukaryota; kingdom Viridiplantae; phylum Streptophyta; class Magnoliopsida; order Poales; family Poaceae; genus Elymus; species Elymus sibiricus. The sequence continues at coordinate 336,876,088 of CM077675.1, read as the reverse complement.
TCCAGGGCTCCGGAGGCCGCCGCTGGACCTCCGTTTCCGGCCATTCTTTTGCGATTCCGATCGGTGGAATCGATCCCCACCCTCGACTCTTGCCATGGATGCCGCTATTGTCCCCGTTCTTCTCTCCTATGGTTCTCCTTTTTGAATCTAGGTTTTGGACAATACGAGATGCATTCGTCGATTTTTAGTCAAATCGAGGCATGAGGTCATTGTGGAAGATGCTAGGGAGTAGATTTGTAGTTCTAGTGGTAAATATGTGCATTTGACGTCACTGATAGTACCAGATTTGACCGGCGGTAGTAGTTGCCCCCGTGGCCTCCGCCCGCGCGGTACTACCGCTCCTCCTGGAGCGGTACTACCGCTTGTGGGCGGTACTACAACTTTGGTCAGCAGTTCTACCGCTTGTGCTGGCAAATGCCCATGTTTTCTCACTTCCACTCCAGATTTACTCGTTCTTTTATTTTGGCTTATGCAACTATTTTACCTTGTTTTTCCTCGCTTGGTGTTTTTGGGTTCCAGGTGGTAGCAATTCTACTCGTCAGGAGAGTAGGGTGAACCCCAGCCGTGACGGTGTCTCAAAGCGCCATCGCACCTCAGAGGATGACAGCTCATCGAACCCCAATGCACCTCCCAAACAGAAAACGAAGAAGGCTGCTACCAAGAAGAAGCAATCCATGAATCAGATACCCAGCAAAGAGTTCTGGCTTGCTCGCTGTCAAGACCCGTATGTTAATCCTCAAGACCCTTCTCTTCGCAACCGTCCCTTCTGGACCCGACAACAAATGTCTACCTATAATGATCTGCTCCTGAACAAGGAAAACTTGTATGTCCCACATGTCAAGTCCATTGATACAAAGTTTTTGGAGAAGAATGCCCAATACTTTGGAGAGGCTCTTGAACTCTGTGAGAAGCTGGGAATTACTCATATTATGAAGTTTAACAAGGACTTTGATGCAGAGATGGTGGCAGTGTTTTATGCTACAGTTCATCTTGCGAATGATGAGGCCCGGACTTTGACTTGGATGACAAATGGGAGGAGGCTGACTGCTACTTGGAAGGAGTTCATGTATGTCAGTGTCGAAACCGGCGGATCTCGGGTAGGGGGTCCCGAACTTTGAATCTAGGAACGATGGTAACAGTGGACGAAGGAGACGATGCTTACCCAGGTTCGGGCCCTCGTGAGGAGGTAAAACCCTACGTCCTGCTTGATTATATTGCTAAGTATGAATGTTTACAGAGTCGATCTACCTCGAGATCACATGAGCTAAACCCTAGATGAGTTGAGTTCTCCCCTACGAACTAAGCCCCCTGGTTTATATAGACACCGGGGGTCCCTAGGGTTACAAATGGTCGGTTTCCATCCGGGCACGGATATGCCCATCCTTTCTTGGAAGACACACCAAGTCTTCGGAATATTCCCCCATAAGCTTAGGGTCATTTCACAGTCCGGCCTTCCTGAAGATGCCATAAGCCGGCCCATCGGGCCAGACTATAAGAGATAAGTCAGCGGCCCGAGGACCCCTTAATCCCGGACTCCCTCAGTAGCCCCCGAACAAGCCTCCAATGCCGGTCTTTAGGACATCAGCTGTTTCGCACGTCCAGAGTGTTCGGCTTGCGGGGCGAGTTCTTTTCTCCCTTTCACGTTCGGCAATCCTTAGCTCGACCACCGATGACTCCTCACTATCCGAACATACCTTGCTTAGCCTTGTAGGCCAAACGCCCGAGTGTGAATAGTACCCTAACAATTTTCCTGACAAAAGGTTCAGACGGGTCGTGGCCATTCAACCAGTTACAAAAACTCGATTCACAGCTCGAGGCCGCCCTTTTATTGGCACGTTCAATCGACATGAAGACCGTGCTCCATTTTATACGGGATATGATCAATGATTTGGGCTATCCCACGCGCGCATTACGGGGCGGTCGCTTCGGGAACTGGCACAGCTCACGGCGCAGTAAGGGGACGCTTGGTGTTACGGCCTTCCATAAAAGGGGAAAAGCATCTTCACAGTCCTTCCACGCTCCCCATATTCGCTTTCTCCAACCTTCCTCGCTCTGAGCGTGCAAATCTAATCTTTCTCCAGCCCTGCGCCCAACACCCCATCTTCTTCCCCGAGCACGACCATGGCTGGTTCGGGCTCGCAAGGCAAGTGGGAGGCGTCGTGCGTCACCGAGGGCGACATCCAAGAGCTGAAGCGCACCGGCTACCTCTCGGTTGACGTCGCCCACCGCGCCCCCGAAGAGGGCCAAGCGATCCCCACGCCACGGCCCGGGGAGTGGGTGGTGTTCATTCCCCATTTCATCTGGGGACTGGGCTTCCTGCTGCACCGCTTTGTAAGGGGCCTGATGTTCTTCTACGGGCTAGACTTCCATGACCTTCCCCCAAACTCCATTATGCACATATCGGCCTTCATCATCATCTGCGAGGCCTTTTTGTGAGTCCAGCCACACTTCGGCTTATGGCTGAAGGTCTTCAACGTCAAGCCGAAGACTGTGAGCAGCCAGCATGCGGACTGTGGGGGAGCGGTGATCAGCAAGCTCCCTCGGGTGCAGTGGCCGGATGGCACCTTCATCGACACCATCAAGACTTGGCAGAAGGAGTGGTTCTATATTACCGAACCGCGTGCCGCGGATTGGGCGGCTCCTCCCGAATTCAGATCTGGTCCCCCCGCAAGGCTGACCTCGTGGATCAAGAAAGGGCTCGATTGGGGGTCGGCCACCGAGGTAAAGGAGCTGCAGGTATGCATCGGAAAGATGCTGGAAGCAAACATCAGCCTGACCAATGTGGTCCAGGTCATGCTTCGCCGCCGCCTCCTCCCCTGCCAGCTCCGGGCCACACCGATGTGGGCCCATAAGTTCGATGACTCCCCCCTGTGCACAAACTCTACCGCACTACTCAGGAGAAGCTATGGAAGGCACTGTTCAAGCCCCAGGAGGAGTGGCCGGCCAAAGAGGAGGACACCGGCCTGGATGCCGAACAACCTCCGCTTAAGGTGAAGCTTCAATCTTCAATCTTTTATCTCCAGGTTCTATATTTTTAGCAAGGATTCTAAACTCTCCTTTCCTGGTTTCCCTAGGGCTGGCTAGCTAAGGCCATGCGGATCAACGGCCCTGCCCCGCTGCCTGAAGCCCCCAGATCGACCCTCTTGACGGCGATGCTGGTCGAGGCGCCGTATTCGACGCCAGAGAAAAAGGACAAGCAGAAGAAGGGCGAGAAGAAGGAGATCCGAGCTGGTCTCCACCCAAGAGGCCCTCTGGACGCTAAGTCCAGGGAGACCCAGGCCTCCTCTAATCACGAGGAGGAGCAGACAGAGGAAGGGGGGAAATCGATTCCCCCCATCCAAGGAAAAGGGTGGCATCTGTGGATGCCGAGGAGGACTCAGACCCCCCTTCTCCGAAGAGGCCCTGCCTGGTCAAGGTGACCCTACCCGATGTCAGCCTGGATTCTGATGAGGAATCCGAGGCATTCGAAAGGGTCCCGCGGAGGGCCCCCAGGGCCAAGCCCACAGCCCAGAGGTACGGATTCCGATTATATTGCTTATGCATGATTTTTGTTGCTGACCGGACTAATGCCTCCCATGTTGCAGCCCGGCCCGCGATCTCCCGACCAAACAGGTCTCAGAGGGAGATCCCCCGCCATCCAAGCTAGCGGAAAGCAGGACTGCATACCGCACATCCCTTCAACAGGCCGCCGACGAAGCCGTGGAGGTGATATCCCGGCGAATGCCTCCTCGGCTGAATACTGAGGGCGAGGAAGTCATGACCGAGGCTCAGACCTCGGCGGACGAGGACCAGGAGACAAGCCCCCTCTTGGTAAACAAAGAGGGAGGATGTGAGTCATCGGGGCTCCCTCCGAAGACGGCTCCGGAGACTGACGAGGCTCCGATATCGACTATTCTCCCTTCACAAGAAGGGGGAGGTGTTGTGCCGCCACCGGTGCCACCCGTGACGGGGCAGACCACAACTGGGTGGCCAGCCACGATGGAGGAGGCCTTGCACAGCTCCATCATCGCCGAAGACCACCGCATCCTTATGGGTGCGGTCCTTAAAGGCATTCAGTCTGTTGATAGCGGACTGAAGGAGGCCTTCGGCGGTCTCTTGACGAGCTTCAAGGTAAGTCATGTAACGCACCTCTCTCTAAGCGGAATTTGTACGTGAGGTATATATATTCCGGATAGGTATAGTAGCCCCCGAGCCCGGGGTAAGTTTAGGAAACTTACCCGGGGATCAGAGGATCTCAGGTTCCGAGTAAAAATCGATATTTTGACTGTCTTCGAAGATTGTCTGGAAAGGAGGGTCTAGGACAAACAGTTCTGATGTGTGTCTCACATAATCTTTGATGTGCAGGCCTCGTCATCGGTAGCAGCTGTCCACGATGTGGAGCTGGCTGAGCTCAACCGAAAGCTCAAGAGCTCCGACAAGGAGATGGACCGTCTGAACAAGCGGTTTGATGAAATGCAAGGTGAGTTGGGGTTTTGGAGATCTTGTGCAATCCTCATTGATTGAGGTTCTTGAGTTTTTGAATCCTGAATGTTGGTCTTCCATTGCATTTGCAGCTGTTTCTTCCGAGGTCGAAAACCTTAAGGCCGAGCTGGAGAGGGCCAAGCGGGCAGCTGCCGATCATAAGATGGCGGCGGACCAGGCGGCGGCCGAACTGAACTCCTTGAAGGCTGTTAGCGAAAAGCACGAAGCTCGGGTGGCCGAAGTGCAACAAGAGCTCCAAGATGCCAGCACTAAGTGCAAGGCTTTTGAGCAGAAGACCAAGGAACAGGCGGCCGAACTATCCACATTGTCTTCCGATCTTAAATCGGAGCGTGTGGATAGGCGGTCTTATGAGGAAGAACTCCGCCAAGTCAGGATGATCGCGGATGGTAAGCCGTACTTACTTCAATTTGCCTTTGGTGGTAACAGGTTTGCTCATCTTACATGGCTATGGCGTTCCTCAGGCGCCTTCACGAACCTTCCGAGGAGTGCGGCGGACGCAGCCAAGCACTTTGCGGCTCCGGACGGGGATGCAGAACAGAGGCTGTTCTGGGCACAATTTCAGAACCCCGAGCCTCGTCTCGTCCTTAGCCAGCAGATGAAGCAGCTGATGGAGCTGCATCGAATGGTGGAGCCGGTCTTAAAGGACCTCTGCATTCCATTGTGGCCTTCCGAGCCCCTACCGAGCAGTTACTTCGGCCTGGTGCAAAGGCTATGCCACGCCTCCTCCCGTATTGAGGTCGTGAAGCGTTCTGTGTGTATTGAGGGAGCGCGGATGGCTTTTGCGAGGACGATGATGCACTGGCCAGGGATGAAGCCGTTCGAGATGGCTACAACGCCCCCGCCGCCCGGGAAAGAGCATAGGTGCCCCGAGCTGTATTTCGCTTCTGCAATGGAGGGTGCTCGTTCGGTAGAGACCCAGTGCCCTAAAGATGTAATTTTCGAGTGAACATGTTATTGTATGCCCGATGAATATTGTATTTTGATAATATGTATGCATGGTTTATCATGCTTTGGCGTTTTGATTATTTTGACTCCTATGTGGCCGTTTTTGGAACTGAAAGTTGCTAGTCGTCGGCTTTAGCCCCCATGTAATTATTATAGGAGGTGTTCCGTCATCCGCAATATTATCCTTAGCCGAATTATCGGAACGCAGAGGCGGTAGTGCGAGAGGTGGGAATGAGGCAATCAGACTATGTGGCTTTACTGCTTTCACTTAGCTGGAGGAGCTTGACGGCGGGGGTTGATTACTAGCCCCCAGTGTTGTGTGGTGTTCGGGTCAGCCAAGGTAGAAACCATTACCACGTGGCTTGCAATAATGCAAACCCCTCGTATGACACGGAATAATCTCTATCGCTTGAAGCTCGTGTTTGGATTGTAGACCGGTTCGCGCTTATTATGCCGGTCGATTTTCGGCTTTCTCCACTGAGGTACTTGACCAGGCAAGCTAGAAATACAATCGTAGTGGTTCTCCCTTTACCCTTTTAGCCGAATGAGCGAAACATAAGAGGCTAAGAATAGGAGCCGGGCAACCCAACCTTTGACCCAAGACACAATTCAGAACCGATGCATATAATGCAAAAAATCCGACACGCATGACATATAAAGGATAATGCCGGGACGATGCTTGGGACGAGCTTTATAGCTAAGCCCCCCGGTTTATTAACTGGGTGCATCGGAATTGTACCGAACAGTTTCGCTTCCAGAGGCGGGGAGTTGGAGAGCATTATAAAATGCCATAATCGGACCGTCAAAGATGATCTCTATTTATTGTGAATTTTTACAATTCATACTACGGGCGTAACTGTTACAGGTATGTTTAGAGACAAATGTATACAAAGGGGAGGTTCGATCGGGGCTCTTGGTCTGCGGCTTGATGTCCTTGACATGTCCCTGTGCCTCTCCATTCCTTTGCTCTTGACGAGTATTATGCTCCTTAAAAGGTGGTTATAATTGGCGAATAGACCTTTGAGGGAGGTGCACGTTTAAGTAGCGCGGGACATGCATGAGTTTGACGCCTGCTGTGCTAAGAGTAGTTTGGTCAAACCGACCACTCTGTTGTGATGAGGTGTCCCCCCCGCAGCTGCCCATGGTATTTTAAGTGCGAAATTGTGCCTTCTCGGTACGTACCTAATGGGTAGCGGGGCCGTGCTGTGGGGGGCGCGTCCCTATTTGTGGTGAACGGGAGGCTGCTCCAGGAGATCGGGTCGCGCTCGGATCCGCTTGCTCGCCTGTCGCAGCTTGTCGCCTGGTTGGGGTCCTGGTGCCTCGATGCCAGACTGGAATTCGGCCGCTAGAGCCGCTGTGTGTTCTTCCGTCTAGAGTGAGCGCTCTGTGTTGCCATTGACGGTGATGACCCCCGTTCGCCCGGGCATCTTGAGCTTCAGGTATGCGTAATGGGGAACAACGTTAAAGCGAGCGAACGTTGTACGGCCGAGCAGTGCATGATAGCCTCTGTGGAAAGGCACTATGTCGAAGATCAAGTCTTCGCTACGGAAGTTATCGGGTGAGCCGAACGATACTTCCAGCGTCACGGTACTCGAGCACCGTGCTTCGACACTGGGGATGACTCCCTTGAAGGTAGTGTTGCTGGGTTTAATTCTTGACGGGTCGATACCCATCTTTTTATCCTATCTGAGTAAATTAGATTAAGGCTATTTCCTCCGTCCATAAGGACTCTAGTGAGGTGGAACCAATCGATAATGGGGTCCAGGACGAGAGCGGTCAAGCCACCATGACGGATGCTGGTAGGGTGATCCCTGCGATCGAAGGTGATCGGGCAAGCCGATCATGGGTTGAACTTCGGAGCTATGGGTTCTATGGCATAGAACTCCCAAAGTGCGTGTTTCCTCTCCTTTTTGGGTATATGTGTGACATGTATCATGTTCACAGTTTTGACCTCGGGAGGGAATTGCTTTTGCCCGCCATTGTTCGGCCCGCGGGGTTCTTCATCATCCTCGCTTCGTGGGCTCTTGCTCTGTTCCTCGGCTGCGAGCTTGCCTGCTTGCATGAACACCCAACAGTTTCTGTTGGTGTGGGTGGCCGGCTTCTCTTGCGTGCCGTGGATTTGGCAGGGCCTATCCATGATTCTGTCCAAAGCGGTAGGTCCATGCCTATTCCCTTTAGGGGGCTTCTTCTGCTGTCCGGGTTTTGAGTTGCGGAAACCAGCGTTTACGGCCGAGTCTTCCGAGTCACCGTTGCTATGGCGGCGTTTATTTTTGTTCTGCCTTGGCTTTCCGTTACCGTCCCGCACTTGAGAGGTGCCGGGGTCTTCGGGATTATGGCTTCGGCAAGCTAGCCAATTGTCTTCGCCCGCACAAAAGCGGGCCATAAGGGTGGTGAGGGCAGACATCGTTCTCGGCTTATCCTGGCCGAGCTGGGGAGCTAGCCATTCATCCCGGATGTTGTGTCTGAAAAAGGCTATCGCCTCGGCATCCGGACAGTCGATGATCTAGTTCTTCTTAGTTAAGAACCGATTCCAGAATTGCCTGGCCGATTCGCCGATCTTCTGGACGATGTTGCTTAGATCGGAAGAGTCTGGGGGCCGGACATAAGTGCCTTGGAAATTAGATCGGAAGGCGTCTTCGAGCTCCTCCCAGCTCCCAATAGAGTTCTCGGGGAGGCTGTTTAGCCAGTGCCGAGCTGGTCCCCTCAGTTTGAGTGGTAGATATTTGATGGCATGGAGATCGTCTCCTCTAGCCATATGGATGTGGAGGAGGAAGTCCTCGATCCAGACGACAGGGTCCATCGTTCTGTCGTATGATTCTATGTTGACGGGTTTAAATCCTTCAGGGAACTGGTGCTGCATGACCTCATCTGTAAAACACAGCGGGTGTGCGGCGCCTCTGATATGGGCTACGTCATGCCGGATACTAGCTGTTGGGTGAGCCCGGTATTGTTCCCGGTTTCTGTGGTTCCGGTCGAGCCACGATCAGTAGCCATCCCGTCTAATGGGGGAGCGTCCCCTAGATCCGTAGATGGATCTGGCATGACCTGACCTATAGTCCAGGTCCTACCGAAGATCGTATCGATCCTCAGGCTGTGCTGGTCCCTTTCCTCTCCTATGGGGTGACGTGGGCCAGTACTTGGCGTCTTGAGCCACCCTGGCCCATCCTCGAGGGGGGCGGTCCGGCTGGTCATACTGAGTGCGCTTGGGAGACTCGGGCTCAAGGACCTCGTCGTCGAATTGCGGCAGCAGGCACCGGCGAGGGTAGCTCCTCTTTTGGTCTGGCCGCTCAGTGCCGAATCCTTCTTCGGCCGCCAAAACTTTTGTCCATCTGTTGTTGATGGTGTCTTGTTTGGCTTTGAGCTGCTGCTGCTTTGCCTTTAAGGTCCAAGTTGTAGCTATGAGCTGTTGCCTGAATCGTTCTTGGTCCTCGGGGTTTTCAGGGACGGTGAAGTTTTTGGCTTCGAGGTTTTCTTCCTCTACACCATGTGGGAAGTAGTCATCATCCCCAGAATCATTGAGGTCCTCGGCGTCTTGCTGATCTGTGAGCCTTTCCGGGTCCTCCACCGGCTCTGCGGGGGCTTTAGGGTCGCCGAGGTCCTCTGGGGTATCTATTTCCCCGGTGCCTATAACGGCCTCCCTTCCCTTGTTGGTCTTGGATCGCTTGCGTTGTTTCCGGCATTTTGATGCTTCGCCGGATTTTTCGCCGTTCTTCCGGGGGGTGTGGGGTTCTCCCTATCGTTAGGGGTGTCCATCATATAGACACCATAGGTCGAGGTGGTTGTCCACCGCCCGGTGATCGCGGGGGCGGGGTCGCCAATCTCTTCATCCATGTGTTCTGTCTCATCGGAGGCATAGTCCAACTTGTCGATGAAGTCTTCGACAGTGGCTACCAGATGGGCGGCGGGTGGGCCGTAGAATTCTCCGTAACCAGCCTCTAGGTCGACCGGAACGTGGGTCGAGGTAAGATCGTCCTCGATCACTATTGAATGGATCCGGTCTAGGGCCTCGTTCAACCACGAGAGGACGACCAGATCGGTTTCCTGAGGGCCCTTGGAGTTGAGCTCCAGGGCGTCTTCGGGATGGGCATGTTCGGCGAAGGCCGAACCTTGAAATTCGGTCACCATCACCGAGTCCGGACTTGAGGCCGGACCTTCAGCGGATAAAGATCCGAGGGTCGAGTCGGATAGTGGGCCCGTCGAACAAAACCGAGAGTTCAGTGAGGAACAGATCGCCACGGGAGTTGGTGATCAACTCTAGGTTCCCGAACCTGATTTCCTGACCGTGGGAGAAATTTTCGATCCGGCCTAGATGGTCGGTCGAGTCAGCTTGCAGCACGACGCTGCCGAACACGAAGACCTGTCCGGGGACAAAAATGTCCTCGTTCCGGGCCTGTTCACTAATGATAAGGCGAGCCATCAATCCACAAGTGATCTCACAGCGGAACTCTCAATGAAAGCACCAATGTCGGTGTCGAAACCGGCGGATCTCGGGTAGGGGGTCCTGAACTGTGAATCTAGCAACGATGGTAACAGTGGACGAAGGAGACGATGTTTACCCAGGTTCGGGCCCTCACGAGGAGGTAAAACCATACATCTTGCTTGATTATATTGCTGAGTATGGAGGTTTACAGAGTAGATCTACCTCGAGATCACACAAGCTAAACCCTAGATGAGTTGAGTTCTCCCCTACGAACTAAGCCCCCCTGGTTTATATAGACACCGGGGGTCCCTAGGGTTACAAATGGTTGGTTTCCATCCGAGCACAGATACGCCCATCCTTTCTTGGAAGACACACCAAGTCTTCGGAATATTCTCCCATAAGCCTAGGGTCAATTCGCAGTCCGGCCTTCCCGAAGATGCCATAAGGCGGCCCATCGGGCCGGACTATAAGAGATAAGTCAGCGGCCCGAGGACCCCTTAATCCCGGACTCCGTCAATGGACCTGCTAAGTATTGAGGATAAGGGGCTCCATAACCCAGTTGGATTTTGCCCCCACAAGGAAACAGCATCCACTCACAAGAGCCATCTCTGGCCCTACTGCAATGAGAAGGTATCTTCCACCACTGGCAAGTCAACCCATGTGCTACGGCCATTTCTTGATATTTTGCACCGCATCTTTTGGAGCACTCTTTTTCCTCATGTTGGAAACTTGGACATGGTACACTCCTACCTGGTGGATCTATTGCTCTTTTATCAGGGTATGAGGAAGTCTACCAAGGTGCCAGTTCTGGATGTTTCACATGTCATGTGGTCGGAACTTCTCTCTGCAATTTCTAAATGCAAGGTTCCTATCTATGGTTCGTACTTGATGTCATCCGATTGAGAGCACTTGGGACAAGATCTTTCCAGGCATCCGCTTTGAGCACGGTGAGTTGATTTCCCATAAAGTTGTGCAGCTCCACCAGAAGGACAAGTGGGCGAACTATGTTGCTCCTGAGGTGGACATGCCTGATGTTGAGGATGAGGACGATGATGATGCCGAGGATGATGAGGATTTTGAGGTCGAGGGTGGCGTTGCTCCTAGTTCTGCACCCTCTCGTGCTGAGCCATCTTGGGCTAAGAAGCTCAAGGAGAAGATGAAGAAACTATTTTGCATGCAAGCTCATGGCCAGTACGAAGCTCATGTTGCTGAGAAGAAAGCTATCAGTCGTCACAAGGCGCTTGGCAAGCATGTGGGGATGGAGATTCGGAGTGGGTGTGAGGACTCCAACACCGATGAGGATGTACGGATATCATGGCACTACAAGTGGGATTCTAAAGATGATTTGCCTGGCTCCTCTGCTCCACCTGACTCTTCTGCTCTGCCTGGCACCACTGCTTACAGTTCCGAGTCTGGGGAGTACTGAAGATGGTCCCATGAGCTGCTACTACCTTGAATCGTCTTAGTCCTCTCTACCCTTTTGGTGTCTCGATGCCAAAGGGGGAGAGAGTGTAGGGATTTGCCGAGTCACGAGTGTTTGGTTGAGTTGCTTGTGTTTATTCGCTCGTGAAATCTTTTATCATTTACTTTGCTTTGGTTTGTGTTTGTGAGACTTTAAAAGACCAAGTCGTATGGTGTGAGACATATGCTACCCTACTATTATCTTTTTATGTCTTAGTATGTGAGTTATACTTATATTGTGCCCTTTACTTATACTCACATATCTTATCTTGCATTCATGCTTCACTCTCTCTATTAATGCATGTAGTTGTCGGTCTATAAAATACAGGGGGACTGTTGATCCTAGTGTGCACACTTTGCATTCCAAAAGCATATCTAAAAATAGTGCACACATCTAGGGGGAGCCCGTCTATATTTTCTATATTTTGGGGTTTGCTTTTACTTCTTATGATATCCTCTATGCAAATCCCGCGTTGTTATCAATCCACCAAAAAAGGGGAGATTGTAAGGGCATATTTCTACCCTAGTGTTTTGGTGATTGATAACAATGCATTTGCTGACTAACCTTGTGCATTAAGCTTTAAGAGATTATCAGGTGGCACATGACGGTTATTTTCCCCTCCGGTGTTTAAAAGAGAAGATGGTTATTTTCCGACGATTTAGTGTTGGTGGACTTGAGTCATAGGAAAATCCGTATTATCAAGGCGGGGTCCGCATTTGGAAAGGTTGGCCGGAATCAACATGTACACATTTGCACCCCCGTCCTTTCCCCGGCAAGATGGAGCTTCTGCCCTGTGCCCTTGGCTGTCTTAAATCACCTAAGCGAAAGTACCTCTCGGATCGGCGCGGTAGTACCACTTATAGACGGTACTACCGCCCTGGTCAGTGTTAGTACCGCTGTGGTGGCTCGGGCACCTAGCGCGGGGCACCAGCCGCCCTCGCGTATGGTGTCTGATGACCCGCACCACTGGAGAGGTAGTAAGAAGCGATATCATCGCTCCAGCGGCACTACCGCCTCCCTGACAGAGTAAGCTATGGACAGCGAGTAGATATTCCAAACAGACGATAGTACCGCTCCCCGGAGCGGTACTACCGCTTGTGTGCGGCTGGTGGACAGGTAACGGGCAGATTCCCCCCCCCCCCACTATATAAGTGGGTCTTCTTACCCAAATAGTCTCACCTCTTATCCTCCCAAAAGCTCCATAGTTGCTCCTAAGCTCATTTTTGCCCAATCTCTCTCCCTAGCCAACAAAACTTGTTGAGATTCTAGGGTATGAGTGAGAGGGCCCCGATCTACACTTCCACCAAGAGAAATTTGATCCCCCCACTAATCCCTTGCGAATCTTGTTACTCTTGGGTGTTTGAGCACCCTAGACGGAAGAGGTCACCTCGAAGCCATATTCAATTGTGGTGAAGCTTCGTGGTGGTGTTGGGAGCCTCCAATTAAGTTGTGGAGATTGACCCAACCTTGTTTGTAAAGGTCCGGTAGCCGCCTTGAAGAGCACCACTAGTGGAATCATGGAATCTCGCATTGTGTGAGGGCGTGAGGAGAATACAGTGGCCTTAGTGGCATCTTGGGGAGCATTGTGCCTCCACACCGCTCTAACGGAGACGTACTTCCCCTCAAAGGGAAGGAACTTCGGTAACACATCCTCGTCTCCATCGATTCCACTTGTGGTTACTTCTTACCTTTACTTTGTGCAAACTTTACTTATATTGTGTCCTTTGCTTGCTTGTGTTGTTATCGTTGTTAGCATCATATAGGTTGCTCACCTAGTTGCATATCTAGACAACCTATTTGTTTCTAAACCTAATTTTTAAAGAACAGTTAAAAATTGGTAGTTGCCTATTCACGCCCCTTCTAGTCAACCACATCGATCCTTTCAGATATACCTTGGGATCCGGGTGGATCAATTACTTGAGCACTTTATGCCTAGCTTAATGTCTTTAAAGAAAGCGCTGCCAGGCAGACTACCCGGAAGTTTTGGAGAGTCATTTTGTTCTGTTGTGTGCTTAAAAATATTTATAAAAAAATAAAGTGGGGAACTTAAAACTTTTTCAAAAAGAAAAGCGAAAGTGAGACGAATGAGCAATGTGCAAGTGGGGGCTAGCCTTGAACTTTTGTTCATGTCCATGAAAACTTTGTGAATCTTTATTACAAAAACTGTTCAACAAAAATAATTATCCCCTTGTACTAATCCATTGTATTATAAAAATAATGTGCCAAGAGTTACCTTTAGGGTGTTTAAATTGCATGTTTGATATGTGATGTGCATAAACAGAAACTTTGGCTGTAGTATTTGATTTTTCTTATTTTATTGGAAAGTAAAAATTTAGTGAATTTTTTTACATTGTACTACTATGATTTTTTATTAGTTCTAATTTTTCAGAATTTTTGGAGTTATAGAAGTATATTTTTATCTGCATCTTGACACACTATCCTGTTTTCACAGATTGCTGTTATAGTTTCTTTATGTGCTAGTATTTGCAATTTTACGTTAGAGCATTAGTATTATGTTAGTATACAGTAGGTAATGTTGGATTATAATTATACTATATTTTTACAGAATTACATGATGGGATTTGATGTTATATGTGCTAACCACTCTAATAAAAGTTCTATTAGGTTTTGTGTGGATGAAGTGTTCGAAGACCGATGAGACATCGATATGAGAACAATAAGGAGAGGCAAGAGTTCAAGATTGGGGATGCCCAAGGCACCCCAAGAAAATATTCAAGGAGACTCCAGCATTTAAGCTTGAGGATGCCCCAGAAGGTATCCCATCTTTCTTCCTCAAAGATTATCGGTATGTCTAGGTTTTTATTTTGTTCACATGATATCCGTAAATTCTTGGAGCATATTTTGTGTTTGTTTTTTCCTTTTTTGTTTTATGCACCATGCCGGTATGGGATAGTCCTTGGTTGATTTATAGAATCCTCTTTTCACTTCACTTATATATTTTGAGCATGGCTTTATAGAATTCTTCGTCTGCTTCACTTATATCTTTCAAACTTTGGATGCTTGCTTCTCTACAAATGAAACACCGTTATTTGTAGAATGCTCTTTTGATTCACTTCTATTTTTTAGAGCGTCTCCAGGTCTTTTATAGAAATAATTAAACTCTCATGCTTCACTTATATATATTTAGAGAGTTGATAGGAATCGGTCATTCACATGGTTAGTCATAAAAACCTACATAAACTTGTAGATCACTGAATACGATAAGTTTGATTCTTTGCAATAATTTATCAAGATTGAAGTGGTAATACGGGGGCATTCTAGTACAAGAATTAAAGTTGAGTATTAATAATGATGTTAAGGTTTGTGATTAACTACTCATTAAAGTGTCGGTCATGGCATGACAAGGAAGTTGGAGTGTTCTGTATCCTTGATTGATATCCTTCTGTGTTGTCTGGCCGGGGGTGCACGGTGGTTAACTCCTCCCAACCACCTCTAGAGGGGCATGCGGTAAGTACTTTGCTTCGAGAGAGCTAATCGAGGACACAATATGTATCTAAGTTCCTTGTGACTAATGTGAGTTTGTGGACCGTAAGCACTCCCATCTTTTCCATATTTTGCTAGCCTCTACGGTACCGTGCATTGCCCATTCCCACCTCGAGATTTGGCGCATACTTTGCTGGTGCATCCAAACCCCTTGATATGACAAGCTCTATCACACATAAGCCTCACTATATCTTCCTCAAAACAGCCACCATACCTACCTATCATGTCATTTCCATTGCCATTCCGAGATATATTGCCATGCAACTTCCACCGTTACCATTCATATAACTTGAGCACTCATTTCTTACTTTGCATGATCATAGAGCTGACATGATATTTGTGGCAAAGCCACTGTTCATCATTGTATACATGTTACAGTAGTATCATTGCACATCCTAGTGCACTGCGAGAGGCATTCATATGTAGTCCTAGTATTCAGTTTTATCGAGTCGTAAGTAAATAAAAGTGTGATGATCATCATTATTTGAGTGTTTCCCCTACCTGCGAGGATATAAAAAAGGGGGGAGGCAAAAAATAGAGCCCACCAAAAAAAGAGGCCAAAAAGAGTGACCAACAAAAAAAATGAGAGGGCGTAACATTATTATCCTTTTTCCACACTTGTGCTTCAAAGTAGCACCATGTTTTTCATAAAGAGAGTCATCATGTTTAGTCATTTTCATATACTAGTGCGAATTAATATAGGACTTATCTTGCATATTTCATTCCTGGGTTCCTCAATTGCCCGAGTTCTTCATGAGCAAGTAAGTTAGATGCACACCAATTTAGTTTCAGTAGAGAACTTTCACACTTATAGCTATAGTGCATCAAAAGTTGCACGACAATCCCTATCCCTCACACTGGTATGGATTGAAAGGCATCTCCATGGCCTAACGATCCACCAAGTTGATCCGAGACTATCCTTATTTTTGTCTTCCCTTATCAATCCTTACCATCATTCTAATACACCCAAAGTGCTAAAAGTCCATGGCTCATGCTCAGGTATCGAGTGAACTTGAAAAAACTAAAGTGCGTGAAAAAGTATGAGTCAAGTGCTTGGTTAGGCACCATGGTAATCATGATTTACACTTTACGTTAGGAAGATAGAGTTATGCAATTTCTTAGATGATTAAATGAGTAGGGATAACGTACTTTAGCATTGTTATTCTGAAAGGCAATGATGAATTACATGCATGTTTTGTAATATTGTTTCAGTATCAAATTGATAGATTATTGCCTTGAATCATTCATATCCTAATATTCATGCCATGATTATATTACTTGATAAAGATTATGTTAGGTAGCATTCCACATCAAAAATTATCTTTGTTTTATCATTTACCTACTCGAGGATGAGCATGAATTAAGCTTGGGGATGTTTATACACCTCCATCGTATCTGTAATATTTGATTGTTTCATGCCAATATCCTACTATTTCCACATACTTTTGGCAACAATTTATATGATTTCTTGGACTAACATATTAATCTAGTGCCCAGTGCCTATTCCCGATTTTGCATGTTTTTTGTTTCACGGAAAATCCATATCAAACAAAGTTCTTCTTCGCGAATACGCAAAGCTTGCATATCATTTAATTGATAGAAGAAGTTAGAAGAAGTACAAGAGGTGGTACATCCCGTGGCACGAACGCAAGAGGTGTGAACATGGTGTCCGAAAAAAAAGACATGAGATGCTCGACCCAAACACAGCTAAACTCGCCGTCCTAGAAGCAACCCAAACAAAAACCATACGACCAACAACTCCAGATCCAGAACCAAGGATGCCGCAAGCAAACAAGAAAACACCTTCATGAAGGACAACGACTCTAAGACGACATCGTCATCCGATCCGGATAACCGGACCTAGGGTTTCCCCTGTTGCTCGTAGAGGGGCACAAAAGCGGCCATGACAGTGCCTCCAAGAAGGGGACAACACCTGCAGGTGTCGCCACTGCAAGCATAGGATGCATGGATTGCACTCTGGCTAGGTTTCGAGCAATCCCAAGCCGTCGGAGCACGAATCGGAGAAGAGGAAGTCGGTCCTTTATTGGAACAACGACTGCAGGACATGCGAACTCCAGAGGTGGACAAGGTTGGGGTGGTTGAGTGGAATGAGAGGCATGGTGATGTGACGGTGGCCGGGGACCCAAATGAGCCAGGATCTTGAAGGATCGCAGATCCAGGCCACCTGGACCAGAGCAATAGGGATGCCGGTGAGCCCGAAAAGGTAGAAGGAGACGCATCTCTCAGAACATGCCGGGATCAAAATTGCGCCGGGATGAATGGGCAACAAGGGGCACCAGGAGGGTGGGGGTGCGGAGACGCTGATGAGCCATCGATCCAAAAGAGCCAGAAAGAGCATAGCTCCCGAGGCACGCTGTATCCGTACAGTAGTGCAAAAAAGCCTAGCTATTGCATGGCAAAAATGGCCTTGCTGGCGTAGACACCCGGCGCCACCAATATGGCACCATAGTTAAAAAATAGTGGTGGCGTTGGAGCCTACGACTACAGTATTTCATACCTATGGCGTTGGTTTGATCTCCACGATGGAAATATATACATATCTATGGTGTGCTAACTTTCCCAACGCCAGACATTGGAGAGATCATTACAGGCGTATCTACTGTTTCGCACGCCACTACTAAATGACCAAACGCAACCAAAAAACGCTATGACCGCAGCGGAAAACGCTACCGCGGCAGCGCAATTTTGTATCAGTATATACATAATGACGTTTGTGTCCCACATTGATTCTGATAAGAAATGAAAACGTGTACAACATAATTTATATTATGGTACACATCATTTTTATATATGCATACATTAACCATCGTCGTAACTACTAGTACGGTACTCCTCTCCTTTAGGATCAATCTTGAAGAAGAGGGAAACCCCTGCATCTCCATGGTGGAGCATAGAGATCCACCGACCTCCAATCTTCAAGTTGCGATCACTCGGTAGTTGCCTCCATTCTTTTATTTCGAGTTGTCCATCTGGTGGTCATCCATCACCGGAGGCACAACACATCTTGGGAGCTTATGTCCTTGAACAAAATAGTAACATAGTAAGCAATGTAGTAATCATCTTTCGTCTTGAGGCATGTAATTGTCATATAAACCACACCGTTAGCAACAAAATCTGTGTGATCTACCTCATTATAGATTGTGCATTTGGAATTGAAACCATCTTTCCTACTGAGGCATTCTGGCTTGATGGAGAATCATTTATTGTTGTCAAGGTGAGGACGTCGCACGTACTCCCTTTGTCAGAATAGTACGGGCATTCTTCCATTTTGTGCCGCATTGATAGAATAAAAAATCAATGGAAAAATGGACATGAACGTAGGTAAAAAATGGACATATTGAGTGCCAGAAATTTTGATGAAACAGAAATGAATCCACGTTTCGCCAAAACATTGGCAACTCTCTCGACATTTACCTGCAAAAAGAAACATAGCGTGAGACAATTCGCAAGAACACACGATGCAACATATAACATATTTCATAAATTTGCATTTCATCAAATGGTTAGAGAAAGTTTTTACCGCCCGGATCGAGTGGGGGTCAGCTGTCAGGAGGGCGCACGGAGGGGTGGAGGCGTGAAGACTGCGTGATGGGGTGGTGGTGCATGGCAGACGGGGCGGCCAGACAGGACGATGGAGGAAGAGAGTGGCTGTACAGGACGACGGAGGGAGAGAGTGGCCAGACAGGACGACCGCGGAGGGAGAGAGTGGCAGGACAGGACGACATAAGGAAAGGCCCTTGGATGGGTGGGTGGGCCGGGGGAACGGCTGGGCAGCGCGGCGGCATGTCTGGCGTAGGGTGCGGGCGCGGCTGGGCGGGGTAACGGCGGAGAACAGTATCCGACAGTAGGGGGGAGAAGGGAAAATCTGAGTTATTCTCACAACAGTAGTGTAGCTAAAAGTGCCGGTTAGTCATTAGTGCTGGCGCCAATGACATGGCGAATGCCAGCAGTAACTGGTGTTGTGTTAGCTAGGGCTGTTCTAATACTTGACAAATGGCATGTGAAAATGCATACAATAATATGGATCAAAGTATATAATAATGCAAATTAGGAGGTACACACAAATTAAGTACACAAATATCATGCGAAGTATTACACAATGAAAAGTACACAAAAGTGTAGTACACGAATAATGAAGCACACAAATTAATCAAGTAGTACGACGCCGTTTGACAATCCTCTCAACGACAGTTTGGGTCTTTTTAATCTTGCTTGAATACTTCTGCCCCGTGTTATGACTCTTTCGTAAGAAGGGGCGTCCTGTCTCAGGCAAGGTAGTTCTGCTCCTTCTGGTGGTGTAATTTTCATCGTCATCATAGTTCTCCTCTTCTTTTGGGTCGACGCCAAACTGATCATAGTCATCCTCGTTGGCCACTCCGTCCATCCCGACGATGGATCTCTTGGATCTCGTGACGATAACATGACTTGGCTTAGCCGGGTCAGTTATGTAGAAGCATTGTGACACGTCCTTAGCGAATACCCAAGGCTCATATTTGGCGGTAATTCCTTTGACACCCTTTGCACCAGCAGCTTGTGCTTCGGGCATGGATATGGTAACGGCACCACATTCTTCCTTCTCGACATTCTTCGCCCATCTGTCCCCGGAACAGTGGCACCGTGTGATATTCGGTGTACTCAAGTTCCCATATCTCTTCAATCCTTCCGTAGTATTTGTTAGTTTCATTCTCGGTGGAGGCAATTATCCTGACGCCCGAGTTCTGGTAATTAGAGTTTTTATCTTTTGCCTCAGTATAGAATGTGTATCCATTGATATCATATGATTGGTAGGTCGTGACGGTGCATGCGGGGCCTACTGCTAATGCATAGATGAGATTTACTTAGGCAATACCCGTTGGCAGTGGATTCTCCTGAATTCGCTCTTTTAACCAAGCTGCAAATTTGGAGTTGTGCTCTCTAATGATCCGGGCTTCGGTCCTCTCCCTCCCTGCCATTGCATAGCTCTCAATTTAAGGTGTCCTTGTGAGTCTGCTGCCAAGGAGTGATTATATCTGCTTGTTGTAACACAACTGTGTGCGCTCTGTCGAAGTCGTCACTAAGATGTATATTCCTGGCATGCCATTGTATGCTACGCCGGTGTTATGTGGGCCCCAATGTTGACCTAAAAAAATGGACCCACAAAATAAATTGTTGGCATCCGGACAAAAGCAATGCCATAGATATAGGAAATACTGTCGGCGTAGTACCAACTTGGTACGCAAACATTAAGTTACGTCTGCACACAACATTGCAGGCCACATACAAGTGGCATTCCACGTACATCTAGCGCCAACACTAAGTAACTAGCTATGTTATACCGAAATTGCTGACACCATCAATATTTGAAAAATGTAGTGCTGGCGTCGGCTGAAAATGGCACGCCACCAACAAGAGTTGTGGCTAGCCATTTCTCTACTAGTGGTAGTCGCGTCGACCGTCAATGGACGCAGGAGGAGGTGCAGGCCCACGGTCGTCGAGCAGAAGCCGCCCCTGTGAGGGTGGTGGTGGATGGTGGAAGAGACTCACGCTTAGCCAACCACCAACGTGCAGCAAGACGTAGCCGCAGCCGGGCACAACCAGAAGCCACCATGGCCGCCTCCCGAGGAGGCCGCCCCGGAGCTCGAGTAGGGGGTTGGGGGAGGGCGCGTCGGGCGGCCACGACATGCCGCGGGCCGGAGGGCACCACAACAGATCGGGGAGGGGCGGAACCGCATCGGGGCGGACTACCACAACCGCCAACAGGGGCGACTGGATCTGTCGCAGAGGAGGTGAGTGCGCTGGATTCGTGGTTGCCATGGTAGGCCGTCCGCGCCACTAGGGAAGGCCGCCTGCATCGCCGGGGGAGGTCGCCCATGCCATCGGAGACCGGACCTCGGGGTGGGGTCGAGGTCGAGCGTTGGAGAAGAAACAACAGCCCCGCCACCGCCATCCCAGGGTCTGGCCCGACTTCGCCGGCCAGCACTCCGGCGGTGGCAACGCTGGGATGGGCGGAGGGTGGGGCACTGGCGGCCGGCGGCTAGGGTTTCCCCCGTGTCACCCGACGTGGGCGACGCAGGGGTGGTAGAGGGGAGAGGGTGGGGAACTCCTCACCAAACAAAGTTCAAAAACGATAAAATTTTACGAAGATTTATTTTGGAATATATGTGAATTTTTGGCGCGAGAATCAACAGAAACGAAGGCCCACGGGCTTCACAAGGTCGGGGGGAGTGTCCGCCCCCTAGGGCACGCCGGGGCCCCTTGTGGCCACCTCACACGTTTGTTAGAGCTCTCCTTCGGGTGCAAGAAGCTTATATCGAGAAAAAATCGTGTTAAAATTTCAGCTCGAGTAGCGTTACGGATCTCCGGGAAGATAAGAAAGGTTTTCGGCCAGAAACAAAGTCACGAAACAGAGAAGAAACATATATAGAGAGAGATCCAATCTCGGAGGTGGCTCCTCCCCCCCGAAGCCATGGCGTCTAAGTACCAGAGGGGAAACACTCCCATCTAGGGGGGGGGGGCAAGCGAGAAGAAGAAGGAGGGGGACTCTCTTCCCTCTCTTCCGGCGCCACCGGGGGAAACATCGTGTGATGGCGATCTACTCCAATAACTCCGTCATCTTCATCAACACCTCCATCACCTTACCTCATCTATATGCAGCGGTCCACTCTCCCGCAACCCATTGTACCCCCTACTTGAACATGGTGCTTTATGCTTCATATTATTATCCAATGATGTGTTGTCGTCCTATGATGTTTGAGTAGATTGTTTTTGTCCTATGGGTTGATTGATGATCTTGATTGGTTTGTGTTGCATTTTTTATTTTTGTGCTATCCTATTGTGACTTCCGTGCTGCACACACATGGGGGATTACTGCTGTAGGGTGTTGCAATATGTTCATGATTTACTTACCGACTGAGTACATGGGTGACAATAACACAAAAACTCGGGTAAGTGAGTTGTTGTGTATGGGATAAAGGGGATTTTATACTTAAAGCTATGATTGGGTTCTACCTTAATGATCTTTAGTAGTTGTGGATGCTTGCTAGAGTTCCAATCATAAGTGCATATGATCCAAGTACGGAAAGTAAGTTAGCTCATTCCTCTCCCTCATATAAAATTGCAATGACGACGACCGATCTAGTTATCAATTGCCTAGGACAATATCGCAAATCCTACCACCAGTTCTCCACATTCGCTATACTAACTTAATTGTTCTTTATCTACCTCTAACTTTTATTTACGCGTTCTTTATTATCTTACAAACCTATCCGGTTAAACCTACAAACTAGTTTTATTTCTTGTTCTAGGTAAAGTAAGTGTTAGTGTGCGTAGAGTTGTATCGGTGGTCGACAGTGTTGGAAATATGCCCTAGAGGCAATAATAATTTAGTTATTAACATATTTCCTTGTTCATGATAATCGTTTATTATTCATGCTATAATTGTATTGATTGGAAACTCAAATACATGTGTGGGTACATAGACAACACTGTGTCCCTAGTATGCCTCTAATAGACTAGCTCGTTGATCAAAGATGGTCAAGGTTTCCTAGCCATAGACATGAGATGTCATTTGATAACGGGATCACATCATTAGGAGAATGATGTGATGGACAAGACCCAAACTATGAACATATCATATGATCGTGTCAGTTTATTGCTATAGTTTTGTGCATGTCAAGTATCTGTTCCTATGACTATGAGATCATGCAACTCACTGACACCGGAGGAATACCTTGTGTGTATCAAATGTCACAACGTAACTGGGTGACTATAAAGATGCTCTACAGGTATATCCGAGGGTGTCTGTTGAGTTGGCATGGATCAAGACTGAGATTTGTTACTCCGTGTGACGGAGAGGTATCTCAGGGCCCACTCGGTAATACAACATCACAATGAGCCTTGCAAGCAAAGTGACTAAAGTATTAGCCACGGGATCTTGTATTACAGAACGAGTAAAGAGACTTGCCGGTAACGAGATTGAACTAGGTATAGAGATACCGACGATCGAATCTCGGGCAAGTAACATACTGAAGAACAAAGGGAACAGCGTACGGGATTAACTGAATCCTTGACATAGAGGTTCAACCGATAAAGATCTTCGTAGAATATGTAGGAACCAATATGGGCATCCAGGTCCCGCTATTGGTTATTGACCGTAGAGGTGTCTTGGTCATGTCTACATAGTTCTCGAACCCGCAGGGTCTGCACACTTAAGGTTCGGTGACGTTTCGGTATAGTAGAGTTATGTATGGTGGTGACCAAAGGTTGTTCGGAGTCCCGGATGAGATCCTGGACGTCACGAGGAGCTCCGGAATGGTCCGGAGGTAAAGATTGATATATAGGAAGTCCTGTTTTGGTCACCGGAAAAGTTTCGGGTATTTCGGTAGTGTACCGGGAGTGCCGGGAGGGGTACCGGGCACCATCGGGAGGGGTGTCTCGACCCAAAGGACCTCATGGGCTTTGGGAGGAGTCAAACCAGCCTCTAGTGGGCTGGCCTAACCCCCCCACTAAAGCCCATGTGGCTTTGGGTGGAAAAAATCCAAAGGAGGAAAGGTGGAAAGGGTTTCCAAGTGGAGAGGAGGAATCCTACTCCTAATAGGATTGGAGTAGGACTCCTCCACCTCCAATTTCGGCCAAACCTTGAGGGTTTGAGGCTGCCTCCTCCCCTCCCTCCCTCCTATATATACTAGAGGATTTAGAGGGAAGAGCTAACGCTAATTGCCACGTGCTCCCTCTACTTCATCTAGATCGGTTTCTCCTCTAGTCTAGTTTCAGCGGTGCTTAGGCGAAGCCCTGCCGGAATTGTTCCACTACCATCGCCGCCACGCCGTCGTGCCACCGGAGAACTCTTCTACCTCTCCGCTCCCTCTTGCTGGATCAAGAAGGCGGAGATCATCATCGAGCTATACGTGTGCTGAACGCGGAGGTGCCGTCCGTTCGGCGCTAGATCGGAAGGACCGTGATCAGGATCGCGAGACGGTTCAAGATTTGATCGCGGGACAGATCGTGATTGGATCGCGGGACGGATCGTGATTGGATCGCGAGACGGATCATGATTGGATCGTGGGACGCTCGGCAATTTGGATCGCGAAGACGTTCGACTACATCAACCGCGTTTCTTAACGCTTCCCGCTTAGCGATCTACAAGGGTATGTAGATCCACTCTCCCTCTCGTAGATGCTCATCACCATGGATAGATCTTGCGTGTGCGTAGGAAATTTTTTGTTTCCCATGCAACGTTCCCCAACAGTGGCATCTGAGCTAGGTCTATGTGTAGATGAGATCTCGAGTAGAACACAAAGGAGTTTGTGGGCGTTGATATTCGGATTGCTTCCTCCCTTAGTCTTTTTCTTGTTTCGGCGGTCTTGTGGGATGAAGCGGCCCAGACCAACATTACTCGTACGCTTACGAGAGACCGGTTCCATCAACTGAAATGTAACTTCGTTGCATAAAGATGGCTGGCGGGTGTCCATTTCTCCCACTTTAGTCGGATCGGATTTGACAAAGGCGGTCCTTGAGAAGGTTGAATAGCAATTTTTGTATCACCGTTGTGGTTTTTGCATAGGTAAGAATTGTTCTTGCTAGATACCCGTAGCAGCCACGTAAAACTTGCAACAACAATTAGAGGACGTCTAACTTGTTTTTGCAGGGTATGTTGTGATGTGATATGGCCAATTACATGATGAGATATATGTGATGTATGAGATGATCATGTATTGTATAGAATATCACGACTGGCATGTCGATGAGTACGGCAACCGGCAGGAGCCATAGGGTTGTCTTTAATTATTTTTGCCGTTTTGCTTTACTTTATCGCTATGAGTTAGCAATAGTCGTGGAAGCAACAGTCGGCGCGACAACCTCATGGCGACACATTGATGGAGATCAAGATGATGGAGATCATGGTGTCATGCCGGTGACGATGGAGATCATGCCGGTGCTTTGGAGATGGAGATCAAAAGCACAAGTTCATAGCCATATCATGTCACTTATGATTTGCATGTGATATTAATCCTTTTATGCATCTTATTTTGCTTAGGACGACGGTAGCATTATAAGGTGATCCCTCACTTAAATTTCAAGATAAAATTGTGTTTTCTCCAAGTGTGCACCGTTGCGAAAGTTCGTCGTTTCGAGACACTACGTGATGATCGGGTGTGATAGACTCTACGTTCGCATACAACGGGTGCAAGCCAGTGTTGCATGTGCGGAACACTCGGGTTAAACTTGACGAGCCTAGCATGTACAGACATGGCCTCGGAACACAAGAGACCGAAAGGTCGAACATGAGTCATATAGTAGATATGATCAACATGGAGATGTTCACCATTGAAACCACCTCAACTCACATGATGATCGGACTTGAGTTGGTGGATTTGGATCATGTGACACTCGAATGACCGGAGGGATGTCAATTTGAGTGGGAGTTTTTAAGTAATATGATTAACTAAACTCATTATCATGAACATAGTCAAAATGTCTTTGCAAATTATGCTGTAGATTACTAGCTCGCGCTGTAGCTCCCTTGAATTTTTATATGTTCCTAGAGAAATAGAGTTGAAAGATGATGGTAGCAATAATGCGGACTGGGTCCATGATCTGAGGATTGTCCTCATTGCTGCACAGAAGGCTTATGTCCTTAATGCACCGCTCGGTGCGCCACCCCCTCTGGGGTCGTCTGTAGATGTTGTGAACATCTGACAGGCACGTTTTGATGACTACTTGATAGTTCAGTGCGTCATGAATTACGGCTTAGAATTGAGGCTCCAAAACGTTTTGAACGTCACGGAACATATGAGATGTTCTAAGAGCTGAAATTGGGATCTCAGGCTCGTGCCCGTGTTGAGAGGTATGAGACCTCCATCAAGATTCTTTGACTGCAAGATGAA
Source organism: Elymus sibiricus (assembly GCA_039707655.1). Classification (NCBI taxonomy): domain Eukaryota; kingdom Viridiplantae; phylum Streptophyta; class Magnoliopsida; order Poales; family Poaceae; genus Elymus; species Elymus sibiricus. The sequence continues at coordinate 336,850,389 of CM077675.1, read as the reverse complement.
GGAGAATAGCTCAATCGTTGAGCATGTGCTCAGATTGTCTGGGTGCTACAATCGCTTGAATCGAGTGGGAGTTGATCTTCCAGATAAGATAGTGATTGATATAGTTCTCCAAGTCACTGTCACTAAGCTACTAGAGCTTCGTGATGAACTATAAAATGCCAGGGATGGAAATAACGATCCCTGATCTATTCGCGATGTTTGACACCGCGAAGGTAGAAATCAAGAAGGAGCATCAAGTGTTGATGGTTAGTAAAACCACTAGTTTCGAGAAGGGCAAGGGCAAGGAGGGATACTTCATGGATGGCAAGCCAGTTGCTGCTCCAGTAAAGAAACCCAAGGTTGAACCCAAACCCGAGACTAAGTGCTTCTATTATGAGGAGAACGGTCGCTGAAGCGGAACACCCCTGGATACTTGGTAGATAAGAAGGCTGGCAACGTCGACAGAAGTGTATTTGATATACGTGTTATTGATATGTACCTTACTAGTGCTCCTAGTAGCACCTGGGTATTGGATACTGGTTCGGTTGCTAAATGTTAGTAACTCAAAATAAAAGTTACGGAATAAATGGAGACTAGATAAGGGTGAGGTGACGATGAGTGTTGGAAGTGTTTCAAAGGTTGATGTGATCACCATCGCACGCTCTCTCTACCTTCGGGCTGAGTGATGAACCTAAATAAATGTTATTTGGTGTTTGTGTTATGCATGAACGTGATTAGATCATGTTTATTGCAATACGGTTATTCATTTAAGTTAGCGAATAATGGTTATTATGTTTACATGAATAATACCTTCAATGGTCATGCACCCAATGAGAATGGTTTATTGAATCTTGATCGTAGAGATACACATGTTCATAATATTGATGCCAAAAGATACAAAGTTAATAATGATAGTACCACATACTTGTGGCACTGCCGCTAAATGTCATATTGGTGTAAAGCGCATGAAGAAACTCCATGCTGATGGATCTTTGGACTCATTCGATTTCGAATCAGTTGAGACATGCAGACCATGCCTCATGGGCAAGATGACCAAGACCCCGTTTTCCAGTATGATGAAGCGGGGAAGTGACTTATTGGAAATGATACATGTTGATGTATTCGGACCAATGAGTGTTGTAGTGTGCGGTGGATATCGTTATTTTCCTACCTTCACTGATAATTTGAGTAGATATGGGGATATTTACTTAATGAAACACAAGTCTGAAACGTTTGAAAAGTTCAAACAAAATCAGAGTGAAGTTTGAGATCATCGTGACAAGAAGATAAAATGTCTACGATATGATCGTGGAGGTGAATATCTGAGTTACGAGTTTGGTATACAACTTAAGACAATGTGGAAGTTGTTTCACAACTCACGCCACCTGGAACACCATAGTGTAATGGTGTGTCCGAACGTCGTAGTCGTGCTCTATTGGATATGGTGCGTACCATGATGTCTCTTATCGATTTGCCACTATCGTTTTGGGGTTATGCATTGGAGACAACTACATTCACTTTAAAATAGGGCACCATCTAAGTCCGTTGAGATGACACCGTATGAATTTTGGTTTGACAGAAACCTAAGCTGTCATTTCTTAATGTTTGGGGCTGCGACGCTTATGTGAAAAAGGTTTTCAGCCTGATGAGCTCGAACCCAAAGCGGACAAATGCATCTTCATAGAATACCCTAACGTAACAGTTGGGTATGCCTTCTATCTCAGATCCAAGGGCAAAGTGTTTGTTGCTAAAAACGGGTCCTTTCTCGAGAAAGAGTTTCTCTCGAAAGAATTGACTCGGAGGAAGATAGAACTTGATGAGGTTGTTGAACCTTTGTTTCAACCAGAGAGTAGCGCAGCGCAGAAAGTTGTTTCTGTGGAGCCTACGTTAGTTGAAGAGCAAGTTAATGATGATGATCATGAAGCTTCGGATCAAGTTACTATCGAACCTCGTAGGTCGACAAGGACGTGTGCTGCTCCTGAGTGGTACGGCAATCCTGTCTTAGAGGTCATGTTGTTGGACAACGATGAACCTACGAGCTATGGAGAAGCGATGATGGGCCTGGATTCCGAGAAATGGGTAAGGCCATGAAATCCGAGATGGGATCCATGTAAGAAAACAAAGTATGGGCTTTGGAAGTATTACCTGAAGGGCAAAAGGCCATTCAGAACAAATGGATCTTTAAAAGGAAGACGGACGCGGACGGTAATGTCACCATCTATAAAGCTCGACTTGTGGCAAAGGGTTTTTCACAAGTTCAAGGAGTTGACTACGATGAGACTTTCTCACCCGTAGCGATGCTAAAGTCTGTTGGAATTATGTTAGCAGTTGCTGCATTTTTCGATTATGAAATCTGGCAGATGGATGTCAAAACAGAGTTTCCTTAACGGTTTCCGTGGGGAAAGGTTGTATGTGATACAACCAGAAGGTTTTGTCAGTCCTAAGGATGCTAAAATGTATGCAAGTTCCAGCAATCCTTCTATGGACTGGAGCAAGCATCTCGGAGTTGGAATATACGCTTTGATGAGGTGATCAAAGTTTTTGAGTCTATACAAAGTTTATGAGAAACTTGTATTTACAATAAAGTGAGTGGGAGCACTATAGAATTTCTGATAAGTATATGTGGATGACAAATTGTTGATCGGAAATGATGTAGAATTTCTGGAAAGCATAAAGGGTTGTTTGAAAAGGAATTTTTCAAAGGAAAACCTGGAATGAAGCTACTTAAATATTGGGCATCAGGATCTATAGAGATAGATCAAGACGTCTGATAAGACTTTCAATGAGTACATACCTTGACAAGATTTTGAAAGAGTTCAAAATGGATCAGTCAAAGAAAGAGTTCTTGCCTGATTTGTATGGTGTGGAGTTGAGTGAGACTCAAAGCTCGACCACGGCAGAAGAAAGAGAAAGGACGAAGGTCGTCCCCTATGCCTTATCCATAGGCTCTGTATAGTATGCCATGCTGTGTACCGCACCTGGTGTGTGCCTTGCCATGATTCTGTCAAGGGGTACAAGAGTGATCCAGGAGTGGACCACTGGACAGCGGTCAAGATAATCCTTAGTAACTGGAGGACAAAGGAAATATTTCTCGATTATGGAGGTGATAAAGAGTTCGTCGTAAAGGGTTACGTCGATGCAAGCTTGGCACCTATCCGGATGACTCTGAGTAGCAATCCGGATACGTATAGTGGAGCAACCATTTGGAATAGCTCCAAGTGGAGCGTGGTAGCATCTGCAGTATGACATATAGATTCTCAAAGAACACACGGATCTGGATGTTGCAGACCGTTGACTAAAGACCTCTCTCACATGCAAAGCATGATCGAACCCCAGAACTCATTGGGTGTTAGATTCATAGCAATGTAAATCACATGGCGATGTGAACTAGATTATTGACTCTAGTGCAAGTGGGAGACTGTTGGAAATATGCCCTAGAGGCAATAATAATTTAGTTATTATCATATTTCCTTGTTCATGATAATCGTTTATTATCCATGCTATAATTGTATTGATTGGAAACTCAAATACATGTGTGGGTACATAGACAACACTGTGTCCCTAGTATGCCTCTAATAGACGAGCTCGTTGATCAAAGATGGTCAAGGTTTCCTAGCCATAGACATGAGATGTCATTTGATAACGGGATCACATCATTAGGAGAATGATGTGATGGACAAGACCCAAACTATGAACATAGCATATGATCGTGTCAGTTTATTACTATAGTTTTCTGCATGTCAAGTATCTGTTCCTATGACCATGAGATCATGCAAATCACTGACACCGAACGAATACTTTGTGTGTATCAAACGTCACAACGTAACTGGGTGACTATAAAGATGCTCTACTGGTATCTCCGAGGGTGTCTGTTGAGTTGGCATGGATCAAGACTGGGATTTGTTACTCCGTGTGACGGAGAGGTATCTCAGGGCCCACTCGGTAATACAACATCACAATGAGCCTTGCAAGCAAAGTGACTAAAGTATTAGCCACGGGATCTTGTATTACAGAACGAGTAAAGAGACTTGCCGGTAACGAGATTGAACTAGGTATAGAGATACCGACGATCGAATCTCGGGCAAGTAACATACCGAAGAACAAAGGGAACCGCATACGGGATTAACTGAATCCTTGACATAGAGGTTCAACCGATAAAGATCTTCGTAGAATATGTAGGAACCAATATGGGCATCCAGGTCCTGCTATTGGTTATTGACCGTAGAGGTGTCTTGGTCATGTCTACATAGTTCTCGCACCGGCAGGATCTGCACACTTAAGGTTCGGTGACGTTTCGGTATAGTAGAGTTATGTATGGTGGTGACCGAAGGTTGTTCGGAGTCCCGGATGAGATCCTAGATGTCACGAGGAGCTCCGGAATGGTCCGGAGGTAAAGATTGATATATAGGAAGTCCTGTTTTGGTCACCGGAAAAGTTTCGGGTATTTCGGTAGTGTACCGGGAGTGCCGGGAGGGGTACCGGGGACCATCGGGAGGGGTGTCTCGACCCAAAGGACCTCATGGGCTGCGGGAGGAGTCAAACCAGCCCCTAGTGGGCTGGCCTAACCCCCCCACTAAGGCCCATGTGGCTTTGGATGGAAAAAATCCAAAGGAGGAAAGGTGGAAATGGTTTCCAAGTGGAGAGGAGGAATCCTACTCCTAATAGGATTGGAGTAGAACTCCTCCACCTCCAATTTCGGCCAAACCTTGAGGGTTTGAGGCTGCCTCCTCCCCTCCCTCCCTCCTATATATACTAGAGGATTTAGAGGGAAGAGCTAACCCTAATTGCCACGTGCTCCCTCTACTTCATCTAGATCGGTTTCTCCTCTAGTCTAGTTTCAGCGGTGCTTAGGCGAAGCCCTGCCGGAATTGTTCCACCACCATCGCTGCCGCGCCGTCGCGCCGCCGGAGAACTATTCTACCTCTCCACTCCCTCTTGCTGGATCAAGAAGGCGGAGATCATCATCGAGCTGTACGTGAGCTGAACGCGGAGGTGTCGTCCGTTCGGCGCTGGATCGGAAGGACCGTGATCAGGATCGCGAGACGGTTCGTGATTTGATCGCGGGACGGATCGTGATGGGATCGCGGGATGGATCATGATTGGATCGCGAGACAGATCATGATTGGATCGTGGGACGCTCGGCGATTTGGATCGCGAAGACGTTCGACTACATCCACCGCGTTTCTTAACGCTTCCCGCTTAGCGATCTACAAGGGTATGTAGATCCACTCTCCCTCTCGTAGATGCTCATCACCATGGATAGATCTTGCGTGTGCGTAGGAAATTTTTTGTTTCCCATGCAACGTTCCCCAACAGACAGAACTCGAGAGAATATAAATCCTACCTTTAGCTCCTCGTTGGGTTCGACACTCTTATTTATCTAAAAGGCTACAAACGACCCCCTATACTTGTGGGTTATAATTAGGCCTCTAGGTCATCTCAATAAAAAGTGTCGTGGCTCATATCAGATGAAACGAGGTTGATCTCAAGTCTATGAATGTGCACTTTCCTTGCTCTGTAAATCAATTTCATGCACCATGCTTTCCTAGGCAGATCTTTAACCTTTAATTGACATGGCACCAAGCAAATTAGCAATTAGGCACACTTCCATGATATATTTGTGGGAGAATTACTATCATCAAGCTAATCCCTACATCCCTTGTCGCATGTAACATGCTTTATTTGGAATTACCTCCACGAGTATTCAATCATCTAATTAAGATAGTGTTTCTGATGGCGGGGATTAGAAGATGCAAAGGGAGGTCATTGTCTCGTCGCATGGGATGAAGTGTGCCATCCTCTTCAGTTTGGTGGACGAGGATTCACAATTTGCAATTGCTCAACCATGCTCTTAGTTTGTGTTGGTGCTAGACGGAGCGATTAGATACACTAAGCACATGGTATCACTTCTGGTATCTTCCCCCAAAGAGGCCCATGACTGTTTCTTGGCAACAACTAAATGTTTGGTTGGTAATGGCAGTATTGCCCGGTTTTGGTGTGACATGTTGGTATGCCAAATAGTCGTAGTGCTAAAGTGTCTGCATTAGAGCTCTTTGCCTTTTGCCCATGCTCGCGGTGCTAAAATATGTATTATTGTCGAAGCTCTAGTTATCAGCACCTAGATTCATAACCTTTGTTTCAGTGCTGAGTATTACAAAATGTTTGAACATATGGTACGACCATAGGAGATTGGTGGAGCCTCCCCCACCCACACACTTTCATACCAAGACAATACATTCAACTGCCATCTGAAAGTGCATTTATCTCTAAATGTTTTTTTGGTGTGATGACAATATCGTTAGTGGAACTAATGACGATTGCTATAATATATTCTCATGTCATTGGTTCATTGATCCGTCTCCAACGTATCTATGATTATTGATTGTTTCATGCTATAATATTATCAACCTTGTATGCTATATATGCCATTTTATATCATTTTGTGGGACTAACCTATTAACCTAGTGCCCAATGCGACTTTCTGTTTTTTGCCTACTTCTTTGTTTCGTAGAAAAACCATACCAAATGATGTCCAAACACGATGAAACTTTATAGTGATTTTCCTAGACCATAAGAGACCCTAGAAGCTTCAAGAAGAGGCTAGAAGACACAAGAGGAGCGACAAGCTCACCAAGCGTGCCCCGGGGGCGCTGTCAGAGCTTGTGGGGGGCCACGTGGCTCTATTTGACCTTATTCTTGGGCTATAAATTCTCTAATATTTTGAAATCCCCAGAGCAAGACCCGAAACAATTTTAACACTGCTGCAAGTCTGTGTTCTTCCGGGATCCCATTTAGAGGCCTTTTCCAGAGTTCCACAAGAGGGGGAATCCATCACGGAGGCCATCTTAATCAACCTTGCTACCTCCATGATGATGTTTGAGTAGTTCCCATAGGATCTATGGATTCATAGTAGAACCTAGTTTTTGATAGTTTCATGCCAGTATTTTATCAATCTTATATGCTTTATACACCATTATATATCATTTTTGGGAACAAACCTATTAACCCAGTGCCCAGTGCCAGTTGTTGTTTTCTGCTTGTTTTTGGTTTTACACAAAATCCATACCAAACGAAGTCTAACATGATGAAACTTTTTGATGATTTTTTCTGAACCAAAAAGGTCCATGGAAGCTTCGGTACGAGTCGAGACGACAGACGAGGTGGCGACAACGGCACATGGCACACCCTAGGGGGTAGGCGTTCCTGATACTTGTGATCTGCGTTGGGTTTTCCGTGAAGAGTAACAGGTAATTGCAGCACAATACGGGTAAGTATTTCCCTCAATTGTGAAACCAAGGTTTACCGAACCAATAGGAATATCAATCAAAAACCGTCTTCAGTGGCCGCACACAAAGGAGCAAACAACTTGCACCCAACGCGGGCAAGAGGGTTGTTAATCCCCTTGATCTCGTAATTTGCAAGCAAGTGAAGTGTGTAGATAATAGTAGATAATTGTAAATTTCAAAATAAAATAAAAGAAAATAAATGGAAGAAAGGTATTGTAGCGTTTATAAATATATAGGTGAATAGACCCGGGGGCCATGGTTTTCCCTAGCGGCATCTCTCATGAAAGTAAGCATACGGTGGGTAAACAAATTACTGTTGGGCAATTGATAGAAAAGCACATAGTTATGTGATATTCACGGCAATGATCATGTGTATATAGGCATCACATCCATAAGAAAATAGGCTGACTCCTACCTGCACCTATTACTATTACTCAACCCATCGACCGCTATCCAGCATGCATCTAGAGTATTAAGTAAAACAGAGTAATGCTTGGAGAACATTTACATGATGTAGACAAAGAGAATTCAATTAATATGAACTAACCCCATCGTTTTATCCTTAGTGGCAAAAATGCAAAGACGTGTCTTGTCCCCTTCTGTCACTGGGATATAGAGCATCGCCAGATTGAACCCACTACAACGCACCCCTCTCACTGAAGAAATATAATTCTAGTTGGCCAAACTATTTCAATAGATCGGAGAGAATTACAAAGCTATAATGATCATGCAGTTAAGAATCAATATATATATCAGAGGTGACTCAAATACTTTTCATGAATAATCTGAACATAAACCCACAATTCATCGGATCCCAACAAACGCATCGCACAAAAGAATTACATCGGATAGATCAAAGCGAAGATGCGATGATCATTGTATTGAAGATCAAAAGAGGGAGAGATAGCCATCTAGGTACTAACTATGGACCCGTAGGTCTGTGGTGAACTACTCACACATCATCATGAGGGCAGCAAGGTTGATGAAGAGGCCCTCCGTGAACGATCCCCCCTCCGGCAGGGTGCCGGAACGGAGCTCCAGATGGGATTGCGGCGGAACAGAGACTTGCGGCGGCGGAAAAAGTGTTTCGGGATGCCCTCGAGGGTTTTTCAAATATATGTGAATTTATAGGCCAGAGAACTGGGTCAGGAGGTCCACCAGGGAGGGACAAGCCATCAGGGCGCTGCTACCCCCCTGGGCGCGCCCTGTTGGCTTGTGCCTCCCTTGTGCGGTCTCCGGTCTTCTCCCGAAGCTTCCATGTCTTCTTTTGGTCTAGAAAAAATCTAAAAAAGTTTCGGAGCAATTGGACTTCATTTGGCACTGTAAACCCGAAAAGTAAAAAACACGCAGAAAACAGGAACTGGCACTGGGCACGAGGTCAATAGGTTAGTGCTCAAAAAAATATAAGTTGGTAAATTATAACTCAAAAAGTATCCTAGAATGATAATATAATAGCATGAAACAATCCAAAATTATAGATACGTTGGAGACGTATCAACATCCCCAAGCTTAATTCCTGCTCGTTCTCGAGTAGGTAAATGATAAAACCAGAATTTTTGATGTGACATGCTACCCAATATGTAATCCTTTGCATGTATTCTCATTGAGAAACGATGAATTACCAAACATCAACATAGTAATATTTATAAGCACAAGCAGCAAAATCATTAATCTTTCAAAATTTATGATCCTAAAAGAATGTTTACCCCCATTCATCTTATAATATAGCAAGGCATGCCTCTATCTTCACCACATTAATACAAATGTGAAGCACCACTGTGTCCAAGTCAGGCAATTGGATCGTACTTTTTCAAAGTGCATCAACTTTTTATTCTTCACGCAATACAAGAGCGTGAACCACTGGAAATAGCATAAGGGTGGAATAGAATATGGTGGTAGATATCAAAGGGGGAAATGTGGAGAAGATAATCTCACATCGACTAGGCGTATGAATGGGCTATGGAGATGCCTATCAATAGATGTCAATGCAAGGAGTAGGGATTGCCATGCAAATGATGCACTAGAGCTATAAGTGTATGAAAGCTCAAATGTAGCTAAGTGGGGGTGTGCATCTAACTTGCTTGCTCATGAAGACCTCGGTCATTTGAGGAAGCCCGTCACCGGAATATGCAAGCCAAGTTTATAATAATAAAAAAGTGATTCCCACTAGCATATGAAAATGACATAACATGAGACTCTCTATATGAAGAACAAGGTGCCACTTTGAGGCACAAGTGTGGTAAAGGATAGTAGCAAAGTCCCATCTCCCTTTTTCTCTCATTTATTTTCATTTTTCATTTTTTATTTATGGTGGGCTCATTTAGCCTCCCCCATTTTTATTTCCTCACTGGGACAATGCTCTATTAATGATGATCATCACACTTTTATTTACTTACAACTCAATATGAAAACTTTGATATGAAGAACTATGAAACAATATGACTCAACATGAATGCCTCTGGTAGTGTACCAGGATGTGCAATGATCTAGTGTGACATGTATCAAAAATATGATGAACGGTGGCTTTGCCACAAATACTATGTCAGCTCTATATGATCATGCAAAGCAATATGATGATGAACGAACTATTCATATGATGTGACGGTGGAATTTGCATGGCAATATATCTCGAAATGGCTATGGAAATGCCATAGTAGGTAGGTATGGTGGCTGTTTTGAGGAAGATATAAAGAGGCTTATGTGTGACAGAGCGTATCATGTCACGGGGTTTGGATGCACCGGCGAAGTTTGCACCGATCCTCGAGGTGAGAATGGGCAATGCACGGCACCGAAGAGGCTAGCAAAATATGAGGTGGTGAGATTGCGTATGTCCATGGTTTCACATTAGTCATGAAGAACTCATATACTTATTACAAAGTTTTATTAGTTTATCACAAATCAAAGTACTACTCTCATGACCAGAGGGAGGAGGTTGGGAGGAGTTAACCATCACGCGCCTCCGACCCGGAACAACACTAGGATTTCAACGAGGAATAGAAATGCTCACACATCCCCACCATGCCTTTTTAATATTTATACAAATGTGAAATTAACACCTCTTAATATCAAAACTTCTAGGAATCAACAATGATGAACTCACACCTTTTTCACATTACCACATCAATATCATTAACCCACAATTTCTCTTTTATGTGCTACATGATGGTTTTGATTATCACTCATTGAATCCCTATTATTCTTGGACTAGTCTTATGACCCATGCAAATTACCGTCACTATTTATTAACTCTCAAACAAATATAAGTGAAGAACGAGAGTGCAATTATTTCTATAAAATCTATATGCCACCGTGCTCAAAAAGATATAAGTGAAGTACTAGAGCAACTGCTAAGCTCAAAAGATATAAGTGAAGCACATAGAGTATTCTAATAAATTATGATGAAGGTGTGTCTCTATTAAATAGGTGTGTCCCTCAAATGATGATTGTGGCAAACTAAAAATAAAATCAAACAAAAGCAAATGACGCTCCAAGCACAACTCATATCATGTGACGAATAAAAATATAGCTCCAAGTGACATACCGATGGATTGAGACGAAAGAGGGGATGCCTTCCGTGGCATACCGAAGCTTAGACACTTGAGTCTTCCTAGAATATTAACTTGGGGTGCCTTGGGCATCCCCAAACTTAGGATGTTTCTGCTTCCTATTCCTTTGTCCATCGTGATGACACCCAAAACTTGAAAACTTCAATCACACAAAACTCAACAAAATTTCGTGAGATCCGTCAGTTTAAGAAACATATCAAATACTTTAGTTACTGTTATAAATTGATTCATATTTAATTATTGCATAATAGGTACTGTATTATAACTTATCCATGGTTTATACCCCCCGATACAATACATAGCATCATCAAAACAAGCAAACTATGCAAGCAAAATGAGAATCTGTCTAAAACAGAACAGTCTGTAAAGATTAGTAAAGAACCTATACTTATGTAACTCTAAAAATTATGAAAAAGTAGTACAACGTAAAGAATTTTTATAGAAATACAGTGTAAAAAATTCAGATCAAAAATACGTTCCAGTAAAATCATAGAAATTCTGCACTGGACGCTAAAGTTTCTGTTTTTGCATCGTATCAATTCTACTCATCTTGTGAGTCATCCCAAAGGCTTTTCTAGGCACAAACACTAATTAAAACATAAAAACACAATAATTACAGAGGCAATAATAATTTTATCATACCGAAACATAAAGTAAAAGGAAAAAATACAGATAACTATTGGGTTGCCTCCTAACAAGCGCTATTGTTTTATGCCCCTAGTTAGGCATAATGGATAGTTTCAAGTGTTGTCATCTTTGACACTCCACCCGTAAGTAGCTCTCATGATTGATTCATAATGTGGTTTTATTATCTTTCTAGGGAAGTTTTCCATCCCTTTCTTTAATGGGAATTGGAACCTTATGTTTGCCTTTTTATTATCAATAATTGCACCTATAGTTCGTAAGAAAGGTTTTCCAAGTATTATTGGACAAGTGGGATTGCAATGAATATCAAGCACAATGAAATCAACAGGCACATAATTCTTATTTTCAATAATAAGAACATCATTAATTCTACCTTAAGTTTTCTTAATGGTAGAATCCACAAGATGCAAGTTTAGGGAACAATCTTGAATATTGGTGAGATTAAGCACATCACAAAGAGTTTTAGGTATAGTTGAAACACTAGCACCAAGGTCACAAAAAGCATTGCATTCATATTTATATATCCTTATTTTGATAGTAGGTTCCCACTCATCATGCAATTTTCTAGGAATAGAAACTTCAAGCTCAAGTTTCTCATCATAAGCTTTTATCATCGCTTCCACTATATGGTTAGTGAAAGCCTTGTTTTGTTCATAAGCATTGGGTGATCTAATAATGGTTTGCAACAAGGAAATACATTCTACTAAAGAGCAACTTTCATAATTAAATCCTTGTAATCCAAGATAGTGGGCACATCACTAGTTAAAGTTTTGACCTCTCCAAACCCACTTTTTTAGTTTTAGCATTAAAATCATCACCCACCAAGCAGACTGGACGCTCTCTAGCCAAAGTTGACTCATCTCCAGTCCCTTTATCATTTATATTCGTAGAGGTAAACAAAATTCAATAGGAGAAGTACCAATCATTTTAAGATCTTCATCATGATTCCGGTAAAAACCAGGTGGAAGAGCCTTTTCTAAGAATTCCCGCTTAGCTTTGACCTTAGCGGTCCTTGTTGGAAATATGACCTAGAGGCAATAATAAAATGGTTATTATTATATTTCCTTGTTCATGATAATTGTTTATTATCCATGCTATAATTGTATTGATTGGAAACTCAAATACATGTGTGGGTACATAGACAACAATGTGTCCCTAGTGAGCCTCTAATGGACTAGCTCGTTAATCAAAGATGGCTGTGGTTTCCTAGCCATGTACAAGAGTTGTCATTTGATAATGGGATCACATCATTAGGATAATAATGTGATGGACAAGACCCAAACTATGAACGTAGCATATGATCGTGTCAGTCTATTGCTATTGTTTTCTGCATGTCAAAGTATGTGTTCCTATGACCATGAGATCATGTAACTCACTGACACCGGAGGAGTACCTTATGTGTATCAAACGTCACAACGTAACTAGGTGATTATAAAGATGCTCTACAGGTATCTACGAAGGTGTCTGTTGAGTTGACATGGATCAAGACTGGGATTTGTTACTCCATGTGACGGAGAGGTATCTCAGGGCCCACTCGGTAATACAACATCACAATGAGCCTTGCAAGCAAAGTGACTAAAGTGTTAGCCATGGGATCTTGTATTACGGAACGAGTAAAGAGACTTGCCGGTAACGAGATTGAACTAGGTATGGAGATACCGACGATCGAATCTCGGGCAAGTAACATACTGATGAACAAAGGGAACAGCGTATGGGATTAACTGAATCCTTGACATAGAAGTTCAACCGATAAAGATCTTCGTAGAATATGTAGGAACCAATATGGGCATCCAGGTCCCGCTATTGGTTATTGACCGTAGAGGTGTCTCGGTCATGTCTACATAGTTCTCGAACCTGCAGGGTCTGCACACTTAACGTTAGGTGACGTTTTGGTAGTATTGAGTTATGTATGTTGGTGACCGAAGGTTGTTTGGAGTCCCGGATGAGATCCCGGACGTCATGAGGAGCTTCGGAATGGTCCAGAGGTAAAAATTGATATATAGGAAGTTCTGTGCTGGTCACCGAAAAAGGTTCGTGCGTCACCAGTAATGTACCGGGGGTGCAGGAAGGGTTTCGGAGTCCTTCGGAAGGGGCCCACCAGCCCCGGAGGGCCCCATGGGCAGTGAGAGGGGGCGCACCAGCCCCTGGTGGGCTGGCCGCCCCTCCCACAAGGCCCATGCGGCCGAAGGGTGACGGGGAAGAACCCTAGAGGGGGCCGGCCACCTTGCCTTGGGGGCCAAGGCACCCCTTGGCCGCCACCCCTCCCGCTCTCTCTCGGCCGCCGCCCCTAGGGGTGGGAACCCTAGGGGGGCCGACCCCCTCTCCCTCTCCCCCTATATATATGAGAGGGGAGGGAGGGCTGCCACACCATTTTCCACGGCATAGCTCTCCCTCTACCCTAGATTGGTTCTCCTCTCGTATAGTTTGACTCCGCGTTGCTTAGCGAAGCTCTGCCGGATCAACTCCACCACCTCCGCCGTCATGCCGTCGTGCTGCCAGAGAACCCATCTACCTCTCCGCCCTCGCTTGCTGGATCAAGGAAGTGGAGATCGTCATCGAGCTGTACGCGTGCTGAACGCGGAGGTGCCGTCCGTTCGGCGCTAGATCGTGATTGGATCGCTGGACGGCTTGGGATTTGGATCGCGAAGACGTTCGACTACATCAACCGCGTTTCTTAACGCTTCCCACTTAGCGATCTACAAGGGTATGTGGATCCGATCTCTCCTCTCGTAGATGCTCATCACCAAGGATAGATCTTGTATGTGCATAGGAATTTTTTTGTTTCCCATGCAACGTTCCCCAAAAGTGGCATCATGAGCTAGGTCTATGGGTAGATGAGATCTCGAGTAGAACACAAAGGAGTTTGTGGGCGTTGATATTCAGATTGCTTCCCTCCTTAGTCTTTTCTTGTTTCAGCTGTATTGTGGGATGAAGCAGCTCGGAACAACCTTACTCGTCCACGTACGAGAGACCGGTTCCATCGACTGACATATAACTTTGTTGCATAAGATGGCTGGCGGGTGTCTGTCTCTCCCACTTTAGTTGAATCGGATTCGACAGAGGCGGTCCTTGTAGAAGGTGAAATAGCAACTTGTATATCACCGTTGTGGTTTTGCATAGTTAAGAATCGTTCTTGCTAGAAACCCATAGCAGCCACGTAAAACATGCAACAACAAATTAGAGGACGTCTAACTAGTTTTTGCAGGGTATGATGTGATATGATATGGCCAGAAACATGATCAGATATACGTCATGTATGAGATGATCATGTTTTGTATAGATAATCACGACTTGCATGTCGATGAGTACGGCAACCAGCAGGAGCCATAGGGTTGTCTTTAATTTATTTTTGCCTTTTTGCTTTACTTTATCGCTATGAGTTAGCAATAGTTGTAGAAGCAATAAGTTGGCGCGACAACGTCATGGCGACACGTTGATGGAGATCAAGATGATGGAGATCATGGTGTTATGCCGGTGACGATGGAGATCATGCCGGTGCTTTGGAGATGGAGATCAAAAGCACAAGTTCATGGCCATATCATGTCACTTATGATTTGCATGTGATGTTAATCCTTTTATGCATTTTATTATGTTTAGGACGACGGTAGCATTATATGGTGATCCCTCACTAAAATTTCAAGATAAAATTGTGTTCTCCCCGAGTGTGCACCGTTGCGAAAGTTTGTCGTTTCGAGACACCTTGTGATGACCGGGTGTGATAGACTCTACGTTCGCATACAACGGGTGCAAGCCAGTGTTGCACGTGCGGAACACTCGGGTTAAACTTGACGAGCCTAGCACGTACAGACATGGCCTCGGAACACAAGAGACTGAAAGGTCGAACATCAGTCATATAGTAGATATGATCAACATGGAGATGTTCACCATTGAAACCACCTCATCTCACGTGATGATCGGACTTGGGTTGGTGAATTTGGATCATGAAGCACGCAAATGACCCGAGGGATGTCAATTTGAGTGGGAGTTTTTAAGAAATATGATTAACTAAACTCATTACCTTTGTCGGATTTCGGGCACCGCAAAACCCTCAAGGTTCGAACACAGGGGCGTGTGCGAAGATCCCCTGCAGCCTCGCCCTA
The DNA here is from genome assembly GCA_039707655.1 of Elymus sibiricus. NCBI lineage: Eukaryota > Viridiplantae > Streptophyta > Magnoliopsida > Poales > Poaceae > Elymus > Elymus sibiricus. The sequence continues at coordinate 336,834,813 of CM077675.1, read as the reverse complement.
CCTAGCTCGCTACTCGATGGTTAAGATGATGAGCTCACACGATGACGAGGAAGAAGATGAACACGGTGGTTTACCCAGGTTCGGGCCACTACGAAGTGTAATACCCTACTCCTGCTTTTGTGGATTGCCTCTCGAGGAGGTCTGGTGGATGAACTAGTACAGTGTTTAGGAGCCTCGTGAGGGCGCTCGAGTGGTGTTCTTGGCCTTCTACTAGTCTAGTGGTGGAGTGTCCGTCCGTCCTCCTCTACAGTGCAACCTAGCCTCTATATATAGTAGCGGCCCGGGTCCTCTTCCCTTATCGCAATGGTGGGAAGGGATCCCACAACGGCCAAATTTGAAGGGGGACAGGAGTACATCCCTGCCTTGTCCAAAGGCGGTCTTCGCCTCCAAAGTGGCTGTCGACGATGCAGAGGTGGGCTCGACGATGACATCCACCCTGCGGGGCTCGTGGTCGTGGTCTTGTTGCACCGGAATGGAAACCTTTGGGTGGTGCTCTGGGAACCCGCGTACGTTCTTGCTCCCTTTGCACCAAAGGGGAAACTGTCCCGCCTCGCACGCTGGCGCCCGCCTGTCCCTCCTTGCGTCACCCTTGACTCCTGAGGCCGGGTTCTGCACAGAGATCTCCGCCGCTCCGGAGGGGGCCTGAGGAGGCCCAATCCTTGCTGGTCTTGGCGCTGCTTCCCTCGCGAGCTCGGGTCCTCGCGAGGGCCTTGTCTTGAGTGGGGCTGCGCCTGGTTGTGCTTGGCTCGTGAGGTGGGCCACGCCCTGGGCCGCAGGCAGGCAGGTATGGGTACCCCCATTCCCAGAACACCGACAGTAGCCCCCGGGTCCAAGGCACACTCGATATGGCTTCTGGGCGAAGCCCTTGAGGACGGCCCGAAGCGCCGCGGGCCCCAAACGCCTGCGGGCCAGGCTTTACATGCGTAGAGCGCCTGGGGGACGACGCCTCTACTCCCGAGGACGTCGAGGACCCCCGGTCAAACTGAGTTGACGCCTGCGCGCCGCACCGGTCATCATTACCATTTTTTGAATGCGGCTGTTCCCTCGGCCTTCTCTCCTTGGGCCACGCGGATGTGACCCTTCAGAAGCTGCACGCCTCCCGGGATGTGAGGGGGCGCCGGTTGGCCCTTGGTTGTATATAAGCGGGCGAGGGCGAGAAAGCCCTCAACACATCTTCGTATTCTTTGCCTCCCAATCTCCAAGCCGCCGCTCTCCCAGTAATGGCTTCAGTGAGGAAGTTCTTCGCCGCCGAGAAAGGGAAGGCCTCCGAGGAGAGCCCTGCCTCTCCGCTGCCCAGGAGGGGCCGCGGTCGTCCCCGGAAGCATGCCACGACGCCGGCGGTGGTTCCCCGTGGGCGCGGTCGTGCTCCAACGCGGCCCGGGGTTACCATCGGTGGCCGCGGTGGGGCTCCGTCCAGCGCGGGTGGCCGCAGTAGTCGAGGTGGGGGCGCCCGTGGTGGGAGGTCGGCGGTGGCCACCCGGCCGCCACGCTCGCGACTCCATTCGGCCGACACGGCCCAGGAGTTCGTGGTGTGGGCGGAGAGGCTGGAGGCCGCTTGGTTTCAACTCCCACGCTTCTTCGCGGGGGCGCTGCCGGCCGGGGGACCTGCTGGCCTATGGCTGCAGGCCGACGGCTGCTGCAGCGCGGCATCATCGGTGGAGGTCGAGGTCACCCCCGGGGGTTACGTGTACCTGAAACGCGGGTGGCAGACATTTGCCTGCGCCCGTGGCCAGGAGGGGAGGCACACCCTTCACTTCAAGTACGACGGGGTGGCGACGCTCTTCGTCAAGATCTTCGGGGGAGAGGGCGAGCGCCTGGGGTGCTGCCCGGAAGACGACGACCGCGGCGATCTTGGAGATGAGCTTGCCCTTCACGACGGGCGCCGCGCCTCCAGCAGCAGCGACACCCCCTCCGAGGGGAGCCCGAGCGACAACAGCGACAGCAGCTATGACGCGCCACCGCGCCGGTGAAAGCACATTTGTCCCTCAGTGGTTTTGGTAATTTATAACAACATATAAGTCATTGAACTAATGTTTTCCAATAAGTATATTTCAGGAAAAGTTCAATGATAGTGATGGCAAAAGGATTGTGAAGATTGTGGAAATACCCCGAGATGCAAGGAAATAGGTTGGCAAAGCTTCAAGCAAGAGGACTCTACATTTTACATTTGTGAGAAATCACTTTGAGTCCATAGGAAAGCCAATACTATTAAAAGGGGGTAAGGTTTTGTTGGTGAACAAAATGCTCATACGTGCACAAGTGATAGTCACGAAAAACACCCACAAACTCTTCCACCAAAGTCTGTCCAAAGCCATATACTCAAAATCGGTGCAACCAACACTTTCCACTCGGTGCCACCGATTCCCAAACTCAAACAGACTCAGCCAAACCCTAGCCACTTCAGTGCAACCGATTCCATTCCGGTGCCACCGAGTTTAGGTTGCCAACTTTCTGTTACGCAAATTCACAATATCGGTACCACCCAGATTGTTGGATCGGCGTCACCGAGATTGGGAATCTGACCGTTGGTCACCTTATCGGTGCAACCGAGTTTCCTATATCAGTCTCACCCCAAACCCTAAGCTGCCGCAAAAGGACCCCCTGGTCATCGCCTTGCCTCCTCGTGTGTCTTCGCCGCTGGGAATCCTCGCCGTCGACGGGCCTCTTCGCCGCCGTCATCGCCGTAGCGGATCCGTCACCAAGCTAGGGTACGGATTCGATCTTTCTTGCGCTCCCCGTCTGATTCTTGCGCAATAAAGTTGATTTTCTCTATAAGCCACAGTTTGCACATCTTTCTATCCACGAGAAAACTCCGTAGATTAGAGAACCATCGATTTTCTAGGGTTTGCCTTCCGCCCGATGGAACTCGGTAGAACCGAAGTGAACTAATCGGTATCACCGATTTGCCTGTCTGTGTTGCTGAGAACTGTCTCGGTGAAACCAAGTACTTCCTTTCGGTCTCACCGAAAGGAGTGCCAAGTTTCTGTTAATGAGATAGTCAGTCTCGGGAGCACCGAAAACTTTGCTTCGGCTGTACCGATTTTCATTTGACAGAATGTAAAACTTTGAAGATATTTTGTTCAAACTTTCAAAAACCAGCCACATTTTGTGATGACTTATCCTTTTGTGCTCCTCTATACTCTATTCACAGGGTCAGTATGTCAAGTGCTGAGGACAGTGAGAACAACTTCAGAGAGCAGAGTGTTGAATTGGATTCAGGCACTAGTCCTGAGTCTAGTTCATCTTCAGATCCAGGCACTCCCAGTTCCCATGGGTTGCCCAAGGCTGCAACAAGGGCTAGGAAGAAGCTAAATTCAGATGAGGAGGATTCAGACTTCGTTCCAGAAGAGGTTCTTGCTAAGAAGCAAGAGAAGGCTGCCAAGAAAGCTGCAAATGAAGCGACCTCTTCAAGGAGAGCTGTCAGGAAAGAGTATGCTAGCTCTGAGGCTATGAGAGCACCTGAGGGTGCTAGGGCAAAAATGGCTCTTCACCTTGAGTCACCCCCAAAGAAATCTATGCCTAAGAAGGCAGGGGAGAAGAAGAGAGCCAGGAAGAGGATAGTCTATGTCACTGGCAGGCAGACCTCCATGTTTGAGGACCCTGAGGAAGCTGCTGGTGCTGCTGCTGAGGAGGAGGAAGAACATGTTGAGAAGGCCCCTCCCAAGAAGAAAAAGAAACTTATGTCTGATGCTATGCCAAAGACTGGCACTTCCAAGAGCACCAAGTCTGCCCCCAAGAAGGTTGCTGCTGAGAAGCCCAAGAGGACTTCCAGGCAAATTCCAGCATCTGAAAAGAACAAAGGGACTGCCTCCAGAGTTGAGGATGAGGATGCTATGTCTGCCTTAATGAAGCTTAGGCCACACCTTCCAGTACATAATGCCAGCTACCCACTTGCTGAGGATATGAAGAAGAGGAAGGATTCTGGTTTGAGGGCTTGGAGAGCAGCTGATTCATATGCCCAAAGGAGAAAGACAGCTGTGGACTACAGATTTTACACCAAAGAGCAACAGGATTTCTATGAGACTGTGCTTTTTGACAAAAGTCCAGCTGTGAGTGATATGAGGTATGTGGACTGGAAATTCATCATGGAGAATGAAGACCATTTTCCAAGTGTCCCAGACAATTTCCACTGCATTGGTTTGGATGAGTTTGTTGGCAGAGAGTTCACAGCTTGGAATGATGAGATGATCATGCAATTCTACTCCACTACACATTTCTATGGAGATGGTAGAATTGTATGGATGACTGAAGGTGCAAGATATGAGTCCACTGTTGAGGAGTGGGCTGCCATCTTAGGAGTTCCAGAAGTTCAGGATGGTCATTTGGATGTCTACTCAGAATCCAAGGAGAGCCACAATGCTATGGCTAATATGTATAAAGAGATCCCTGCTGCTAACGTGAAGTCTCATAGGCTAGGATCTATTTACTTTCTTCAGGCTGGCCTCCGCACCATGAACACCATTCTGAGGCATACCTTGATGCCCAAGTCAGGAGATGACAAAATGATCCGAGGCTACTCCATCAACATCCTGATTCATCTTGACAGACACACCAGGATTAGAGTCATGGACTTAATTGTTGAGACAGTTAAGAGGGTTGCTGCTGATCAGAAGCGCTCTTGCTGCTATGCACCCTACATCCAGATGCTCATCAACTCTAAGCTGGAGAAGCACATATTTGCTCTAGACCGTCCCCACTTGCCCCTACAGCCAGATCTCGAGGACAACGTCGTGGAGATGAACCCAGATCATCCCACTTCAGCTGCAGCTCAGGCAGAGGCAGAGGCAGCTAGAGCCAGTAGTGCTCAAGTCCCTAGATCCAGGAATGAGCAAATGGATCTTTTGATCTCATTAGTATAGGGCATGCAGAAGGACATTAAGGGAATTCTGGACAACCAGAATAGTCTTGTGAGGATCTTCGAGAACAGGATCAAGACCCTTAATGATATGGTGGATGGGCTGACTAAGACAGTCAATGAGCTCAAGAAGGAAGTTGACTCAGTGCCTCTTCCTCATTCTTCTTCAGATGATGATGATGATGATGATGGATCACCTCTCAGGCCAGGCACACAGTTTACTACTCGGGCCAGATCAGCCACTGTGCCAGCTCCAGACTTGAGGCCCTCTTCATCAGCTCCTGCTACTGTCACCTTAGCTCCTGCTCCATCAGCTTCAGTTCCTCCTGTTGCCACTCCAACTCCATCCACGACATTTGTAGAGATCTTCGCCGACGCTGTTCTCTCGACTCCTTCATCAACAACCGGAGGAGATCAGCCCAAGAACGCTTAGACATTTGCCTTTGAACTTTTTTAGTAACTTGTTGCCAAAGAGGGAGAAGTGTATATAGATCTTTAGGCTTCGAGTGAGAGAGCGTTTGGTTTTTATTGCTTTTTGAAAAACACACATGGTTCATTTACTTTTGGCTATGCGTTGTGTTTTGATCGTACACTTTATGTGTGTTGTGCTACTATTTCCTATCATCTTAATGCTTTTGAGATGATCATTATCTTTGTCTGGTTGTGTTGTGCTATGTTGTTCACTCTTATTATTATCGCACACCACCAAGATGTATGTGACATGGAAGAAGTGCCCCATGTACCTAATCGATTGTGCATTTGCATTCAAACGCAAATTCAAAATAATGCACAAATTTAGGGGGAGCTCTTGCTTATCACATACTTCCCAAAGCGACGATTATATTCATTGATTATATCTTTGTCGAAGCTTTGATCTATATGTTGTCATCAATTAACAAAAAGGGGGAGATTGAAAGCACATTTGCTCCCTTGGCGGTTTTGGTAATTTATAACAACATATAAGTCATTGAACTAATGTTTTCCACTAAGTATATTTCAGGAAAAGTTCAATGATAGGGATGGCAAAAGGATTGTGAAGATTGTGGAAATACCCCAAGATGCAAGGAAATAGGTTGGCAAAGCTTCAAGGAAGAGGACTCTACATTTTACATTTGTGAGAAATCACTTTGAGTCCATAGGAAAGCCAATACTATTAAAAGGGGGTAAGGTTTTGTTGGTGAACAAAATGCTCATACGTGCACAAGTGATAGTCACCAAAAACACCCACAAAGTCTTCCACCAAAGTCTGTCCAAAGCCATATACTCAAAATCGGTGCAACCAACACTTTCCACTCGGTGCCACCGATTCCCAAACTTAGACAGACTCAGCCAAACCCTAGCCACTTCGGTGCAACCGATTCCATTCCGGTGCCACCGAGTTTAGGTTGCCAACTTTTTGTTACGCAAATTCACAATACCGGTAGCACCGAGATTGTTGGATCGGCGTCACCGAGATTGGGAATCTGACTGTTGGTCACCTTATCGGTGCAACCGAGTTTCCTATATCGGTCTCACCGAGATTCAAAAGTTGGCACCTTTTGGTCACTTCGGTACCACCGAGATTAACACGTCGGTGTCACCGAGTTGGTCATTTTGTGTGTAACAGTTGGATTTTTGGGGATGCCTATATATACCCCTTCACCACCACCTACTCGAGAGAGAAGCACTCAGAACTATTCCATACTTGCCCCATCCAGTTTTCTGAGAGAGAACCACCTATCCTTGTGTTGAGGTCAAGATCTTCCACTCCAACCATATGGATCTTTATTTCTATCCTCCCCAAGTTGCTTTCCACCAATCCCATCTCTTCCACCAAGCCAAATCTGTGAGAGAGTGATTGTGTATTGAGGAGTCTATCATCTTGAAGCACAAGAGCAAGGAGTTCATCGTCATTACCGAGCCTATTACCTTTTGGAGGGTGGTGCCTCCTAGATTGGTTAGGTGTCGCTTGGGAGCCTCCTACTTCGTGTTGTGGAGTTGAACCAAGAAGTTTGTAAGGGCAAGGAGATCGCCTACTTCATGAAGATCTACCCATAGTGAGGCTAGTCCTTCGTGGACGGAAGCCGTTATGGAATAGTCAAGGTTGCTACTTCGTGGACCCTTATGGGTGGAGCCCTCCATGGACTCTCGCGACCGTTACCCTCCGTGGGTTGAAGACTCCATAAACGTGGATGTACGATAGCACCACCTATCGGAACCACGGGAAAAATCATCGTGTCTACAATTGCGTTTGATCTTCCTACCCTATCCTTTCTACTCATGCTTGTTGTTACTTTCCGCTGCTATACTCTTAGACTTGCATGTGTAGGGTGTACTTGACTTGCCATGAAATGCTAAAAACTGCCAACTCTAAAATTTGGTATAGGCAAAACTTTTATTTGGTCAAGTAGTCAAATCACCCCCCTCTAGACATACTTTTGGTCCTACAGCCGGTGCGCCCGGACCTCGGGGGGTAGCCAGCCGCCGCGGCGTCGCTCCTCCGCTCTAGAAGCGTCCGTGCCGGCGCGCCTCCATGGGCCCATGAAGGAAGAGGAGGACACCGACTGAGCGCTGGTGCGCCGACGCCAGGGCTCCCGGAGCGGCAGCCCCCGTGGGGGCTTTCTCACTTTCTTTCTCCTCCTCTTTTCCCGTTCCTGCAATCAAAGAACCAAGGGAGGCCCTGCGGGCGTGTAATGAATATGGGCGCTTGCCTCTTTTTTATCAGCACTTTTGTCACGTGTCCTGGCCTTTGTGTTTTTGTTAGTTGAGACCGCCTTCCGGTCGGGATTAGGGCACTTAGCTTGACATGCTCGCGGTAGGCTCCAGGGTCGGGGAGGCGTGGCTATGGCGCTTGGGGAGTCCGGACGTCCTGTGGACTTCTTCTTCTTACGTGTGAGGCAGGTTGGGAGCCCTTTCGGCACTCTGTGTCTGCAGGCCCCAGTCCCGCACATTTCCCGACCACCATAATGTACGACCAGATCACCAGGATGCACTTACGAGGTGAGGCCTCGACACCCTTGATGCCGACCGGATCACCAGGACAACATCAAGGGGTGAGTGGCTATATGACCGGTAAGGCTCCTGAGGCGTGCTGTTCAGGAGCCCCCTTTGACACTCAAGCAGCTCTACGTCGGCAGGTCCCAGTCCCGCACATTTCCCTACCACCATAATGTACGACCGGATCACCAGGACGCAACTACGAGGTGAGGCCTCGACACCCTTGATGACGACCGGATCACCAGGACGAGATCAAGGGGCGGGTGGCTATATGACCGGTAAGGCTCCTGAGGCGTGCTGCTCAGGAGCCCCCTTTGATGCTCAAGCGGCTCCCCAAAGAATTTTTTTGTTTCCTGCCCCAGGAGGGGTGGGCCTCCCGAGGTTCCGAGATGGCGCGTCGGGTCGTGAGTGGAGCCCCCGAGCGAGTATGAAGCGACACGCGCCTGCTGACTCATCCGGGAGTACCACGCGAGGATCCGGGCGCCAAGGCCTTGGCGAGGTGCGAGCACCGTGCCCCCCAGCCCCCACTCGCGGGGTGCGAGGGGGAGGGGAGCAGGCGAGTGCTCGACTCAAAGAGAGAGAACCCAAGATAGGAAATGGCAATGAAAACAAATCCCTGACCCTTTTCTTTAAAACATGATTTGGAAAAAAAAACCGAGTTTTGTTCCAGAAAAGTTGGCAAATCCAAACATCAGAAGAGCAAATAACAGCCGCGTCCGGCACCTAGACTGGTCTTCATCTTCGTCTTCCCCCAGCACTGAGCGTAGGGCATCCACGTTGCATGGGCATAGCCATTGGAGGGCAGTGTTGTCCGCCAGCGCGGAGCTGTGGTTTCCACATTGCGTGGGAAGGAACCCCTCCGCGTCCTCGGGGGGCTCCGGGCGTATACAGCCCACTCATTATTACGTGAGAGTGTCATGGGTAGAACTTCCGAAGGTGCTGGATGTTCCAGGCATTCTGGATGGGGACCCCGTCCTGAGTCTCCAGGCACACGACGCCAGGCCTGGAGACGTGCGTGACCTTGAACGGGCCCTCCCACATGGGCGAGAGCTTGTGCAAGCCCTCCCTGGAAAGAACCCGCCTCAGGACGAGGTCTCCGACTTCGAGGGTCCTGGAACGGATGTTACAGCAGTGGTAGCACCGTAGCGCCTGCTGGTACCTCGCAGCTCGGAGCGAGGCTCGGCGACGCGCCTCCTCCCCGAGCACGAGGTCCGTTCCTCGCGCGGCATCCTGACACTCCTCGTCAAATGCCAAGACCCGCGGGGAGCGGTGCTTGACCTCGTGGGGGAGGACGGCTTCGGCTCCATAGACGAGGAAGAACGGGGTCTCGCCGGCGGGCTTAGTCACGGTGGTGCGGATGGACCACAGTAAGGACTGGAGCTCATCGACCCAACCCCTGCCGCAAGCTTCCAGCTTCTTCTTGAAGCTCCTTGCCTTGAGGCCTCACAGGACCTCCGCATTGGCGCGCTCCGCCTGGCCGTTGCTCCGTGGGTGGGCTACCGAGGCGTAGCATATCTACGTTCCAAGGTTAGCGCAATAGGTCCTAAAGAGGTTACTTGTGAACTCCGAACCGTTGTCGGCGATGATGCGGTTGGGACGCCGAATCGGCTTACGAGGCCCTTGATGAACTTGACGGCTGATCCAGCTGGGATCGTGCGCACGGGCTTCACCTCCGCCCACTTGGTGAACTTGTCGATGGCGACGTAGAGGTAGCGGTACCCGCCCGCTGCCCGTGGGTAGGGCCCCAGTATGTCCAGCCCCCAGACCGCAAAGGGCCAAGAGAGCAGGATGGTCTGGAGGCCCTGGGCGGGCTGGTGAATTTGTTTGGCGTGGAACTGGCAGGCCTTGCAAGACCGGACCAGCTCGACGGCGTCGTTAAGCGCCGAGGGCCAGTAGAAGCCTGATCGGAACGCCTTTCCTGCAAGGGTGCGTGACGAGGAGTGATGCCCGCAGTCCCCTCCGTGGATGTCGGCCAGCAGCTCGCACCCCTGCTCCTTGGAGATGCATCGCAGCGCGACGTCGTTCGGGCGCCTGTGGTACAAGTCGCCGTCCTGCAAGCAGTAGGCCGTGGCTTGCCGTGCTACGTGCTCCGCGTCTTCCTCCTTTTCTGGTAGCGTGCCATGAAGTAGGTACGCCCTGAACTCCTGCATCTAGTCGTCGGCCTGAGGCTCCAGTGCCAGGAGCAGTCGGGCTCCTGAGGCCTGGCCACAGTTCGGAGCCCCCAAGGGCGGCGCTGGGGGGAGCTCCTCACTTCGTGGCGCCAGGTCCTCTGTGGGTGGCGCCGCGGTGGGTTTGAAGAGCCACTCCTCAAAGACGCCCGGCTCCTGGGGCTCGGGGCGCGACGCCCTCGTGGCGATGTCATCGGCTTCCTTGTTTGCGCTGCGCGGGATGTGCTGCAATTCCAAGCCCTAAAAACGTTTTTCGATCTTACGTACCTCTTCCAAATACGCCTCCATGTGCTCGTCCTTGGGTGTATACTCTTTGTTGGAGAAGTTGACGAGGAGCTAGGAGTTGCCCATGACGGTGAGGCACCGAACCCCCAAGGCCGCCGCTGCCTTGAGGCCGGCGATGAGGCCCTCGTACTCCGCGATGTTGTTGGAGACCTTCTCTCCATGCTGGAAACAGAGTTGCACAGCATAACGGAGCTTGTCTCCTGCCGGGGAAGTGAGCACGACCCCAGCCCCTGCTCCCATGCATGTGAAGGCTCCGTCAAAATGCATGATCCAACCCTCAGGTGCCTCATCGCAAGGGGTGAGGGACTGGCTCCCGTCCAGCCCCCGGTCAGGGGCGTCTGTCCACTCCGCCACGAAGTCTGCTAGGGCTGCCCCCTTAATGACCCTGGTCGTGCTGAACTCTATGTTGAAGGCCTACAGCTCGATGTTCCATTCGGCGACTCTTCCCGCTGCGTTGGGGTTGCGCAGGACCTTCTCCAAGGGGTACACAGAGACGACCTTGATGGGATGTCCCTCGAAGTAGTGGCGCAGTTTCCTCGAAGCGACAAGAAGCGCTAGGAGGAGCTTCTGTTGCATGGGGTAGCGTGAGCACGCGTCCCGCAGCACTGAACTGACGTAGTACACCGGGTGTTCGATGAGGGTGAGGTCCCCTACGGTGTCCTGCCCCGTGGCGGGCCCAAGAGGCTTGAGCGCCTCGGGGGCCGTCGGAGCGGCCGGGGCCTCATGAGGGTTGAGTGCTTCAGGGGCCGTCGGAGCGGCTGGGACCTCCTGAGGACTGCACGCCTCGGGGGCCGTCGGAACTGCTGGGGCCTCAGGAGCACCGACTTGGGGAGAAGCGGACTCCTTGGGATCCTACGAGCCCCCTTGTTCCATGCTTGGGGGCCCGCCGGCGCCCGTCGATGTGGCGCGTGTGTCGGCTCGCTCCTCCCTGACCGCCACCAATGCAGCGCTGGCGGAGTGGGGGGTGGCAGCCAGGTATAGCAACAGGGGCTCCCGAGGGCGAGGCGCCACCATCACCGGCGGGCTCGTGAGGTACTGCTTGAGTTCCTCGAAGGCTGCGTCCGCCTCCGAGGTCCATTCGAAGGGGCCCTTCCTTTTCATGATCTTGAAGAACGACAGGGCCTGTTCGCCGAGTTTGGAGATGAAGCGCCCTAAGGTGGTCATGCAACCCGCCAATTTCTGCATTTCCTTGAGGGTCTGGGGCGCGCTCATCTTGCTTATGGCCTTGACCTTCTTCGGGTTCGCCTCGATTCCCCGGTGCGACACCAGGAAAATGAGCAGCTTGCCCGAGGGGACCCCGAAGATGCACTTCTCGGGGTTGAGCTTCAGGTTCATCTCCCTCAGGCTGGCGAATGTCTCCTCCAAGTCCTCGATCAGGGTCTTGGCCTCCCTGGACTTGACCAAGATGTCATCGACGTAAGACTCACGCATTCCTCCCAAGCTGCGGCCTCAGGGCGATGTGCATCAGCTGCTGGAAGGTCGCCCCGGCGTTCCGCAGCCCGAAGGGCATGCACGTGTAGCAGAACACCCCGCACGAGGTGAGGAAGGCCGTTTTCTCGACGTCCTCCAATGCCATTTTGATCTGATGGTAGCCCGAGAAAGCGTCCAGGAAGCATAGGAGGTCGCACTCCACGCGGGAGTCCACGATCTGATCGATGCGCGGCAGCGGGAATGGGTCTTGGGGGCAGGCTTTGTTGAGGCTCGTGAAGTCGACGCACATACGCTCGTTCCCGCACTTCTTCGGGACGACCACCGGGTTGGCAAGCCACTCCGGGTAACGCACCTCCCGGATGACCCCGGCCTCCTTCAGCTTGCCGACCTCCTGGGCAATGAACGCCTGCTTCTCCTGAGCTTGCCTCCTTGCCTTTTGCTTCACTGGACGTGCGTTCGGGCACACCATGAGGTGGTGCTCGATCACGTCCCTCGGGACCCCAACCTGGTCAAAGGCGTGATACGCCTCCAACGTATCTACTTTTCCAAACTCTTTCGCCCTTGTTTTCGACTCTAATTTGCATGATTTGAATGGAACTAACCCGGACTGACGATGTTTTCAGCAAAATTGCCTTGGTGTTATTTTTGTGCAGAAATAAAAGTTCTCGGATTGACCTGAAAATTTACGGAGAATATTTTTGGAATTAATAAAAAATACTGGCGAAAGAATCAACCGGAGAGGGGCCACCACCTGGTCACAAGCCAGGGGGGCGCCCCCCCCCCCTAGGGAGCGCCCCCCTGTCTTGTGGGGCCCCTGAAGCTCCTCCGACCTTGTTTCCACTTCTATATATTCCTATTCGGGGAGAAAAAAATCAAGGAGAAGATTTCATCGCGTTTTACGATACGGAGCCGCCGCCACCTCCTGTTCTTCCTCGGGAGGGCAGATCTGGAGCCTGATTTTGGCTCCGGAGAGGGGAAATCGACGCCGTCGTCATCACCAACCATACTTCATCACCAATTTCATGATGCTCTCCACCGTTCGTGAGTAATTCCATCGTAGGCTTGCTGGACGGTGATGGGTTGGATGAGATTTACCATGTAATCGAGTTAGTTTTGTTAGGGTTTGATCCCTAGTATCCACTATGTTCTGAGATTGATGTTGCTATGACTCTGCTATGCTTAATGCTTGTCACTAGGGCCCGAGTGCCATGATTTCAGATCTGAACCTATTATGTTTTCATGAATATATATGTGTTCTTGATCCTATCTTGCAAGTTGTAGACAACTATTACGAGTTATGATCCGCATCCCCCAGGGTGACAATAACTAGGATTCTTTCCGGTGATTACCGTAGTTTGAGGAGTTCATGTATTCACTAAGTGCTAATGCTTTGGTCTGGTTCTCTATTAAAAGGAGGCCTTAATATCCCTTAGTTTCCATTAGGACCCCGCTGCCATGGGAGGGTAGGACAAAAAATGTCATGCAAGTTCTTTTCCATAAGCACGTATGACTATATATGGAATACATGCCTACATTACATTGATGAATTGGAGCTAGTTCTGTATCACCCTATGTTATAACTGTTGCATGATGAATGCCATCCGACATAATTATCCATCACTGATCCATTGCCTACGAGCTTTTCCATATTGATCTTTGCTAAGTTACTTTTCCGTTGCTACTGTTACAATCACAACAAAACTGCTACTGTCACTTTTGCCATTATTACCGTTACTTCCATACTACTTTGTTACTAAATACTTTGCTGCAGATATTAAGTCTTTCAGGTGTGGTTGAATTGACAACTCAGTTGCTAATACTTGAGAATATTCTTTGGCTCCCCTTGTGTCCAATCAATAAATTTGGGTTGAATACTCTACCCTCGAAAACTGTTGCGATCCCCTATACTTGTGGGTTATCAAGACCTTTTTCTGGCGCCGTTGCCGGGGAGCACAACTCTATTCTCTGAGTCACTTGGGATTTATATCTGTTGATCACTATGAAGAATCTGAAAGACCCAAAAACCAAGATCTATCCCTTTACTACGAGGGGAGGTATGGAACTGCCGTCTAGCTCTGCACTTGATTCACCTTCTGTTATGAGTAAGCTTGCGACACCACCACCTGCTAGTAATTCTGATATGTCGCAAGTAATTGATGATGCCACTTCTGGTATGCATGATGCTTATGATGATACTTTGCTTGATACTACTGTGCCACTAGTAATAGAAGGAAAATGAATGACGATAGGACTTTGCATGCTGCTAGTGAACCTGTTATAGATACACATGAAAACCCAAATGATATTTCTATTTCTAATGCTGAGACACAATATGGTAATGAACATGAGCCTACTGATAATATTAATGATGATGTTCATGTTGATGCTCAACCTAGTAATGATAATGATGTGGAGATTGAACCTGCTGTTGATCTTGATAACCCACAACCTAAGAACAAAAGATATGATAAAAGAGACTTTGTTGCTAGGAAGCATGGTAGAGAAAGAGAACCATGGGTTCAGAAACCCATGCCCTTCCCTCCTAAGCCATCCAAGAAAAAGGATGATGAGGACTTTGAGCGCTTTGTTGAAATGCTTAGACCTGTGTTTGTGCGTATGCGCTTGACTGATATTCTGAAAATGTCTCCTTATGCTAAGTATATGAAAGATATTGTGACAAATAAAAGAAAGATACCGGAAGCTGAGATTTCCACCATGCTTGCTAATTATACTTTTAAGGGTGGAATACCAAAGAAACTAGGAGACCCCGGAGTACCTACTATACCATGCTCTATTAAAGGAAATTATGTTAAAACTGCTTTATGTGATCTTGGAGCTGGTGTTAGTGTTATGCCTTTCTCTTTATATCGTAGACTTGATTTGAATAAGTTGACACCTACTGAAATCTCTCTGCAAATGGCTGATAAATCAACTGCTTTACCCATCGGTATTTGTGAGGATGTGCGTGTCGTAGTTGCAAATGTTACTATTCTAACGGACTTTGTTATTCTTGATATTCCCAAGGACGACAGTATGTCGATCATCCTTGGTAGACCCTTTTTGAATACTGCAGGGGCTGTTATTGATTGCAACAAGGGCAATGTCACTTTTCACGTTAATGGTAATGAGCATACGGTACCCTTTCCGAAGAAACAACCTCAAGTTCGTAGTATCAACTCCATTGAAAAAATTCCAACGATTATTATTGGAGGTTTTGAATTCCGTCTCCCTACTACAAAAAAGAAATAGGATATACTTATTGTTGGGGACATGCATATCCCCATTGAGGTAACCTAGTGTCATTCGAAAATTCTCCGGTTCCGTATCATTCGAAAAAAGGTTGTCAATAAGACTTGATCAACCTTATTGATGGATTCTTTTTGATGAGCATGAGATGGATGAATTTAGGAGGCACAACCTTCTGTACCCAACTTTTACTTTCTGTTATTTAGTTTAATTAGAGTAAAAATTCTATTATTTTTCTGTTTTCTGTTTCATCCGTGCAATAGAAAAATGACCTGAAAATAAAAGTCCTCAGAATTTCCTGAAAATGTAGTATGATTTTTTCTGGAACATTTTAGAATTTTTGGCACTGAGAACACATCAGGGGGCTGCACCAGTGGGCCACAAGCCTGCAGGGCGCGCCCACCCCCCTGGGCACGCCCCCCTGGCTTGTGGGTCCCACGTGGGGCCCCCTCACTTATTCCAGCCACCATCCACTCCGTCTTCCTCCATAAAAAATCCCACCATTGCTCAAACACGTGTTCTAGCTCATTTTGCTGCCATTTTCGATCTCCTTGCTCAAAGCTCCATTTGCAAAACTGTTTTGGGGAATTGATCTTCCGTATGTGACTCCTCCAATGGTCCAATTAGTTTTTGTTCTAGTGCTTTATATTTCGCAAATTTTTGCTGCTGTGGTGACCTTGTTCTTGAGCTTGCATGTCAAATTTGTATGGTCCCAAGTAGTTTTGATGCATGATATGGCCTCTAGGAACTTGTGGGAGTAGTTGCTATAAGTTTTTTTGGGTTTTGTTTACCTTTAATTTGAGTCACTAAAAATTTCAGAATTTTTCTTTTAGAGAAAATGATGAGCAGATTGTTAAGAGGCTCTTCAAGGCGGGGATCTAAAGAAGATGAAAATGAGGTAAAGAAGAAGCCCAAATACAATCTTCCTCGCATCGCGGAGGTTCGACCATGTGAAAGGCCAAGTGATGCATTCTTGAGGGCGGCCGGAATTTATAAAGATTTTCACTATTTGGCAAAGAATGCAGGCATCACCGACTTCCTCAACGATAAGTGTGACCAATACCTCTTACTCACTAATACCTTCGTGCAAAACTTTCACTTTCATTATAGGGAAGGCCCTCCTACGGTAGAATTTCACTTATATGACGTGCCTAAGAAAATGTCACTTTATGATTTTTGCAATATTTGCAAAATACCTTTTGAGGGTAGCATCAGTGAGCCATGTCCTAGAGACATGGTGGACTTTATTGCCGCAATCACTGTGGGGGAACAGAGAGGTGTGTCAAAGGCAAGTGCAGCTAGTTTACATTTTCCTGTTCTACGCTATTATTCATTATTCGCGGGGAGATGTTTAGTTGGTCGTGGGGAGAGTGGAAGCCTTAGTGCACCTGACCTTGCCATTTTGCGCCACGCTTTACTTGCTGATAGAACTTTTAGTCTGGGCGCTATAGTGGCCCAACGGTTGAATTTAAACCGTTCGAATGGCCCCATATTCGGAGGTATCTACGCATCTCGTCTAGCCAAACACTTTGAAATACCCATTAGGCTTGATGAGGAAGATGAAATGTTACTACCTACGAGATATTTAGACTATGATAGTATGGTAGCACATGATTTTATTAGAAAGGATAAAGACAGAAGGCTGCTTTACAACCTAGTTTTTAGTCAGGGTACTTGTGAGATTATTACTCTGCCTGCTTCTTCTTTGTTCGATATTCATTCAGGCAGGTACACTATTATGCCTGATGACATCTATAGATATTGGGGTTTGTCGCAACCCCCAGTACCAGAGCCGGCACCAGCCCTCGATCCGTATCAGGCTCCGGTTTTTCAGTGGGAGCCACAGGAGCTCGCCAATCAGTGAAACCCTCAGTATCCTCCAGAGTATACCGGAGATGGTTATTTTCAGCCATGGCCCTAGACCAACTTAGGCCAAAAGCCTAAGCTTGGGGGAGTACGTATTTCTCACCAACATTACATTCATGTTCACACACTTATTTCAGTTGTCGGTGTTTATACTTTTTCATTGTATCATCCATGGTATTTTATTTCTTCTTTTTCGTTTTCTTCTTGTATGTTTAATTAACCTTGAGAAAAATCCAAAAAAATTTGTTCTAGCTTTACCTTTTAGTTTGATTAGTTGTTTCATTAAAAGAAAATCCAAAAAGATTTCTTGTTCTTCTTTTGCTTGTTGGGAGCTTTCCCGTGTAAATAGTTTTTCTCGTTCTTATTTCTAATTTTCTTTTCTTTGGGTCGCAAGGAGAAGGCCACGATGAAAATGTTGAGTGGCTCTCATATGCATCATTGTTTATCTTACAGAGAGCCCATATTACCTTGCCTTCTCCTTTGAATTACCGTTTGCAGATTCCAACTTAGTCCAATGCACGTGCACTCTTATTATTATTCACACCGTTCGGTCGTGCAAGTGAAAGGCAATAATGACAATATGTGATGAAATGATTGAGATGGAGAAAAGCTGGTATGAACTCGACCTATCTTGTTTTTGTAAATAAGATTAGCTCATCGTTCTAAATTCAGCTCATTATAGATGAAACATGTTTGCAATGACAATTAGAGATTATAGTTACTCATGCCATGCTTAATTAGCTAAGAGTGTATAATGGTTTGTCTTGAGTGCCAACATGCATTTTAAAATGGTTGTGATGTAGTATGATAGGATGGTATCCTCCTCTGAATGATTCAAGTGGCTTGACTTGGCACATGTTCACGCATGTAGTTGAAACAAAATCAACATAGCCTCCATGATATTTATGTTCATGGTGATTTATATCCTACTCATGATTGCATTCAATGTTGGTTACTCTCAAAGCATGTTCATGACTGTTGTCGCTCTCTAGTTGGTCGCTTCCCAGTCTCTTGCTAGCCTTCACTTGTACTAAGTGGGAATACTGCTTGTGCATCCATTCCCATAAACCCAAAGTTGTTCCATATGAGTCCACCATATCTACCTATAAGCGGTATTTACCTGCCGTTCCAAGTAAATTTGCACGTGCCATACTCTAAACCTTCAAATAATATTCCATTTTGTATGCCCAAATCGCTCATGTAGTGACTAGGGGCTGTTAGTATCTTCCATGCTAGGTGGGTTATTCTCACGATATGTGTTGATTCACTATCATTCACGAGAAAGTGGCTGGTATTCGGAATGCCCAGTTCCATGCTCAAAATTAAATCAAGATATAATAAAAAAAACTCCCCCAGAATTGTGTTTGTATGGACGGTACCCGTGGATTCGGCCCGCCATAGAGTGTGATTGATCGGTGGAGGGTGAGTAAAAACTTTACTATACTGTTTGGGAACCGCCTATAATCTATTTAGCATGGAAGATACCGAAATCTCTTGGTTGTTATGTTGGCAATGAAAGCATACCGCTCAAAATCATTATTCATCTCTGTTTTAAAAGCTCGAGCTCTGGCACCTCTGCAAATCAATGCTTCTCTCTGCGAAGGGCCTATCTATTTTACTTTACTGTTGAGTCATCATCCTCTTATAAAAAGGCACCAGTTTGAGAGCACCACCGTCATTTGTATGCTTTGTTATTAATTGATATTGAGTATGATTGTGACTGGATCTCTTTTACCATGAATTACAATATTTAGTCAGTCCTTGTTCTTTAGAGGTGCTCTACATTTATGTTTTGCGGTCTCAGAAAGGGCTAGCGAGATACCATTATGTCATATTGTATCATGATTGTTTTGATAAAATTGTTGTCATCCGAGACTTATTATTATTGCTCGCTAGTTGGTTATACCATTGATATGAGTATATGTGAGACCTAAATGTTATTGTGAATGTGGTTAGTCTATATCTTTGCTGAAAATCTGAACATCAGTTAGACATATTTACAACAGCAAGATCAAACAGAGTTTGTAAAAGTTTTTATTTATCACTTTCAGTTTGTCAACTGAATTGCTTGAGGACAAGCAATGGGTTAAGCTTGGGGGAGTTGATACGCCTCCAACGTATCTACTTTTCCAAACTCTTTTGCCCTTGTTTTGGACTCTAATTTGCATGATTTGAATGGAACTAACCCGGACTGACGCTGTTTTCAGCAGAATTGCCTTGGTGTTATTTTTGTGCAGAAATAAAAGTTCTCGGAATGACCAGAAAATTTACGGAGAATATTTTTGGAATTAGTAAAAAATACTGGCGAAAGAATCAACCGGAGAGGGGCCACCACCTGGTCACAAGCCAGGGGGGCACGCCCCCCCCTAGGGAGCGCCCCCATGTCTTGTGGGGCCCCTGAAGCTCCTCCGACCTTGTTTCCATTTCTATATATTCCTATTCGGGGAGAAAAAAATCAAGGAGAATATTTCATCGCATTTTACGATACGGAGCCGCCGCCACCTCCTGTTCTTCCTCGGGAGGGCAGATCTGGAGCCTGATTTGGTCTCCGGAGAGGGGAAATCAACGCCGTCATCATCACCAACCATACTTCATCACCAATTTCATGATGCTCTCCACCGTTCGTGAGTAATTCCATCGTAGGCTTGCTGGACGGTGATGGGTTGGATGAGATTTACCATGTAATCGAGTTAGTTTTGTTAGGGTTTGATCCCTAGTATCCACTATGTTCTGAGATTGATGTTGCTATGACTCTGCTATGCTTAATGCTTGTCACTAGGGCCCGAGTGCCATGATTTCAGATCTGAACCTATTATGTTTTCATGAATATATATGTGTTCTTGATCCTATCTTGCAAGTTGTAGACAACTATTACGAGTTATGATCCGCATCCCCCAGGGTGACAATAACTGGGATTCTTTCCGGTGATTACCGTAGTTTGAGGAGTTCATGTATTCACTAAGTGCTAATGCTTTGGTCCGGTTCTCTATTAAAAGGAGGCCTTAATATCCCTTAGTTTCCATTAGGACCCCGCTACCACAGGAGGGTAGGACAAAAGATTTCATGCAAGTTCTTTTCCATAAGCATGTATGACTATATATGGAATACATGCCTGCATTACATTGATGAATTGGAGCTAGTTCTGTATCACCCTATGTTATAACTATTGCATGATGAATGCCATCCGACATAATTATCCATCACTGATCCATTGCCTACGAGCTTTTCCATATTGATCTTTACTAAGTTACTTTTCCGTTGCTACTGTTACAATCACAACAAAACTGCTACTGTCACTTTTGCCATCGTTACCGTTACTTCCATACTACTTTGCTACTGAATACTTTGCTGCAGATATTAAGTCTTTCTGGTGTGGTTGAATTGACAACGCAGCTGCTAATACTCGAGAATATTCTTTGGCTCCCCTCGTGTCGAATCAATAAATTTGGGTTGAATACTCTACCCTCGAAAACTGTTACGATCCCCTATACTTGTGGGTTATCAAGACCTTTTTCTGGCGCCGTTGCCGGGGAGCACAACTCTATTCTCTGAGTCACTTGGGATTTATATCTGTTGATCACTATGAAGAATCTGAAAGACCCAAAAACCAAGATCTATCCCTTTACTACGAGGGGAGGTAAGGAACTGCCATCTAGCTCTGCACTTGATTCACCTTCTGTTATGAGTAAGCTTGCGACACCACCACCTGCTAGTAATTCTGATATGTCGCAAGTAATTGATGATGCCACTTCTGTTATGCATGATGCTTATGATGATACTTTGCTTGATACTACTGTGCCACTAGTAATAGAAGGAAAATGAATGACGATAGGACTTTGCATGCTGCTAGTGAACCTGTTATAGATACACATGAAAACCCAAATGATATTTCTATTTCTGATGCTGAGACACAATATGGTAATGAACATGAGCCTAGTGATAAAATTAATGATGATTTTCATGTTGATCCTCAACCTAGTAATGATAATGATGTGGAGATTGAACCTGATGTTGATCTTGATAACCCACAACCTAAGAACAAAAGATATGATAAAAGAGACTTTGTTGCTAGGAAGCATGGTAGAGAAAGAGAACCATGGGTTCAAAAACCCATGCCCTTCCCTCCTAAGCCATCCAAGAAAAAGGATGATGAGGACTTTGAGCGCTTTGTTGAAATGCTTAGACCTGTGTTTTTGCGTATGTGCTTGACTGATATTCTGAAAATGTCTCCTTATGCTAAGTATATGAAAGATATTGTGACAAATAAAAGAAAGATACCGGAAGCTGAGATTTCCACCATGCTTGCTAAATATACTTTTAAGGGTGGAATACCAAAGAAACTAGGAGACCCCGGAGTACCTACTATACCATGCTCTATTAAAGGAAATTATGTTAAAACTGCTTTATGTGATCTTGGAGCTGGTGTTAGTGTTATGCCTTTCTCTTTATATCGTAGACTTGATTTGAATAAGTTGACACCTACTGAAATCTCTCTGCAAATGGCTAATAAATCAACTGCTTTACCCATCGGTATTTGTGAGGATGTGCGTGTCGTAGTTGCAAATGTTACTATTCTAACGGACTTTGTTATTCTTGATATTCCCGAGGACGACAGTATGTCGATCATCCTTGGTAGACCCTTTTTGAATACTGCAAGGGCTGTTATTGATAGCAACAAGGGCAATGTCACTTTTCACGTTAATGGTAATGAGCATACGGTACACTTTCCGAAGAAACAACCTCAAGTTCATAGTATCAACTCCATTGAAAAAATTCCAACGATTATTATTGGAGGTTTTGAATTCCCTCTCCCTACTACAAAAAAGAAATATGATATACTTATTGTTGGGGACATGCATATCCCCATTGAGGTAACCTAGTGTCATTCGAAAATTCTCCGGTTCCGTATCATTCGAAAAAAGGTTGTCAATAAGACTTGATCAACCTTATTGATGGATTCTTTTTGATGAGCATGAGATGGATGAATTTAGGAGGCACAACCTTCTGTACCCAACTTTTACTTTCTGTTATTTAGTTTAATTAGAGTAAAAATTCTATTATTTTTCTGTTTTCTGTTTCATCCGTGCAATAGAAAAATGACCTGAAAATAAAAGTCCTCAGAATTTCCTGAAAATGTAGTATGATTTTTTCTGGAACATTTTAGAATTTTTGGCACTGAGAACACATCAGGGGGCTGCACCAGTGGGCCACAAGCCTGCAGGGCGCGCCCACCCCCCTGGGCGCGCCCCCCTGGCTTGTGGGTCCCACGTGGGGCCCCCTCACTTATTCCAGCCACCATCCACTCCGTCTTCCTCCAGAAAAAATCCCACCATTGCTCAAACCCGTGTTCTAGCTCATTTTGCTGCCATTTTCGATCTCCTTGCTCAAAGCTCCATTTGCAAAACTGTTTTGGGGGATTGATCTTCGGTATATGAGTCCTCCAATGGTCCAATTAGTTTTTGTTCTAGTGCTTTATATTTCGCAAATTTTTGCTGCTGCGGTGACCTTGTTCTTGAGCTTGCATGTCAAATTTGTATGGTCCCAAGTAGTTTTGATGCATGATATGGCCTCTAGGAACTTGTGGGAGTAGTTGCTATAAGTTTTGTTGGGTTTTGTTTACCTTTACTTTGAGTCACTAAAAATTTCAGAATTTTTCTTTCAGAGAAAATGATGAGGAGATTGTTAAGAGGCTCTCCAAGCCGGGGCTCTAAAGAAGATGAAAATGAGGTAAAGAAGAAGCCCAAATACAATCTTCCTCGCATCGCGGAGGTTCAACCATGTGAATGGCCAAGTGATGCATTCTTGAGGGCGGCCGGAATTTATAAAGATTTTCACTATTTGGCAAAGAATGCAGGCATCACCGACTTCCTCAACGATAAGTGTGACCAATACCTCTTACTCACTAATACCTTCGTGCAAAACTTTCACTTTCATTATAGGGAAGACCCTCCTACGGTAGAATTTCACTTATATGACGTGCCTAAGAAAAGGTCACTTTATGATTTTTGCAATATTTGCAAAATACCTTTTGAGGGCAGCATCAGTGAGCCACGTCCTAGAGACATGGAGGACTTTATTGCCGCAATCACTGTGGGGGAACAGAGAGGTGTGTCAAAGACAAGAGCGGCTAGTTTACATTTTCCTATTTTACGCTATTATTCATTATTCGCAGGGAGATGTTTAGTTGGTCGTGGGGAGAGTGGAAGCCTTAGTGCACCTGACCTCGCCATTTTGCGCCACGCTTTACTTGCTGATAGAATTTTAAGTCTGGGCACTATAGTGGCTCAACGGTTGAACTTAAACCGTTCGAAGGGCCCCATATTCGGAGGTATCTACGCATCTCGTCTAGCCAAACACTTTGAAATACCCATTAGGCTTGATGAGGAAGATGAAATGTTACTACCTACGAGATATTTACACTATGATAGTATGGTAGCACATGATTTTATTAGAAAGGATAAAGATAGAAGGCTGCTTTACAACCTAGTTTTTAGTCAGGGTACTTGTGAGATTATTACTCTGCCTGCTTCTTCTTTGTTCGATATTCATTCAGGCAGGTACACTATTATGCCCGATGACATCTATAGATATTGGGGTTTGTCGCAACCCCCAGCACCTGAGCCGGCACCAGCCCTCGATCCGTATCAGGCTCCGGTTTTTCAGTGGGAGCCACAGGAGCTCGCCAATCAGTGGAACCCTCAGTATCCTCAGGAGTATACCGGAGATGGTTATTTTCAGCCATGGCCCTAGACCAACTTAGGCCAAAAGCCTAAGCTTGGGGGAGTACGTATTTCTCACCGACATTACATTCATGTTCACACACTTATTTCAGTTGTCGGTGTTTATACTTTTTCATTGTATCATCCATGGTATTTTATTTCTTCTTTTTCGTTTTCTTCCTGTATGTTTAATTAACCTTGAGAAAAATCCAAACAAATTAGTTCTAGCTTTACCTTTTAGTTTGTTTAGTTGTTTCATTAAAAGAAAATCCAAAAAGATTTCTTGTTCTTCTTTTGCTTGTTGGGAGCTTTCCCGTGTAAATAGTTTTTCTCGTTCTTATTTCTAATTTTCTTTTCTTTGGGTCGCAAGGAGAAGGCCACGATGAAAATGTTGAGTGGCTCTCATATGCATCATTGTTTATCTTACAGAGAGCCCATATTACCTTGCCTTCTCCTTTGAGTTACCGTTTGCAGATTCCAGCTTAGTCCAATGCACGTGCACTCTTATTATTATTCACACCGTTCGGTCGTCCAAGTGAAAGGCAATAATGACGATATGTGATGAAATGATTGAGATGGAGAAAAGCTGGTATGAACTCGACCTATCTTTTTTTTGTAAATATGATTAGCTCATCGTTCTGAATTTAGCTCATTATAGATGAAACATGTTTGCAATGACAATTAGAGATTATAGTTACTCATGCCATGCTTAATTAGCTAAGAGTGTATAATGGTTTGTCTTGAGTGCCAACATGCATTTTAAAATGGTTGTGATGTAGTATGATAGGATGGTATCCTCCTCTGAATGATTCAAGTGGCTTGACTTGGCACATGTTCACGCATGTAGTTGAAACAAAATCAACATAGCCTCCACGATATTTATGTTCATGGTGATTTATTTCCTACTCATGATTGCATTCAATGTTGGTTAATCTCAAAGCATGTTCATGACTGTTGTCGCTCTCTAGTTGGTCGCTTCCCAGTCTCTTGCTAGCCTTCACTTGTACTAAGCGGGAATACTGCTTGTGCATCCATTCCCATAAACCCAAAGTTGTTCCATATGAGTCCACCATATCTACCTATAAGCGGTATTTACCTGCCGTTCCAAGTAAATTTGCATGTGCCATACTCTAAACCTTCAAATAATATTCCGTTTTGTATGCCCAAATCGCTCATGTAGTGACTAGGGGCTGTTAGTATTTTCCATGCTAGGTGGGTTATTCTCACGATATGTGTTGATTCACTATCATTCACGAGAAAGTGGCTGGTATTCGGGATGCCCAGTTCCATGCTCAAAATTAAATCAAGATATAATAAAAAAAACTCCCCCAGAATTGTGTTTGTATGGACGGTACCCGTGGATTCGGCCCGCCGTGGAGTGTGATTGATCGGTGGAGGAGGAGTAACAACTTTACTATACTGTTTGGGAACCGCCTATAATCTATTTAGCATGGAAGATACCGAAATCTCTTGGTTGTTATGTTGCCAATGAAAGCATACCGCTCAAAATCATTATTCATATCTGTTTTAAAAGCTCGAGCTCTGGCACCTCTGCAAATCAATGCTTCCCTCTGCGAAGGGCCTATCTATTTTACTTTACTGTTGAGTCATCATCCTCTTATAAAAAGGCACCAGTTAGAGAGCACCACCGTCATTTGTATGCTTTGTTATTAATTGATATTGAGTATGATTGTGACTGGATCTCTTTTACCATGAATTACAATATTTAGTCAGTCCTTGTTCTTTAGAGGTGCTCTACATTTATGTTTTGCGGTCTCAGAAAGGGCTAGCGAGATACCATTATGTCATATTGTATCATGATTGTTTTGATAAAATTGTTGTCATCCGAGACTTATTATTATTGCTCGCTAGTTGGTTATACCATTGATATGATTATATGTGAGACCTAAATGTTATTGTGAATGTGGTTAGTCTATATCTTTGCTGAAAATCTGAACATCAGTTAGACATATTTACAACAGCAAGATCAAACAGAGTTTGTAAAAGTTTTTCTTTATCACTTTCAGTTTGTCAACTGAATTGCTTGAGGACAAGCAATGGGTTAAGCTTGGGGGAGTTGATACGCCTCCAACGTATCTACTTTTCCAAACTCTTTTGCCCTTGTTTTGGACTCTAATTTGCATGATTTGAATGGAACTAACCCGGACTAACGCTGTTTTCAGCAGAATTGCCTTGGTGTTATTTTTGTGCAGAAATAAAAGTTCTCGGATTGACCTGAAAATTTACGGAGAATATTTTTGGAATTAATAAAAAATACTGGCGAAAGAATCAACCGGAGAGGGGCCACCACCTGGTCACAAGCCAGGGGGGCGCCCCCCCCCTAGGGAGCGCCCCCCTGTCTTGTGGGGCCCCTGAAGCTCCTCCGACCTTGTTTCCACTTCTATATATTCCTATTCGGGGAGAAAAAAATCAAGGAGAAGATTTCATCGCGTTTTACGATACGGAGCCGCCGCCACCTCCTGTTCTTCCTCGGGAGGGCAGATCTGGAGCCTGATTTGGGCTCCGGAGAGGGGAAATCGACGCCGTCGTCATCACCAACCATACTTCATCACCAATTTCATGATGCTCTCCACCGTTCGTGAGTAATTCCATCGTAGGCTTGCTGGACGGTGATGGGTTGGATGAGATTTAACATGTAATCGAGTTAGTTTTGTTAGGGTTTGATCCCTAGTATCCACTATGTTCTGACATTGATGTTGCTATGACTTTGCTATACTTAATGCTTGTCACTAGGGCCCGAGTGCCATGATTTCTGATCTGAACCTATTATGTTTTCATGAATATATATGTGTTCTTGATCCTATCTTGCAAGTTGTAGACACCTATTACGAGTTATGATCTGCATCCCCCAGGGTGACAATAACTGGGATTCTTTCCGGTGATTACCGTAGTTTGAGGAGTTCATGTATTCACTAAGTGCTAATGCTTTGGTCCAGTTCTCTATTAAAAGGAGGCCTTAATATCCCTTAGTTTCCATTAGGACCCCGCTGCCACGGGAGGGTAGGACAAAAGATGTCATGCAAGTTCTTTTCCATAAGCACGTATGACTATATATGGAATACATGCCTACATTACATTGATGAATTGGAGCTAGTTCTGTATCACCCTATGTTATAACTATTGCATGATGAATGCCATCCGACATAATTATCCATCACTGATCCATTGCCTACGAGCTTTTCCATATTGATCTTTGCTAAGTTACTTTTCCGTTGCTACTGTTACAATCACAACAAAACTGCTACTGTCACTTTTGCCATCGTTACCGTTACTTCCATACTACTTTGCTACTGAATACTTTGCTTTAGATATTAAGTCTTTCAAGCGTGGTTGAATTGACAACTCAGCTGCTAATACTCGAGAATATTCTTTGGCTCCCCTTGTGTCGAATCAATTAATTTGGGTTGAATACTCTACCCTGAAGAACTGTTGCGATCCCCTATACTTCTGGGTTATCAAGCCGCTCCACGCGAACGCGTCCTTGTTTGCACGAAGGAAGGCCACCAACGCCTCCTCTTGATCCTGGGGCAAGTCGGCGCCGATGGTGAAGGTAGGGCCAGGGTTTCCTTCGTCCACAGGCACCTGCTTCGTCTCCGCCCGACTCTGAGAGAACAGCTGCCTCTTCTTTACCGGCGCGACGTCGAGGACACTCCCAGAGTCCTCCGTGGCCTGCGCGGTGTCCCCGGCACTAGGGCATGCCGCGGCCGCCTCTTTGTAGGTGAGCTTGAGCGCGTGGGACGCGTCCTTGACATTCCCCACGACGGTGAGGATGCCGCCGCTCCTGGGCATCTTGAGGATGTTGTAGCCCGGGTGCGTTGCCGCCATGAACTGGGCGAGGGCGGGGTAGCCAAGTATCGCGTTGTACGGGAGGTGGATGTGGGCGATGTCGAAGTCGACCTGCTCGGTACGGAAGTTGGAGCGGGTGCCGAAGGTGACGGGGAGGCGCACCCGCCCCACGGGGACGATGGACCCCCCGACCACCCTAGAGAAGGGCCTTGAAGGCGCGAGTTGGTCACGGGGTAGCTGCAGCGCGTCGAAGTCCTCCACGGAGATGACGTTGAGGCCGACGCCACCGTCTATGAGGGTCCTAGAGACAGCCACGCTGCTTATGGTTGGCGTGCACAACATGGGGAGCGTTCCGGCGGTTGTCGTCGTCTTGGGGTGGTCGTCGTGGCCGAAGATGATGTCGGTCTCCGCCCACGTACGGGGCAGCGTGGGCTTGGGCCGCGGCCGAACCGCTCCTACGCGGCGGAGGAACTGCTTGACCTAGCGGTTGGAGGAAGGCGCCTGCGACCCGCCGAGGATGCAGGCGACCGCGGGGCCGGCCCTGCGCATCCCAGCGCCACCGCGCGCCAAGGGCCGGCTGGCGTCGGGGATCTCATCCGCCATGGGGTTCCCAAACCAGGGCTCGACTGTCGCCGTGAGTGGGGAAGCTTCGACACGCCCCCTACCTGGCGCGCCAAATGTCGGATTTCGGGCTGCGCAAAACCCTCAAGGTTCGAACACAGGGGCATGTGCGAAGATCCCCTGCAGCCTCGCCCTACCTAGCTCGCTACTCGATGGTTAAGACGATGAACTCGCTTGATGACGAGGAAGAAGATGAACACGGTGGTTTACCCAGATTCGGGCCGCTGCGAAACGTAATACCCTACTCCTGCTTCGGTGGATTGCCTCTCGAGGAGGTGTGGTGGATGAACTAGTACAGTGTTTAGGATCCTCGTGAGGGCGCTCGAGTGGTGTTCTTGGCCTTCTCCTAGTCTAGTGGTGGAGTGTCCATCCGTCCTCCTCTACGGTGCAACCTAGCCTCTATATATAGTAGCGGCCCGGGTCCTCTTCCTTTATCGCAATGGCGGGAAGGGATCCCACAACGGCCAAATTTGAAGGGGGACAGGAGTACATCCCTGCCTTGTCCAAAGGCGGTCTTCGCCTGCAAAGTGGTTGTTGACGATGCAGAGGTGGGCTCGGCGATGACATCCGCCCTGCGGGGCTCGTGGTCGTGGTCTTGTTGCACTGGAATGGAAACCTTTGGGTGGCGCTCTGGGAACCCGCGTACGTTCTTGCTCCCTTTGCACCAAAGGGGAAACTGTCCCGCCTGGCACGCTGGCGCCCGCCTGTCCTTCCTTGCGTCACCCTTGACTCCTGAGGCCGGGTTCTGCATACAGATCTCCGCCGCGCCGGAGGGGGCCTGAGGAGGCCCATTCCTTGCTGGTCTTGGCGCTACTTCCCTCGCGAGCTCGGGTCCTCGCGAGGGCCTTGTCTTGAGTGGGGCTGCGCCTGGTTGTGCTTGGCTCGTGAGGTGGGCCACGCCCTGGGCCGCAGGCAGGCAGGTCTGGGTACCCCCGTTCCCAGAACACCGACAACCTTGAACAATAGTCTAGGTTGTCTTTGCCAATTTTATGTTGTAGGTCAATGGCTCGCGCAGTAGTTCCCCTGAATTTCAATGCGTTCCTAGAGAAAGCTAAGCTGAAAGATGATGGAAGTAACTTTGTAGACTGGGCCCGTAATCTGAGGATTATCCTCACGGCTTCCCAAAAGGCTTATGTCCTTGATGCACCGCTCGGTGAGCCACCCACTCTAGAGTCGTCTCCAGATGTTGCGAACACCTGGCAGTCGCGTTCGGATGATTACTCAATAGTTCAGTGTGCTTTGTTGTATGGCATAGAGCCGGGACTTCAAAGGCGTTTTGAAATATCATGGAGCATATGAGATGTTCCAGGAGTTGAAGTTTATCTTTGAGAAGAATGCCCGGATCGAGAGGTATGAGACCTCCGATAAGTTCTATGCTTGCAAGATGGAGGAGAACGGGTATGTTAGTGAGCACATACTCAGAATGTCTGGGTATTCCAACCGTCTGGCAGAGTTGGGAATTGCCCTCCCACCGGAGGCGATCACTGACACTGTTCTTCAATCACTTCCACCTAGCTACAAGAGCTTTGTGTTGAACTATAACATGCAAGGTATGAACAAGTCAGTCGCCGAGCTATTTGCGATGCTAAAAGTCGCTGAGTCTGAAATCCAGAAGGAGCATCAAGTGTTGAAGGTCAATAAAACCACTAGTTTCAAGAAGAATGGCAAGGCCAAGAAGGGTAACTCCAAGAAGAGTGGCAAAGCAGTTGCCCCTCCCGTGAAGAAACCCAAGGCTGGACCCAAGCCAGAAACTGAGTGCTTTCATTGCAAGGGTACTGGCCACTGGAAGCGGAACTGCCCCAAGTATCTGGCCAACAAGAAGGCCGCCAACACCAAACAAGGTATATATCATATACATGTTATTGATGTGTACCTTACCAACTCTCGTTGTAGTGCCTCGGTATTTGATACCGGTTCGGTTGCTCACATTTGCAACTCAAAACAGCAACTGCGGAATAGACGGAGGCCGGCAAAGGACGAAGTGACGATGCGCGTGGGAAATGGTTCCAAGGTTGATGTGATCGCCGTCGGCACGCTCGCTCTTCGATTACCATCGGGATTAGTGATGTACCTGAATAATTGTTATTTAGTGCCTGCGTTAAGCATGAACATTATATCTACATCTTGTTTATTGCGAGACGGTTACTCATTTAAATCGGAGAATAACGGTTGTTCTATTTATATGAGTAATATCTTTTATGGTCATGCACCCATTGTGAGGGGTTTATTCTTATTGAATCTCGATATTGATGATACACATGTTCATAACATTGATGCCAAGAGATGTAGAGTTGATAATGATAGCACCACTTTCTTGTGGCACTGCTGCTTAGGTCATATTGGTGTAAAATGCATGAATAAACTCCATGCTGATGGACTTTTGGAGTTACTTGATTTTGAATCACTTGACACATGTGAACAATGCCTCATGGGCAAGATGACTAAGACCCCGTTCTCTGGAAAAATGGAACGAGCAAGTGACTTGTTGGAAATCATACATACTAATGTATGCGGTCCGATGAGTATTGAGGCGCGCGGTGGATACCGTTATTTTCTCACCTTCACCGATGACTTAAGTAGATATGGGTATATTTACTTAATGAAACATAAGTCTGAAACGTTTGAAAAGTTCAAGCAATTTCAGAGTGAAGTTGAGAATCATCATAGAAAGAAGATTAAATTCCTACGATCTGATCGAGGAGGAGAATATCTGAGTTATGAGTTTGGCAATCACTTAAGACAATGTGGAATTGTTTCACAGTTGACGCTACCTGGAACACCACAGCGTAATGGTGTGTCCGAACGTCGTAATCGAACCTTATTGGATATGGTGCGGTCTATGATGTCTCTTGCCGATTTGCCACTATCGTTTTGGGGTTATGCGTTAGAGACAGCTGCATTCACTTTAAATAGGGCACCATCTAAATCCGTTGAGACGACGCCGTATGAGCTATGGTTTGGAAAGAAGCCAAAGTTATCGTTTCTTAAAGTTTGGGGATGTGATGCTTATGTCAAAAAGCTTCAGCCTGAAAAGCTGGAACCCAAAGCGGAGAAATGCGTCTTCATAGGATACCCAAAAGAGACAGTTGGGTACACCTTCTATCTCAGATCTGAAGCCAAAGTGTTTGTCGCTAAGAATGGGTCATTTCTCGAGAAAGAGTTTCTCTCGAAAGAATTGAGTGGGATGAAGATAGAACTTGATGAGGTTGTTGAACCTTCACTTCAACCAGAGAGTAGTGCCGCGCAGAAAGATGTTTCTGTGGAGCCTACATCAGTTGAAGAGGAAGCTAATGATAGTGATCATGAAGCTTCGGATCAAGTTACTATCGAACCTCGTAGGTCGACAAGGGCACATACTACTCCTGAGTGGTACAGTAACCCTGTCTTAGAGGTCATGTTGTTGGACAACGATGAACCTACGAGCTATGGAGAAGCGATGGTGGGCCCGGATTCCGACAAATGGTTAGAGGCCATGAAATCCGAGATAGGATCCATGTATGAAAACAAAGTGTGGACTTTGGAAGTATTACCTTCTATAAAGCTCGACTTGTGGCAAAGGTTTTTTCAAAAGTTCAAGGAATTGACTACGATGAGACTTTCTCTCCCATAGTGATGCTTAAGTCCGTCAGAATCATGTTAGCAATAGTTGCATTTTTCGATTATGAAATTTGGCAGATGGATGTCAAAACAGCGTTAATCAACGGTTTCCTTGAGGAAGAGTTGTATATGATGCAACCAGAAGGTTTTGTCGATCCAGAGAATGCTGACAAAGTTTGCAAGCTCCAGCGATCCATTTATGGACTGGTGCAGGCATCTCGGAGTTGGAATAAGCACTTTGATGAGGTGATCAAAGCGTTTGGGTTTATACAAGTTTATGGAGAAGCTTGTATTTACAAGAAAGTGAGTGGGAGCTCTATACTGTTTCTAATATTATATGTGGATGACATATTGCTGATTGGAAACAATATAGAATTTTTGGATAGCGTGAAGGAATATTTAAACAAGAGTTTTTCAATGAAGGACCTAGGAGAAGCTGCTTTCATATTAGGCATCAAGATCTATAGAGATAGATCAAGACGCTTAATAGGACTTTCACAGAGCACATACCTTGATAAAGTTTTGAAGAAGTTCAAAATGGATCAGTCCAAGAAAGGGTTCTTGCATGTATTACAAGGTGTAAAGTTGAGTAAGACTCAATGCCCAGTGACTGCAGAGGATAGAGAAAAGATGAGTGTCATCCCCTATGCTTCTGCGATAGGCTCTATCATGTATGCAATGATGTGCACGAGACCAGACGCCAGCCTTGCCATAAGTATGGCCGGAAGGTTTCAAAGTAATCCAGGAGTGGATCACTGGACGTCGGTCAAAAATATCCTAAAGTACCTGAAAAGGACTAAGGAAATGTTTCTCGTTTATGGAGGTGATCAAGAGCTCGCCGTAAAGGGTTACGTCGATGCAAGCTTTGACACTGATCCGGATGACTCTAAGTCTCAAACCGGATACGTATTTATTCTCAATGGAGGAGCGGTTAGCTTGTGCAGTTCCAAGCAAAGTGTCGTAGCTGATTCTACATGCGAAGCGGAGTACATAGCTGCCTTGGAGGCGGCGAAGGAAGGTGTCTAGATGAAGCAGTTCATGACAGATCTTGTAGTTGTGCCCAGTGCACTGGACCCAATGACTCTGTTCTATGACAACACTGGTGCCATTGTGTAGGACCGAAAGTATGTATAGAGGGGGGTGATTAGACTACTTGACCAAATAAAAGTTTTGCCTATACCAAATTTTAGAGTTGGCAGTTTTTAGCATTTCATGGCAAGTCAAGTACACCCTACACATGCAATTCTAAGAGTATAGCAGCGGAAAGTAACAACAAGCATGAGTAGAAAGGATAGGGTAGGAAGATCAAACGCAATTGTAGACACGATGATTTTTCCCGTGGTTCCGATAGGTGGTGCTATCGTACATCCACGTTTATGGAGTCTTCAACCCACGGAGGGTAACGGTCGCGAGAGTCCACGGAGGGCGCCACCCATAAGGGTCCACGAAGTAGCAACCTTGACTATTCCATAACGGCTTCCGTCCACGAAGGACAAGCCTCACTATGGGTAGATCTTCACGAAGTAGGCGATCTCCTTGACCTTACAAACTTCTTGGTTCAACTCCACAACACAAAGTAGGAGGCTCCCAAGCGACACCTAACCAATCTAGGAGGCACCACCCTCCAAAAGGTAATAGGCTCGGTAATGACGATGAACTACTTGCTCTTGTGCTTCAAGATGATAGACTCCTCAACACACAATCACTCTCTCACAGTTTTGGCTTGGTGGAAGAGATGAGATTGGTGGAAAGCAACTTGGGGAGGCTAGAAATCAAGATCCATATGGTTGGAGTGGAAGATCTTGACCTCAACACAAGGGTAGGTGGCTCTCTCTCAGAAAACTGGATGGGGCAAGTATGGAATAGTTCTGAGTGCTTCTCTTTCAAGTAGGTGGTGGTGAAGGGGTATATATAGGCATCCCCAAAAAGCCAACCGTTACACACAAAATGACCAACTCGGTGACACCGATGTGTTAATCTCAGTGGTACTGAAGTGACCAAAAGGTGGCAACTTTTGAATCTCGGTGAGACCGATATAGGAAACTCGGTTGCACCGATAAGGTGACCAACGGTCATATTGACATTCTCGGTGACGCCGATCCAACAATCTCGGTGGTACCGATATTGTGAATTTGCGTAACAGAAAGTTGGCAACCTAAACTCGGTGGCACCGGAATGGAATCGGTTGCACCGAAGTGGCTAGGGTTTGGCCGAGTCTGTCTGAGTTTGGGAATCGGTGGCACCGAGTGGAAAGTGTTGGTTGCATCGATTTTGAATATTTGGCTATGGACAGACTTTGTGGAAGAGCTTGTGGGTGTTTTTGGTGACTATCACTTGTGCAGGTATGAGCATTTTGTTCACCAATCAAAACCTTACCCCCTTTTAATAGTATTGGCTTTCCTATGGACTCAAAGTGATTTCTCACAAATGTAAAATGTGGAGTCATCTTGCTTGAAGCTTTGCCAATCCATTTCCTTGCATCTTGTGGTATTTCCACAATCTTCACAATCCTTTTGCCATCCCTATCATTGAACTTTTCCTGAAATATACTTAGTGGAAACATTAGTTCAATGACTTATATGTTGTTATTAAGTACCAAAACCACCAAGGGAGCAAATGTGCTTTCAATCTCCCCCTTTTTGGTAATTGATGACAACATATAGATCAAAGCTTCGACAAAGATGTAATCAATTTATATAATCGTCGCTTTGAGAAGTATGTGATAAACAAGAGCTCCCCCTAAATTTGTGCATTATTTTAAATTTGCTTTTGAATGCAAATGCACAATCGATTAGGTACATGGGGCACTTCTTCCATGTCACATACATCTTGGTGGTGTGCGAGAATAATTAGAGTGAACATCATAGCACAACACAACCAAACAAAGATAATGATCATCTCATAAGCATTAAGATGATAGGAAATAGTAGCACAACACACATAAAGTGTGTGATCAAAACACAAAGCGTAGCCAAAAGTAAATGAACCATGTGTGTTTTTGAAAAAGCAATAAAAACCAAACGCTCTCTCACTCGAAGCCTAAAGATCTATATACACTTCTCCCCCTTTGGCAACAAGTTACCAAAAAGTTCAAAGGCATATGTCTAAGCGTTCTTGGGCTGATCTCCTCCGGTTGTTGATGAAGGAGTCGAGAGAACATCGTCGGCGAAGATCTCTGCAGATGTCGTGGATGGAGTTGGTGTGGAAACTGGAGGAACTGAAGCTGATGGTGCAGGAGCTGAGGTGACAGTGGCTGGAGCTGATGAAGAGGGCCTCAAGTCTGGAGCTGGCACAGTGGCTGATCTGGCCTGAGTAGTAAACTGTGTGCCTGGCCTGAGAGGTGATCCATCCTCATCATCATCATCAGAAGAAGAAGAACGAGGAAGAGGCACTGAGTCAACTTCCTTCTTGAGCTCATTGACTATCTTAGTCAGCCCATCCACCTAATCATTAAGGGTCTTGATCCTGTTCTCAAACATCCTGACAAGACTGTTCTGGTTCTTCAAGATGTCCTTAATGTCCTTCTGCATGCCCTGAACTGATGAGATCAAAAGATCCATTTGCTCATTCCTGGATCTAGGGACTTGAGCACTAGTGGCTCTAGCTGCCTCTGCCTCTGCCTGAGCTGCAGCAGATGTGGGATGTTCTGGGTTCATCTCCACGACGTTGTCCTCGAGATCTGGCTGTATGGGCAAGTGGGGTCTGTCTAGAGCAAATATGTGCTTCTCCAGCTTAGAGTTGATGAGCATCTGGATGTACGGTGCATAGCAGCATGAGCGCTTCTGATCAGCAGCAACCCTCTTAACTGTCTCAACAATTAAGTCCATGACTCTAATCCTGGTGTGTCTGTCAAGATGAATCAACATGTTGATGGAGTAGCCTCGGATCATCTTGTCATCTCCTGACTTGGGCATCAAGGTATGCCTCAGAATAGTGTTCATGGTGCGGAGGCCAGCCTGAAGAAAGTAGATGGATCCTAGCTTGTGAGACTTCACATGAGCAGCAGGGATCACATTGTACATGTTGGCCATAGCATTGTGGCTCTCCTTGGACTCTGAGTAGACATCCAAATCACCATCCTGTGCCTCAGGGACTCCTAAGATTTCAGCCAATTCCTCAACAGTGGACTCATATCTTGCACCTTCAGTCATCCATACAATTCTACCATCTCCATAGAAATGTGCAGTGGAGTAGAATTGCATGATCATCTCATCATTCCAAGCAGTGAACTCTCTGCCAACAAACTCATCCAAACCAATGCAGTGGAAATTGTCTTGGACACTTGGAAAATGGTCTTCATTCTCCTTGATGAATTTCCAGTCCACATATCTCATATCACTCACAGCTGGACTCTTGTCAAAAAGCACAGTCTCATAGAAATCATGTTGCTCTTTGGTGTAGAATTTGTAGTCCACAGCTGTCTTCCTCCTTTGGGCATATGGATCAGCAGCTCTCCAAGCCCTCAAACCAGAATCCTTCCTCTTCTTCATATCCTCAGCAAGTGGGTAGCTGGCATTATGTACTGGAAGGTGTGGTCTAAGCTTCATCAGGGCAGACATAGCATCTTCATCCTCAACTCTGGAGGTGTTTCCCTTGTTCTTTTCAGAAGCTGGAATTTGCCTTGAGAACCTCTTAGGCTTTTCAGCAGCAGCCTTCTTGGGTGCTGACTTGGTGCTCTTGGAAGTGCCACTCTTTGGCATAGCATTAGACATAAGTTTCTTTTGCTTCTTCTTGGGAGGGGCCTTGACAACTTGCTCTTCCTCCTCCTCAGCAGCAGCACTAGCAGCTTCCTCAGGGTCCTCAAACATGGAGGTTTGCCTACCAGTGACATAGACAATCCTTTTCCTGGCACCCTTCTTCTCACCTGCCTTCTTAGGCAATGACTTCTTTGGGGGTGACTCAAGGTGAAGAGCCATTTTTTCCCTAGCACCCTCAGGTGCTCTCATAGCTTTAGAGCTAGCATACTCTTTCCTGACAGCTCTCCTTGAAGAGGTGGCTTCATTTGCAGCTTTCTTGGCAGCCTTCTCTTGCTTCTTAGCAAGAACCTCCTCTGGCACAAAGTCTGAATCCTCCTCATCAGAATTCAGCTTCTTCCTGGTCCTTGTTGCAGCCTTGGGCAACCCATGGGAACTGGGAGTGCCTGGATCTGAAGATGAACTAGACTCAGGACTAGTGCCTGAACTCATCACAATGTTCTCCTCTTGGAAATTGTTCTCACTGTCCTCAGCACTTGACATACTGACCCTGTGAATAGAGTATAGAGGAGCAGAAGAAGATGAGTCATCACAAAATTATCAGCTGTTTTTTTTTGAAAGTTTGAACAAAAGATTCTCAAGGTTTACATTCTGTCACATGAAAATCGGTACAGCCGAAGCAAAAATTTCGGTGATACCGAGACTGACTTTCTCCTTAACAGAAACTTGGCACTCTTTTCGGTATGACCGAAAAGAAGTACTCGGTTTCACCGAGAAAGTTCTCAGCAGCACAGACAGGCAAATCGGTGATACCGATTTGTTTGCTTCGGTTCCACCGAGTTCCATCGGGCGGACGGCAAACCCTAGAGAATCGACCGTTCTCTAACTACAGGACGTTTTAGGGGATTGAGAGGATTGCAAATGGTGGCTTATAGATAATATTGAATCCAATGCGCGAGAATCAGACGGGGAGCGCAAGGAAAGACGAATCCGTACCCTAACTCGGTGACGGACTCGCTACCGCAGCGACGGCGGTGAAGATGCCCGTCGACGGCGAGGATTCCCAGCGGCGGAGGCACTCGGGGAGGCAAGGCGATGACCAGGGGGTCCTTCTACGGCAGTTTAGGGTTTGGGGCGCGACGATTGAAGATTGAAATTTTGAATCGTCGGGACCACAGGCTATATACCCTTCACTGTCGGTGACACCGATTCTAAATTTTCGGTGTCACCGAGTTTCTCAACAGTCAGCTGACAGGGAAACTCGGTGTAACCGAGAATATGGAATCGGTAGTACCGAGATAGAAAACCAGATCAACCCTAGGCATTCGGTGAGACCGAGAATTGTGGGTTGGTTCCACCGAGATGCACTTGGGAGGTTTTAATGGTCAGTCCTTGTCGATACGGAACTCTGAGTGCTCCACACACAGAGGGATCGAAAAGTACTTGTTCAAATTTTGTGATGCAGCATGAAAGGAATATGAGGTGAGAAAGCATAGATAGCTAAAGAGTGATCCTAGGCATTCTTGTTCATCCAATTGGCAAAAGATAAATCAAAAACCAAATAGCAACAATTGGATGTCCTTGAATGAGAAAATAAATGCAGACCAACATGCTCACACAATAAGATGTCAAAAGAAATCATGACAAACATGCACATACACACTAGCATCTAACAAGCACTTGGGCGATGACGAAGTCATCTATATATGAGTATATTGACTTAGGAGCCAAGTAAGAATACTTGATCATAGGTCATACTCATCGTTTAAGCACAAGTGGGGTTACCACTTTTACATAAAGCATTTAATGTTGTCACATACTAAGAGATGCTTTGACTCAAGTCTTAGAGTAAAGCTCCCCCTTGATGTGACATCCCCCCATAAGAGGGAGAAACTAACCTTGGGTTTTGTCGATGAACACTTCATGTCGGTGAGGTAGTGGTGGATGCTCAAGGTTGATGAAGATCACCAAGAATTGGGAGCATCCTTGTTGTTTCCTTACTCTTCTCACCTACATGGGTTAGTCCCAACATACAAGAGACAAATACAAGGATATCTATGGACATGGAGTGCAAAGCATGTCCATCTATTTGTTGATTACCTTGCCACTTGCTTACCTTTGAGTTAATGTGTGACTCCTTGAACTATTGCATAGAGTTGATGTTGATTGCAAATAGTTCTTGCCAATAATGAATGTGAGTGAATTTCATTGGCGGAGTCACCCCTCAAGAACTCTCTAGTTCTTCTTCTTGGGGACCCACATCAAGTTGATGGGGATCCTTGGTGTTGTAGTAGCCTTTGTAGAAGTTGAGCTTGACGTAGCCTTGGGAACCCACTCCACCATAGCTAGGGATTCATCTTCATATGAGTCAATGTCCTCTTGAAGCTTGTTCTTGCCCTTGAGCTTGTGGTCTTGTGGTGGAAGATCATCTTGAGTGCTTGTTCTCCTGGGAATAGTATTTTCATACTTCTCCTTTTGAGGAACAAACTTTGGCTCGGGGTATTGACCTTCTTCCCATTCAACTCCATTTGCGTTGAAGTAGCCAACACCACGGTTCTTTCGGTATCCTCCGTGCTTGCGTACAATTTCCTCAAATTGCTTACACCCGGCAAGACTCTTGTAGATACATTTCTCTATAATTCCTATCAATAAAGCATTTTCCTACTCAAGTGTAACTTCACTAAGAGAATCATCATTAGTGGAATCAATAGAACTACTAGGACCAACATCATTAGGTTTAGCATTTTTATTGTTGCTACTGGATGAAGAACCTTTCTTGCCTTTGTTACTAGATTGCTTATTTTTAACTTGAGGCATGAATGTAGATAAGAGCAGTCGTTTGGCTAGATAAGATGAAGTCTTCTTTCGGAGATCGTCATTGATAGCTTTAAGAAACTCATGCTCTTGCTCCAAATTGAGCTTCTCGAAGCGTAGCTTCTCATGAGTTCTCACAAGCTCTCTATGATCTTCAAGAGTAGATTCATGAGCTAACTTAAGAGTGTTTAGTTCTTTAGTTAGTTCTTCTATTTTCATCTTATCATCATCAATTGACTTATCTTGACTATCATGAGAATTATCAAGTTCATTTTGACTAACATCACTAGTTTTATCAAATAGCAAGTCATCATCACAAAGCAAGTCATCTTCATCACTATTGAAATCAAGATACTCGGGGTGTGATACCTTGGGGCCTTTAGCCATGAAGCAACTTCCACTCCCTTCATTTGGTGAATCAAATAAATCATGGGAGTTGGTAGTCACTAGAGCAATCCCGGCAACACCATCATCTTGACTATAGTCGGAGTCGGAGTGATAGCTTCTCTCGGAGTTGTTGTCGGAGTCGGAGCCGGAAACCGATTCACCAACATGAGCTTGATGTTTACTTCTTGTGTAGCTCTTGGTGTAGTTGTTCTTCTTCTCCGAATCTCTACTTCTCCTTGAGGGTCTTCGTTCATCACGATCATCTCTACTCCTTCTTTCTCTTTGAGGTGATTCATTCCTTGAGCTTCGTCTTCTTGGTGAATCTTCTCTTTGTTTGTAGGGAGCCGTGCACTCATTGGAGTATTGTCCGGGCTTCCCACAATTGTAGCAGTTTCGGTCACGACTTGACGAACGCTTCTCTTCATATCTTGAGTTGGAGCTTCGTTCTTTCCCTCTATTCTTGTAGAATTTGTTGAATTTCTTGACCATGAGGCTTATCTCTTCATTGGTGACAAGGTTGTCGCTTGAAGTTGCGGGAGCATCACTTGTGGCTTTGTAAGCACCGCTAGACTTGTTGTGAAGCTCTTCTTTGTCCTTGAGTGTTATCTCATGAGCAACAATTCTTCCAATGACTTCCGTAGGCTTGAGATCTTTGTAGTTGGGCATCATTTGGATCAATGTGCACGCGGTGTCCTATCTCTCATCCAAAGCTCGAAGTATCTTCTTAATGATGAATTTGTCGGTCATTTCTTCGCTTCCTAAGCCGGCAATCTCATTGGTGATGAGAGCTAGCCTAGAGTACATCTCTGCGAATCCTTCACCATCCTTCATCTTGAACTTATCAAGCTGACTTTGAAGAACATCCAACTTGGATTCTCTCATGGATTCAGTATCTTCATGCATATCAACCAAAGTATCCCAAATCTCTTTTGCATTCTCAAGACGATTGATTTTGTTGAATTCTTCAGGGCATAGGCAGTTGAAAAGAATGTCACATGCTTCAGCATTGTATTGTAACATCTTCAATTCTTCCGCGGTCGCTTCACGATCCGGTTCCTTTTCATCACCAAAGAATTCACCTTGCAAGCCAACACGAACAACAGCCCAAACGGCGGGGTTATGACCAAGAATATGCATTTTCATTTTGTGCTTCCAACTAGCAAAATTAGTGCCATCAAAGTACGGACCTCTACGGTGATAATTACCCTCACTAGACGCCATACTCTCCTAGGTTGTGAGACCAATGCAATGGAGACCAAAGCTCTGATACCACTTGTAGGACCTAAAGTATGTCTAGAGGGGGCGTGATTAGACTACTTGACCAAATAAAAGTTTTGCCTATACCAAATTTTAGAGTTGGCAGTTTTTAGCATTTCATGGCAAGTCAAGTACACCCTACACATGCAAGTCTAAGAGTATAGCAGCGGAAAGTAACAACAAGCATGAGTAGAAAGGATAGCGTAGGAAGATCAAACACAATTGTAGACACGATGATTTTCCCGTGGTTCCGATAGGTCGTGATATCGTACATCCACGTTTATGGAGTCTTCAACCCACAGAGGGTAACGGTCGCGAGAGTCCACGGAGGGCTCCACCCATAAGGGTCCACGAAGTAGCAACCTTGACTATTCCATAACGGCTTCCGTCCACGAAGGACTAGCCTCACTATGGGTAGATCTTCACGAAGTAGGCGATCTCCTTGCCCTTACAAACTTCTTGGTTCAACTCCACAACACGAAGTAGGAGGCTCCCAAGCGACACCTAACCAATCTAGGAGGCACCACCCTCCAAAACGTAATAGGCTCGGTAATGACGATGAACTCCTTGCTCTTGTGCTTCAAGATGATAGACTCCTCAATACACAATCACTCTCTCACAGATTTGGCTTGGTGGAAGAGATGAGATTGGTGGAAAGCAACTTGGGGAGGCTAGAAATCAAGATCCATATGGTTGGAGTGGAATAACTTGACCTCAACACAAGGGTAGGTGGCTCTCTCTCAGAAAACTGGATGGGGGCAAGTATGGAATAGTTCTGAGTGCTTCTCTTTCGAGTAGGTGGTGGTGAAGGGGTATTTATAGGCATCCCCAAAAATCCAACCGTTACACACAAAATGACCAACTCGGTGACACCGATGTGTTAATCTCGGTGGTATCGAAGTGACCAAAAGGTGGCAACTTTTGAATCTCGGTGAGACCGATATAGGAAACTCGGTTGCACCGATAAGGTGACCAACGGTCAGATTGACATTCTCGGTGACGCGGATCCAACAATCTCGGTGGTACCGATATTGTGAATTTGCGTAACAGAAAGTTGGCAACCTAAACTCGGTGGCACCGGAATGGAATCGGTTGCACCGAAGTGGCTAGGGTTTGGCTGAGTCTGTCTGACTTTGGGAATCGGTGGCACCGAGTGGAAAGTGTTGGTTGCACCGATTTTGAATATTTGGCTATGGACAGACTTTGTGGAAGAGCTTGTGGGTGTTTTTGGTGACTATCACTTGTGCACGTATGAGCATTTTGTTCACCAATCAAAACCTTACCCCCTTTTAATAGTATTGGCTTTCCTATGGACTCAAAGTGATTTCTCACAAATGTAAAATGTAGAGTCCTCTTGCTTGAAGCGTTGCCAATCCATTTCCTTGCATCTTGGGGTATTTCCACAATCTTCACAATCCTTTTGCCATCCCTATCATTGAACTTTTCCTGAAATATACTTAGTGGAAACATTACTTCAATGACTTATATGTTGTTATTAATTACCAAAACCACCAAGGGAGCAAATGTGCTTTCACATTGCTCTAGCCAAGGAACCAAGGTTTCAGAAGAGGACCAGACACATAAAGCGACGCTTCAATTCCTTCCACGATTACATCGAGGGAGGAGACATAAGTATTTGCAAAGTACACACGGATCAGAATGTTGCAGATCCGTTGACTAAGCCTCTTCCACGAGGGAAACATGATCAACACCAGATCTGTATGGGTGTTAGATTCATTACAATGTAAATCACATAGTGATGTGAGCTAGATTATTGACTCTAGTGGAAGTGGGAGACTGTTGGAAATATGCCCTAGAGGCAATAATAAAATGGTTATTATTATATTTCCTTGTTCATGATAAATGTTTATTATCCATGCTATAATTAAATTGATTGGAAACTCAAATACATGTGTGCGTACATAGACAACAATGTGTCCCTAGTGAGCCTCTAATGGACTAGCTCGTTAATCAAAGATGGCTGTGGTTTCCTAGCCATGGACAAGAGTTGTCATTTGATAATGGGATCACATCATTAGGAGAATGATGTGATGGACAAGACCCAAACTATGAACGTTACATATGATCGTGTCAGTTTATTGCTATTCTTTTCTTCATGTCAAAGTATGTGTTCCTATGACCATGAGATAATGTAACTCACTGACACCGGAGGAGTACCTTGTGTGTATCAAACATCACAACGTAATTGGGTGATTATAAAGATGCTCTACAGGTATCTCCGAAGGTGTCTGTTGAGTTGACATGGATCAAGACTGGGATTTGTTACTCCGTGTGACGGAGAGGTATCTTAGGGCCCACTCGGTAATACAACATCACAATGAGCCTTGCAAGCAAAGTGACTAAAGTGTTAGCCACGGGATCTTGTATTACGTAACGAGTAAAGAGACTTGCCGGTAACGAGATTGAACTAGGTATGGAGA
This sequence comes from Elymus sibiricus, assembly GCA_039707655.1. Taxonomy (NCBI): domain Eukaryota; kingdom Viridiplantae; phylum Streptophyta; class Magnoliopsida; order Poales; family Poaceae; genus Elymus; species Elymus sibiricus. Next base: position 336,791,649 of record CM077675.1, on the reverse strand, counting down.
TACCGACGATCGAATCTCGGGCAAGTAACATACCGATGAACAAAGGGAACAGCGTACGGGATTAACTGAATCCTTGACATAGAGGTTCAACCGATAAAGATCTTCGTAGAATATGTAGGAACCAATATGGGCATCCAGGTCCCGCTATTGTTTATTGACCGTAGAGGTGTCTCGGTCATGTCTACATAGTTCTCGAACCCACAGGGTCTGCACACTTAACGTTCGGTGATGTTTTGGTAGTATTGAGTTATGTATGTTGGTGACCGAAGGTTGTTCGGAGTCCCGGATGAGATCCCATACGTCACGAGGAGCTCTGGAATGGTCCGGAGGTAAAAATTGATATATAGGAAGTTCCGTGTTGGTCACCGGAAAAGGTTCGGGCGTCACCGATAATGTACCGGGGGTGCCGGAAGGGTTTCGGAGTCCATCGGAAGGGGCCCACCAGCCCCAGAGGACCCCATGGGCAGTGAGAGGGGGTGCACCAGCCCCTGGTGGGCTGGCCGCCCCTCCCACAAGGCCCATGCGGCCGAAGGGTGAAGGGGGAGAACCCTAGAGGGGGCCGGCCACCTTGCCTTGGGGGCGAAGGCACCCCTTGGCCGCCGCCCCCTCCCTCTCTCTCTCGGCCGCCGCCCCTTGGGGTGGGAACCCTAGGGGGGCCGACCCCCTCTCCCTCTCCCTCTATATATATGAGAGGGGAGGGAGCACTTCCACACCATTAGCCACGACGCAGCCCTCCCTCTCCCCTAGATTGGTTCTCCTCTAGTATAGTTTGACTCCCGTTGCTTAGCGAAGCTCTGCCGGATCAACTCCACCTCTACCGCCGCCACGCCGTCGTGCTGCCGGAGAACCCATCTACCTCTCCGCCCTCGCTTGCTAGATCAAGGAGGTGGAGATCGTCATCGAGTTGTACGTGTGCTGAACGCGGAGGTGCCGTCCGTTCGGCGCTAGATCGTGATTGGATCGCGAGACGGCTTGCGATTTGGATCGCGAAGACATTCGACTACATCAACCGCCTTTCTTAATGCTTCCCGCTTAGCGATCTACAAGGGTATGTGGATCCGATCTCTCCTCTCGTAGATGCTCATCACCATGGATAGATCTTGTATGTGCGTAGGAAATTTTTTGTTTCCCATGCAACGTTCCCAACAGTCCTCTCCTTACTTTCATTAATATATATTTGGATAGGTTTAATTGTCTCATTGAAATCATGCTTGGGTGGAAAAGTTTTACAATTGAGAGTTTCTACATCATGAGCAATTCTAACCATGTTTTTAGCCAAAGTATCAATCGTATGCAAAAAAATTTCTACCATAGTATTGAAAATCTTTTGAGAACTAATAAATTCTTTAATTGTGTTCTCAAGATCAGAGGGTATCCTATTAGCATTTGTAGAAGAATTTCCATAAGAGTTGCCATAATTTTTAGAGGAGTTACCGGGATACGGCCTAGCATTGGAATGTCCTCTATAAGCATTGTTGTTGAAATTGTTTTGCGAGATAAAGTTCACATCAATAGCATCATTATTTTGCTCAATCAAAATAGAAAAAGGCATATCATTTGGATCAACATGAGTATTTTTGCTAGCAACCATATTCATAAGAGCATCCACTTTTTCCCTCAAACTTCTTACCAGTTGGAGCTCTCTCGGTATGCCATTGGGAATAATTTGTCATGATGTTGTCCAGAAGTTTTGTGGCGTCTTCTAAGGTCACATCTATAAAGGTACCACTTGCAGCAGAATCTAGAAGATTTGTAGACACAAAGTTTAGTCCAGCATAGAAATTTTGGATAATCATCCACAAGTTTAATCCATGAGTAGGACAATTTCTAATCATCAATTTCATTATCTCCCAAGCTTATGCAACATGTTCTTGATCATGTTGTTTAAAATTCATTATTTAATTTCTAAGGGAGATGATCTTAGCAGGAGGAAAATACTTGGCAATAAAAGCATCTTCACACTTATCCCATGTTCCAATACTATTACATGGTAAAGATGAAAATCAAGCCTTAGCTTTATCGCTAAGTGAAAAAGGAAATAATTTTAATTTCACAACATCATTATCCATATCCTTTTTCTTTTGCATATCACAAAGTTCAACAAAAGTATTAAGATGAGAAGTGGGATCCTCATTAGGACTTCCAGAAAATTGATCTTTCATGACAAGATTTAGCAATGCAGCATTAATATCAAAAGCATCCACACTAGTGGCGGGTGGAATAGGAGTACTAATAAAATCATTGTTATTAGTATTTGTAACGTCACACAACTTAGTAGTATCTTGAGACATGGTGACCGAGCAAGCAAAGTAACAAGCAAGAAAAGTAAACTAGCAAGCAAAGAAGTAAACAAGTAACAAGCAAAGATAAATATTTTTGTATTTTTTATTTTTATGGAGCAAACTAAATATAACAACAAATAAAAAGAAGAACAAGTGAATGATAATTTGTGTGAAGTTACTTGATAGTTGGTGATGATATTCCCGACAACGGCGCCAGAAATCCTTCCTGATACTTGTGATTTGCGTTGGGTTTTCCGTGAAGAGGAACGGGTAATTGCAGCACAATACGGGTTAGTATTTCCCTTAGTTATGAAATAAAGGTTTATTGAACCAATAGGAATACCAATCAACAACCGTCTTTCGCGGCTGCACACAAAAGAGCAAAAAACTTGCACTCACCGCGGGCAAGAGGGTTGTCAATCCCCTTGATCTCGTTATTTGCAAGCAAGTGAAGTGTGTAGATAATAGTAGATAATTGTAAATTGAAAAATAAAATAAAAGCAAATAAAGGTATTGTAGTGTTTATAAATATATAGGTGAATAGACCGGGAGGCCATAGTTTTCCCTAGCGGCATCTCTCATGAAAGTAAGCCTACGGTGGGCAAACAATTACTGTTGGGCAATTGATAGAAAAGTACATATTTTTGTGATATTCACGGCAATGATCACATGTATATAGGCATCACGTCCATAAGCAAATAGGCCGACTCCTGCCTGCACCTATTACTATTACTCCACCCATCGACCGCTATCCAGCATGCATCTAGAGTATTAAGTAAAACAGAGTAATGCTTGGAGGACATTGACATGATGTAGACAAAGATAATTCAATTAATATGAACTAACCCCATCATTTTATCCTTAGTGGAAACAATAAAAAGACGTTTCTTGTCCCCTTCTATCACTGGGATATAGTGCACCGCCAGATTGAACCCACTACAACGCACCGCTCTCACTGAAGAAATATCAATCTAGTTGGCCAAACTATTTCAATAGATCAGAGAGAATTACGAAGCTATAATGATCATGCACTTAAGAATCATAATATATATCATAGGTGACTCAAATACTTTTCATGAATAATCTGAACATAAACCCACAATTCATCGGATCCCAACAAACGCACTGTACAAAAGAATTTGTTTACCCACCGTATGTTGCCTACATGAGAGATGCCGCCAGGGAAAACTATGGCCCCCGGGTCTCTTCACTTATATCTTTACAAAACCTATCATTTCCTGCTGCCATTATTTTACAAAACCTATGGCCCCCGGGTCTCTTCACTTACAATTATCTACTATTGTCTACACACTTCACTTGCTTGCAAATAACGAGATCAAAGGGATTGACAACCCTCTTGCCGCGTTGGGTGCAAATTGTTTGCTCTTTTGTGTGCAACCGTTGATGACGGTTGTGGATTGATATTCCTATTGGTTCAATAAACCTTGGTTTCTTAACTGAGGGAAATACTTATCCGTATTGTGATGTAATTACCCGTTCCTCTTCACGGAAAACCCAACGCAGATCACAAGTATCAACGATCCTTAAAGAATGTTCACCCCCTATTCATTTTATCATATTAGAATAGCATGGCTCCGTCTTCACCAATACAAATGTCAAGCACCACGGTGTCAAGTCAGGAAATTGGATCGTACTTCTTAATGAGCTTCAACGTTTTATTACTTACGCAATATATGAGCGTGAACCATGGACATAGCATAAAGGTGGAATAGAATATGGTGGTAGGTTTCAAAGGGGTAAAAGTGGAGAAGAAAGTCTCGCATCAACTAGGCGTATCAACGGGCTATGGAGATGCCCATCAATAGATATTAATGCGAGGAGTAGGGATTGCCATGCAACGGATGCACTAGATATATAAGTGTATGAAAGCTCAAATGAAGCTAAGTGGGTGTGCATCCAACTTGCTTGCTCATGACGACCTCAGGCATTTGAGGAAGCTCATCATCGGAATATACAAGCCAAGTTCTATAATGAGAAATTCCCACTAGCATATGAAAGTGATAAAACAAGAGACTCCCTATATGAAGAACATGGTGCCACTTGAGGCACAAGTGTCGAAAAAGAGGTAGTAGCATTGTCCCTTCTCTCTTTTCTCTCATATTTTCTTTTTCTTTTTATCCATTTTTCTTTTTTTCTTTTTTTCTTTCTTCTTTCTTTTATTTTTCGTCCGGAGTCTCATCCCGATTTGTGGGGGAATCATTGTCTCCATCATCCTTTCCTCACTGAGAGAGTGCCCTAATAATGATGATCATGACACTTTTATTTACTTACAACTCAATATGAAAAACTATAATATCACTCTATATGAATGCCTATGGCAGTGTACCAGGATGTGCAATGATCAAGCGTAACATGTATAAAAATTGATGAACATTGGCTTTGCCACAAATACTATGTAAGCTTATATGATCATGCAAAGCAATATGACAATGAAAGTACTAGTCATATGATGTAACGGTGGAGGTTGCATGGAAATATATCTCGGAATGGCTATGGAAATGCCATAATAGGTAGGTATGGTGGCTGTTTAGAGGAAGATATAATAAGGCTTATGTGCAACAGAGCGTATCATGTCATGGGGTTTGGATGCACCGGCAAAGGTTGCACCGATCCTCGAGGTGAGAATGGGCAATGCACGGTACCGAAGAGGCTAGCAAATATGAGGTGGTGAGAGTGCGTACATCTGTGGATTCACATTAGTCATAGAGAACTCACATACTTATTGCAAGATTTTATTAGCTCTCTGGAAGCAAAGTAATACTCGCATGCCCCTACGGAGGAGGTTGGGAGGAGTTAACCATCGCGCGCCTCCGGCTTAAACAACACTAGAATTTCAACAAGGAATAAGTATGCTCACACATCATCACCATGCTATAAAAAATATTTAGATGAACAACAAGTTATCGCCTCGTAATTCATGATACTTTTACTAACCAATGACCATGCACTCGTGCCCTTTCATATTACCACATTAATATCATTTACTCACAATTTCTCTTTTATGTGCCACATGTGGTTTTGATTATGCACTCATTGGATACCTATTATTTTTGGACTAGTCTTATAACCCATGCAAATTGCTTTCACTATTTATTAAATCTCAAACAAATATAATTGAAGAACGAGAGTGCAATTATTTCTATAAAATCTATACGCCACCATGCTCTAAAAGATATAAGTGAAGTACTAGAGCAACTGCTAAGCTCAAATATATAAGTGAAGCACAACGAGTATTCTACCAAATCATGGTGATCTTGTGTCTCTATCAAGTGGGTGTGTCAAGCAAACAATGATTGTGTAAAACAAAAACAAACACAAACTAAAGCAAATGACGCTCCAAGCAAAACTCATATCATGTGATGAATAAAAATATAGCTCCAAGTGACATACCGATGGATTGAGACGAAAGAGGGGATGCCTTCCGGGGAATCCCCAAGCTTAGACGCTTGATTCTTTCTTGAATATTACCTTGGGGTGCCTTGGGGATCCCCAAGCTTAGGCTCTTGCGCTCCTTATTCCTTCATCCATCGTGATAGCACCCAAAACTTGAAAACTTTGATAACCCACAAGTATAGGGGATCGCAACAGTTTTCGAGGGTAGAGTATTCAACCCAAATTTATTGATTCGACACAAGGGGAGCCAAAGAATATTCTCGAGTATTAGCAGCTGAGTTGTCAATTCAACCACACCTGAAAGACTTAATATCTGCAGCAAAGTATTTAGTAACAAAGTAGTATGGAAGTAACGGTAACAATGGCAAAAGTGACAGTAGCAGTATTGTAGTGATTGTGACAGTAGCAACGGAAAAGTAACTTAGCAAAGATCAATATGTGAAAAGCTCATAGGCAATGGATCAATGATGGATAATTATGTCGGATGGCATTCATCATGCAACAGTTATAACATAGGGTGATACAGAACTAGCTCCAATTCATCAATGTAATGTAGGCATGTATTCCATATATAGTCATACATGCTTATGGAAAAGAACTTGCATGAAATCTTTTGTCCTACCCTCCCGTGGTAGCGGGGTCCTAATGGAAACTAAGGGATATTAAGGCCTCCTTTTAATAGAGAACCAGACCAAAGCATTAGCACTTAGTGAATACATGAACTCCTCAAACTACGGTAATCACCGGAAAGAATCCCAGTTATTGTCACCCTGGGGGATGCAGATCATAACTCATAATAGGTGTCTACAACTTGCAAGATAGGATCAAGAACACATATATATTCATGAAAACATAATAGGTTCAGATATGAAATCATGGCACTCGGGCCCTAGTGACAAGCATTAAGCATAGCAAAGTCATAGCAACATCAATCTCAGAACATAGTGGATACTAGGGATCAAACCCTAACAAAACTAACTCGATTACATGGTAGATCTCATCCAACCCATCACCGTCCAGCAAGCCTATGATGGATTTACTCACGAACGGCGGAGAGCATCATGAAATTGGTGATGAAGGATGGTTGGTGATGACGACGGCGTCGATTTCCCCTCTCCGGAGCCCAAATCAGACAACAGATATTTTTTATTAATTCCAAAAATATTCTCCGTAAATTTTCAGGTCAATCCGAGAACTTTTATTTCTGCACAAAAATAACACAAAGGCAATTCTGCTGAAAACAGCGTCAGTCCGGGTTAGTTCCATTCAAATCATGCAAATTAGAGTCCAAAACAAGGGCAAAAGAGTTTGGAAAAGTAGATACGATGGAGACGTATCAACTCCCCCAAGCTTAACCCATTGCTTGTCCTCAAGCAATTCAGTTGACAAACTGAAAGTGATAAAGAAAAACTTTTACCAACTCTGTTTGATCTTGTTGTAAATATGTCTAACTGATGTTCAGATTTTCAGCAAGGATTATAGACTAACCATATTCACAATAACATTTAGGTCTCACACTTACTCATATCAATGGCATAACCAACTAGCGAGCAATAATAATAAATCTCGGATGACAACAATTTTATCAAAACAATCATGATACAATATGATATAATGGTATCTCGCTAGCCCTTTCTGAGACCGCAAAACATAAATGCAGAGCACCTCTAAAGAACAAGGACTGACTAGACATTGTAATTCATGGTAAAAGAGATCCAGTCACACTCATACTCAATATCAATTAATAACAAAGCATACAAATGACGGTGGTGCTCTCTAACTGGTGCTTTTTATAAGAAGAGGGTGACTCAACAGTAAAGTAAAATAGATAGGCCCTTTGCAGAGGGAAGCATTGATTTGCAGAGATGCAAGAGCACGAGCTTTTAAAACAGGGATGGATAATAATTTTGAGTGGTATGCTTTCATTGTCAACATAACAACCGAGAGATCTCGATATCTTCCATGCTAGATACATTATAGGCGGTTCCCAAACAGAATAGTAAAGTTTTTACTCCCGTCCACCAATCAATCACACTCCACGGCGAGCCGAATCCACGGGTACCGTCCATACAAACAACAATCCTAGGGGAGTTTTGTTTCATTATATTTTTATTTGATTTTGAGCATGGAACTGGGCATTCCGAATACCAGCCACTTTCTCGTGAATGATAGTGAATCAACACAGATCGTGAGAATAACTCACCTAGCATGGAAGATACTGACAGCCCCTAGTTAGTACATGAGCGATTCGGGCATGCAAAACAGAATATTATTTGAAGGTTTAGAGTTTGGCACATGCAAATTTACTTGGAATGGCAGGTAAATACCGCATATAGGTAGGTATGGTGGACTCATATGGAACAACTTTGGGTTTATGGAAGGTGGATGCACAAGCAGTATTCCCGCTTAGTACAAGTGAAGGCTAGCAAGAGACTGGGAAGCGACCAACTAGAGAGCGGCAACAGTCATAAACATGCTTTGAGGTTAACCAACATTGAATGCAAGCATGAGTAGGATATAAATCACCATGAACATAAATATCGTGGATGCTATGTTGATTTTGTTTCAACTACATGTGTGAACATGTGCCAAGTCAAGCCACATGAATCATTCAGAGGAGGATACCATCCTATCATACTACATCACAACCATTTTAAAATGCATGTTGGCACTCAAGACAAACCATTATACACTCTTAGCTAATTAAGCGTGGCATGAGTAACTATAATCTCTAATTGTCATTGCAAACATGTTCCATCCATAATGAGCTGAATCCAGAACGATGAGCTAATCATATTTACAAAAACAAAATAGGTCGAGTTCATACCAGCTTTTCTCCATCTCAATCACTTCATCATATATCATCATTATTGCCTTTCACTTGCACGACCGAACGGTGTGAATAATAATAAGAGTGCACGTGCATTGGACTAAGCTGGAATCTGCAAACAATAACTCAAAGGAGAAGGCAAGGTAATATGGGCTCTCTGTAAAATAAACAATGAGGCATATGAGAGCCACTCAACATTTTCATCGTGGCCTTCTCCTTACGACCCAAAGAAAAGAAATTTCGAAACAATAACGGTAAAAACTATTTACACGGGAAAGCTCCCAACAAGCAAAAGAAGAACGAGAAATCTTTTTGGGTTTTCTTTTAATGCTACAACTAAACAAACTGAAAGGTAAAGCTAGAACTAATTTTTTTTTCTCAAGGTTAATTAAGCACACACGAAGAAAGCGGAAAGAAGAAATAAAATACCATGGATGATACAATGAAAATGTATAAGCACCGACAACTGGAATGAGTGTTTGAACATGAATGTAATGTCGGTGAGAAATACGTACTCCCCCAAGCTTAGGCTTTTAGCCTAAGTTGGTCTAGGGCCATGGCTGGCCCGGATAATATCCAAACTCATAGTTGGGGTTGTACTGGGTTGCAGCGGCTACCGCTTGCATGGCTACAACGTGAAGGCGAGTGGCTTTCGCCTTTCTCTCGTACTCGTTTGCCTCCTCTCTGGTTATAAAGTGTCTCCGTTTTTCCTGGAAGTTAAAGAAGGCAGGAGCAGGAAGGGTAATATGGACAGCACGCTGTCTGTCAAAAATTAGTCGGTACAGGAGGGAATGTTCGTTCCTCTCAAGAAACTGGTAGCGCACCATAGACTCATAATCAAGAAAAGCAGGTGCTAACTCAATATCATTTCCCTTTATGGGTACCCCAAGATAATTAGCTACACGGGTGGCGCAAATCCCGCCAAAGAAATCTCCTTCTTTAGCATTTTTATGTAGCCTCCTAGCAACAATAGCCCCCAAGTTATATCGTCTATCGCCCATGACCGCACTCTTAAGAATACTAAGATCAGGTACACAAAGGTGGCTATGATCATGTTTACCGTTAATACATCTACCTATGAAGAGAGCAAAATAGTGTATAGCAGGAAAGTGAATGCTCCCCGAGGTGGCCTGTGTAATGTTTCTAGTTTCTCCCACACTGATGCTAGCAAGGAAATCATTATATTCAGTTTTGTGAGGATCACTATGGCTGCCCCATTGTGGGATTTTGCATGCATCATTAAAATCTTCCAGGTGCATGGTATATGATTCATCATAAAGATTAAATAGAACAGAATGATTATTACGCCTGGATGAAAATTCAAATCTCCGCACGAAGGAATCAGTGAGTTGATAATATTGCTTGCATTGGTCTGAAACGAAGTCTTCAAGGCCAGAATTTTGTATGTACGCGTAAAATTCTTCCTTGAAACCGGCTTGAACCATGAATTGATTCGATGGCCATTCACAAGGCCGCACTTGAGCTTCCCTCGGTGGTTCAAAGTCGGGCTCACGTATCGCAGGTCTCGGGGTCTTCTTGCTCGAGGAACCACCTTGGTATATTCTCCTCAACATTTTTCTTTCTCTGAATTTTTTTGAAATATTTAGTGACTCAAAGTAAAGGTGAACAAAACTCAACAAAACTAATAGCAACTATTCCCACAAGTGCCTAGAGGCTATATCATGCATCAAAACTACTTGGGACCATACAAATTTGACATGCAAGCTCAAGAACAAGGTCACCACAGCAGCAAAAATTTGCAATATATAAAGCACTAGAACAAAAACTAATTGGACCATTGGAGGAGTCACATACCGAAGAACAATCCCCCAAAACAGTTTTGCGAATGGAGCTTTGCACAAGGAGATCGAAAATAGCAGCAAAATGAGCTAGAACACGGGTTTGAGCAATGGTGGGATTTTTTCTGGAGGAAGACGAAGTGGATGGTGGCTGAAATAAGTGAGGGGGCCCTACGTGGGACCCACAAGCCAGAGGTGTCGTGCCCAGGGGGGGTGGTCGCGCCCTGCAGGCTTGTGACCCACTGGTACAACCCCCTGATGTGTTCTCAATGCCAAAAATTCTTAAATATTCCAGAAAAAATCATACTACATTTTCAGGTCATTTGTAGGACTTTTATTTTCAGGTCACTTTTTTATTGCACGGATAAAACAGAAAACAGAAAAATAATGATGTTTTTACTATAATTAACTCTAAATAACAGGAAGTAAGAGTTGGGTACAGAAGGTTGTGCTTTCTAGATTCATCCATCTCATGCCCGTCAAAAAGAATCCATCAATAAGGTTGATCAAGTCTTATTGACCAACTTTTTTCGAATGACACGGAACCGGAGAATTTTCGAATAACACTAGGTTACCTCAATGGGGATATGCATGTCCCCAACAATAAGTATATCATATTTCTTTTTGGCAGTAGGGAGAGGGAATTCAAAATCTCCAATAATAATCGTTGAAATTTTTCCAATGGAGTTGATACTATGAACATGAGGTTGTTTCTTCGGAAAGTGTACCGTATGCTCATTACCATTAACATGAAAAGTGACATTGCCTTTGTTGCAATCAATAACAGCCCCTGCATTGTTCAAAAAGGGTCTACCAAGGATGATCGACATACTGTCGTCCTCAGGAATATCAAGAATAACAAAGTCCGTTAAGATAGTAATGTTTGCAACCACAACAGGCACATCCTCGCAAATACCGATGGGTAAAGCGGTTTATTTATCAGCCATTTGCAAAGAGATTTCAGTAGGTGTCAACTTATTTAAATCAAGTCTACGATATAAAGAGAAAGGCATAACACTAACACCAGCTCCAAGATCACATAAAGTGGTTTTAACATAATTTCTTTTAATAGAGCATGGTATAGTAGGTACTCCGGGATCTCCTAATTTCTTTGGTACTCCACCCTTAAAAGTATAATTAGCAAGCATGGTGGAAATCTCAGCTTCCGGTATCTTCCTCTTATTTGTCACAATAACTTTCATATACTTAGCATAAGGAGAGATTTTCAGAATATCAGTCACGCGCATACGCAAAAAGGCAGGTCTCAGCATTTCAACAAAGCGCTCAAAGTCCTCATCGTCCTTTTTCTTGGATGACTTAGGAGGAAAGGGCATGGGTTTCTGAACCCAAGGCTCTCTTTCTTTACCATGCTTCCTAGCAACAAAGTCTCTTTTGTCATATATTTTGTTCTTAGGTTGTGGGTTATCAAGATCAACAGCAGGTTCAATCTCCACATCATTATCATTACTAGGTTGAGCATCAACATGAACATCATCATTAATATTATCACTAGGCTCATGCTCATCACCAGATTGTGTCTCAGCGTCAGAAATAGAAATATCATTGGGGTTTTCATGAGTACCTATAACAGGTTCACTAGCAGCATGCAAAGTGCTATCGTCATTCTTTTTCCCTTTATTACTAGGACGATTAGGTGCATCAGAATTAATTCTCTGAGAATCTTGCTCAATTCTCTTAGGATGGCCCTCAGGATACAAAGGTTCCTGAGTCATTTTACCACATCTAGTCACAACTCTAACAGAATGATCATTGTTCTTACCATTCATCTCATTAAGAAAATCATTTTGTGCCTTAAGTACTTGTTCTACTTGAGTAGTTACCATGGAAGCATGTTTACTAATAGGCTTAAGATCATTGATAGTTCTACTCGTATAATCACCTAAGCGATCAAGCATGTAAGCATTGTGTTTCAATTGTCTACTAACATAAGCATTGAAATTTTCTTGCTTAACAATAAAGTTATCAAACTCATCCAAGCATTTGCTAGCAGACTTATTATAAGGAATATCACCTTCATCAAATCTACGGAGAGAATTTACCTCTACTACCTGTGTCGGGTTATCAAGACCATGTATTTCTTCAATAGGTGGTAGATTCTTAACATCTTCAGCATTAATATCTTTTTCTTTCATAGATTTCTTTGCCTCTTGAATATCTTCAGGACTGAGAAATAGAATACCTCTTTTCTTCGGAGTTGGCTTTGGAGGTGGTTCGGGAATAGTCCAATCATTATCATTGCTCAAAATATTATTCAATAGTAGTTCAGCTTGTTCAATAGTTCGTTCCCTGAAAACACAACCAGCACAACTATCTAGGTGGTCCCTAGAAGCATCGGTTAGTCCATTATAAAAGATATCAAGTATTTCGTTTTTCTTGAGAGGATGATCAGGCAAAGCATTAAGTAATTGGAGAAGCCTCCCTCAAGCTTGTGGGAGACTCTCTTCTTCAATTTGCACAAAGTTAAATATTTCCTGCAAGGCAGCTTGTTTCTTATGGGCAGGAAAATATTTTTCAGAGAAGTAGTATATCATATCCTGGGGACTACGCACACAACCAGGAGCAAGAGAATTAAACCATATCTTAGCATCACCCTTTAATGAGAAAGGAAACAACTTAAGAATATAGTAATAGCGAATTTTTTCCTCATGAGTGAATAGGGTGGCTATATCATTCAATTTAGTAAGATGTGCCACAACAGTTTCAGATTCATAACCATGGAAAGGATCAGATTCAACCAAAGTAATTAACTCAGGATCGACAGAGAATTCATAATCCTTATCAGTAACAAAGATAGGTGAAGTAGCAAACTTAGGATCATATTGCATTCTAGCATTCAAAGATTTTTCCTTCCACTTGCATAGCAATTTCTTAAGATCATCTCTATCCTTACAAGCAAGAAAGTCCCTAGCTACCTCTCCTTCCATAACATAACCCTTAGGTATATTAGGCAGTTCATATCTAGGAGAGCTAGGTCTAGCAGGTGTCTCATAGTGTTCAGTTTCAATAATTTCATCAGATTCAGAAATATCATCAGTTTCAGCATTGACTCTAGCAATTTGTTCATCAAGAAATTCACCCAGTGTCACAGTATTATCAAGCAAGGTAGCATAATAAACATCATGCATAGCAGAAGTGGTATCATCAATTACTTGCGACATATCATAATTACTAGCAGGTGGTGGTGTCGCAAGTTTACTCATCACAGAAGGTGAATCAAGTGCAGAGCTAGATGGCAGTTCCTTACCTCCCCTCGTAGTAGAGGGATAGATCTTGGTTTTTGGGTCTTTCAGATTCTTCATAGTGATCAACAGATATAAATCCCAAGTGACTCAGAGAATAGAGCTATGCTCCCCGGCAACGGCGCCAGAAAAAGGTCTTGATAACCCACAAGTATAGGGGATCGCAACAGTTTTCGAGGGTAGAGTATTCAACCCAAATTTATTGATTCGACACAAGGGGAGCCAAAGAATATTCTCAAGTATTAGCAACTGAGTTGTCAATTCAACCACACCTGAAAGACTTAATATCTGCAGCAAAGTATTTAGTAACAAAGTAGTATGGAAGTAACGGTAATAATGGCAAAAGTGACAGTAGCAGTAATGTAGTGATTGTGACAGTAGCAACGGAAAAGTAACTTAGCAAAGACCAATATGTGAAAAGCTCGTAGGCAATGGATCAGTGATGGATAATTATGTCGGATGGCATTCATCATGCAACAGTTATAACATAGGGTGATACAGAACTAGCTCCAATTCATCAATGTAATGTAGGCATGTATTCCATATATAGTCATACGTGCTTATGGAAAAGAACTTGCATGACATCTTTTGTCCTACCCTCCCGTGGCAGCGGGGTCCTAATGGAAACTAAGGGATATTAAGGCCTCCTTTTAATACAGAAACAGACCAAAGCATTAGCACTTAGTGAATACATGAACTCCTCAAACTACGGTAATCACCGGAAAAGAATCCCAGTTATTGTCACCCTGGGGGATGCGGATCATAACTCGTAATAGGTGTCTACAACTTGCAAGATAGGATCAAGAACACATATATATTCATGAAAACATAATAGGTTCAAATCTGAAATCATGACACTCGGGCCCTAGTGGCAAGCATTAAGCATAGCAAAGCCATAGCAACATCAATCTCAGCACATAGTGGATACTAGGGATCAAACCCTAACAAAACTAACTCGATTACATGGTAGATCTCATCCAACCCATCACCGTCCAGCAAGCCTACGATGGAATTACTCACGAACGGCGGAGAGCATCATGAAATTGGTGATGAAGGATGGCTGGTGATGACGACGGCATCGATTTCCACTCTCCGGAGCCCAAATCAGACTCCAGATCTGCCCTCCTGAGGAAGAACAGGAGGTGGCGGCGGCTCCGTATCGTAAAACGCGATGAACTCTTCTCTCTGATTTTTTTCTCCCCGAATAGGAATATATAGAGTTGGAGTTGAGGTCGGCGGAGCTCCAGGGGGCCCACAAGATAGGGGGGGCACACCCTAGGGGGGCCGCCCCCCTGGCTTGTGGCTAGGTGGTGGACGACCTCCTCCGGTTGATTCTTCCACCAGTATTTTTTATTAATTCCAAAAATATTCTCCGTAAATTTTCAGGTCAATCCGAGAACTTTTATTTCTGCACAAAAATAACACCAAGGCAATTTTGCTAAAAACAGCGTCAGTCCGGGTTAGTTCCATTCAAATCATGCAAATTAGAGTCCAAAACAAGGGCAAAAGAGTTTGGAAAAGTAGATACGATGGAGACGTATCAAACTTCAGCACACAAAACTCAACAAAACCATCATGAGACCCGTTAGTATAGTAAACATATCAAATAATTTAGGTACTGTTATAAATTGATTATTATTTTATTATTGCATAAGATATTATATTCTAACTTCTCCATGTCTTATACCCCCCTATACAATCCATAGCATCATCAAAACGAGCAAACTATGCAAGCAAAAACAGAATTTGTCTAAAACAGAATAGTCTGTAAAGATCTGTAGAGAGCCTATACTTATTTAACTCCAAAAATTCTGAAAAATTAGTAAAGCCTGAATAATTTGTATATAAGTAACTTGTAAAAATTTCAGATCAAAAAGAAGTTCCAGTAAAATCAGAGAAATTCTGCACTAGACGCTGGTGTTTCTGTGTTTGCATCGTATCAATTTTACTCATCTTGTGAGCCATCCCAAAGGCTTTACTTAGCACAAACACTAATTTAAACATAAAAACACAATAATTACAGAGGCAATAATCATGGTATCACACACAAACTGAAAGTAGAAAGGAAAATTAAAGATAACTATTTGGTTGCCTCCCAACTAGCGCTATTGTTTTACGCCCCTAGCTAGGCATAATGCATAGTTTCAAGTATAGTCATAATCATGAGAAAGATTCATCATGCTATAATCATATTCCCTTCTCTCAGCAGAAAGTTTTCTAATAGGCAAGCAAAAATAGTTGAAGGGACTAAACTTCACAACACAAGGATACGTGAGATCTATCTCCGGAGGAGAAGGAGGCTCCTCCTTAGACTTTTCATAAGTGATATTAAATTCTTCATTGTATAGGTTCCGATAGAGATACTTCCTTAATTTCATCTCAAGTTCATAATCCAATCCAAGATTTGGAAGAATAATTTTGTCGGGGTACACAAACAGGGGTGTTTATTTCCCCCTGACTTGTGCACGGACGACTACCCTCCGACCTGATGCCAAGGCCAATCCAAGCCAGAGAAGCCGCTCTAAGTACGATCAAGGAGCGCATCAAGAAGACCAAGACCCCATCAGAGGCAGCCTATGCTGGCTAGCAACGCCGGCAAACTCAATGCAATGGCCCAGGAGGGGCCCAAACCACGCCAGCCACGTCCCCGGTGCCTGCCAGGGACCGAAGCACACACACCTTCAAGAAGACCCGGCAAGCCATCCCCCGGCAGGCTCGAGCCGATCGGCCACCGCTCCACCGCATCGCAACGCCAGTCACTTGTCGATGCGGTGTCGAGCCATCAGGTGGCTAAGTGGCTCTCACTAAGCATGTGGCGACACACCGGAAGACATATTATATCCACATGACACCCGTCCAGAAGCGTGTCAAGACACTAAGCAACAGGCAACCAAGCGGTGGTAAGAGCTTGCCGGGGATGCACCCCCGCACGCCACCTAGGCTAGCATTTATGGCATTTTGTCCTAAGTGCCAGAGTTAGGTATGATAGCACTGTTAGCTATCTAATCACTAGATAATGTCTGTTTTGCGACTGTGGTTGCCCCTTAACCTATAAAAGGAGGCCCAAGGCAACCTAGCTCAAGATTCGGACCTTTGGACACTTGTACTAGCGTAGCAGCTCACCCGAAGGCATCCCTCATCGGGTTTGAGCCCTGCGCAATCGTCGTGTTCCCCCATCCAATCCACCAAAGTAGGAGTAGGGTTTTACACTTACCAGCGGCCCAAACCTGGGTAAATCACCAGCGTCCATTCGCCGTGCTGTCCCATGGTCTCTGCTCTTTGTGCAACGTGACCTCCCCTGCCGAACCACAAGGGACCCGCGGTCCCATAGGTGATCGTGTGCATCCTGCCCCGACAAATTTGGTCATTGTATTTGGAAATTTTATCAATCAAGACATTAGGTGGAACCTTTTTCATAAGGTTTTCATTATAAGCAACATAGTCCGTTGATCTTAATCTACTTATTTCTTCCAACTCATAGAGGATTCCCTCTATTGGTGGGCACTCACCTTTGATCCTATAATGAGCAACTATTTCTCTTGCTTGCTGCATAATGTGATTAAATTCATGAATGAGAAATATTGTAGCCAACCATTTAGTAGGAGCATGTTGAATATTAGAGAACTCTAGAAACAACCATTGTATGGAGGGATGCATATGAACGACGTGTCTTTCCAATTCAACTATGAGCAAAGATATGGAATCCGCATAACTAGTTGTTCTAGCAAGAATAGATCCTCCTATTAAGGGTAATGAGCCAGAGCAAGTGAAAAAATCTTGGATCACACTTTTTCCAATGATATTACCGCTACCAATACGGAATTTCTTTGTTTGCATAATAGGTTCTACTTTAGAAGGATCATCATCCGCAAGATTATCAAGTTTTTCCTTAGCAACTTCATCAAAGTTTCTTTTAGCATTATCATTGAGAGGTGAAGTTGAATGTTCTAAGGCTTCCGCACTAGAGGCGGAAGTATCACTAGTTTCAAACTCAGACATGATAGCAACTTTCAAACAAACGAAACAAGCAAACAAGCAAAGATAAATATTTTTGTATTTTTTTGATTTTTATGAAGCAAGCAAAATATAAAAGCAAATAAAAAGTAGAACAAGTGAATCATAATTTGTGCAAAGTTACTTGATAGTAAGTTGGTGATACTCCCTGGCAACGGCACCAGAAATCCTTCCTGATACTTGTGATCTGCGTTGGGTTTTCCATGAAGAGGAACATGTGATGCAACACAGTATAGATAAGTATTTCCCTCAGTTGAGAACCAAGGTTTATCGAAACAATAGGAGTATCATGCAACCCCCGTCTTCAGCGACTGCACACAAAGAAGCAAACACTTTTACCCAAGGCGGGCAAGAGGGTTGTCAATCCCCTTGGACTCGTTATTTGCAAGCTAGTGAAGTATGTAGATGAAAGTTGAATATTGTAAATTGCAAAATAAAATAAAAGAAAATAAATGGCAGCAATGTAATGAAAGCTTTGGTAAATATATAAGTGAATAGACCTGGGGGCCGTAGTGTTCATGTAGATGAAAGTTGAATATTGTAAATTGCAAAATAAAATAAAAGCAAATAAATGGCAGCAAGGTAACGAAAGCTTTTGTAAATATATAAGTGAATAGACCCGGGGGCCATAGTGTTCTCTAGTGTCATCTCTCATGTAGTAGGCATACGGTGGGTAAACAAATTACTGTGGGGCAATTGATAGAAAAGCACATAGTTATGCAATCTTTATTCACAACAATGATCATGTGTATATATGCATCACGTCCATAAACAAATAGGCCGACTCCCACCTAAACCTATTACTATTACTCCACGTCGATAGCGCTTCTATGCTTGCCTCTTTAAGTATTAAGATCATGACAAACAGAGTAATGCTTGGAGAACGATGACATGGTGTAGACAAAGAGAATTCAATCGATATGAATTAACCCCATCGTTTTAACCTTAGTGGCAACAATAAAAAGACATATCTTGTCCCCTTCTGTCACTGGGATATAAAAACCCATCAGATTGAACCCACTACAATGCGCCCCTCTCACTGAAGAAATATCAATCTAGTTGGCCAAACTATTTCAATAGATCGGAGAGATTTACGAAGCTATAATAATCATGCAAATAAGAATCATAATAGAAATCAGAAAGGACTCAAATCTTTTTCCTGAATAATATTAACATAAACCCACAATTCACCGGATCCCAACAAACGCAACGAACAAAGTGATTACATCGAATAGATCACCGCGAAGATGCGTTGAACTTTGTATTGAAGATCAAGAGAGAGAGAGAGAGAGGTACTAACTATGGACCCGTAGGTCTGTAGGGAACTATTCACACATCACCATGAGAGCAGCAAGGTTGATGAAGAGGCCCTTCGTGATCGACCCCCCTCTGGCAGGGCAACAGAACAGGGCTCCAGATGGGCACATGGTGGAACAGATACTTGCAGTGGCGGAAAAAGTGTTTTAGGAGGCTCTCTAGGGTTTTGGGGATTTATTGGAATTTATAGGCCAGAGAGGGGTGCCGGGAGACGCCTGAGGGGGCCACCACATAACAGGGCACGACCACCCCCCTAGGCGCGCCCTGTTGTGTGGTGGCTCCCTTGTGGAGTCTCCAGCCTCCTCATGAAGCTTCCAGGTCTTCTTTTAGTCCAGAAAAAATCATAAAACAGTTTCGGGGCAATTGGACTTTGTTTTGTACTGTAAACCTGAAAAGTCAAAACATGCAGAAAATAGCAAATGGCACTCGTCACTGGGTTAATAGGTTAGTGCTCAAAAATAATATGAATTGGTAAATAATCATCCAAAAAGCATCCTAGAATGATAATATTATAGCACGGAACAATCAAGATTATAGATACGTTGGAGACGTATTACCTTGGCACAAGCCTAGCTGTTGTTGGATTTCCCTCCTGCGCCAGAGAAGCTGGAGGAGTGGAGGGCTACTATTCAGAGCCTCCTCTGCTACGCAAACCGCGACAACACAGAGAAGGGGGACCTTCACAAGCGCACCCCACTACACCAATGAGGCCAGCCGGCGAGCGGAGTGTTGGCGGAGCACCTACGGGCCAGAGGTTGACGAGCTAGCGCTAGGAGCACCGGGAAGCATGCCTTACGAGATGGGCTGCTCCATGTTCACTCGTGAGCTGCGGCAAGTCTGCTGGCCCTCCTCCAAGACCTTCAAGCCCGACCTGCGGGACAAATACGACGACAAGGTTAGTCCGTTAGAGTTCCTTAGCATATACACCATTGTGGTGCAGGCTGCCGGGGGAGATGACGAGAAAGTGTTCGCCAACTACTTCTCGTTGGCGCTCAAACCCAACGTTAGGAGTTGGCTCATGAAATTACCGGAGCGCTCCATTTACTCCTGGGTGGACTTGTGCATCTATTTTGTTAGTGCTTACCGTGGGGGTCACAAGCTCCTTGGTCAGCCCAGCGACTTGCACGTGCTCCCCCAGAGAGACGACGAGTTGCTCCTCAAGTACATACAACGTTTCATCGGCATGCAGCACAACATCCCCGACATCCATCCTACCGCCATCATTGTTGCGTTCCATACGAACATGTGCAACAGGCAGATGCATGAGGAGATGAGCATCAACAAGGAGCGCGACATCGCGGAGCTTTATGCTCTGGCCAACAAGTGCGCACGCGCTGAAGAGGGGAGGCGACTCCCAGGGAAGGATGCCAGCGCGAAGGTCGACTCCGACGATGACGACGCATCCAACTCCAAGAAGAAGGGCCCAAAGCGCAATCGCAAGTGCAAAGGCAAGGCAGTGATGG
Organism: Elymus sibiricus; assembly: GCA_039707655.1. Classification (NCBI taxonomy): domain Eukaryota; kingdom Viridiplantae; phylum Streptophyta; class Magnoliopsida; order Poales; family Poaceae; genus Elymus; species Elymus sibiricus. The sequence continues at coordinate 336,771,270 of CM077675.1, read as the reverse complement.
TCGTCGAAGGCTCCAGCAACAACAATGCTGGCAAGAAAGCCAAGGTTGAAGGGTCCAGCAACGACACTGTCGTCTGCACCTGTGTCCATGAGGCTGCAGCGGGCGACAAGAAAGACAAGACCGACGGGCCATACGGCAAGATCCACCGCACCAAGGGCCATGATCTCCATGAGTGCAGGCAAGTTGAACAGCTTGCCGAGAAGAAAAAAGAAGAATACGAGAAGCACGACAAGGAGAAGGCCCAAGACAGTGTTGGTGGTTCCGGCAAGGAACACGGTGGCTGCGGATGTCGCCGCAGCAAGGCCAAGCAGCAAAAGAAGAAGCCTGCTAGGGGTCGTGACAAGAAAGAAGGAGAAGAGGATGATGATGGCAATGAGGAAGAGTCACACACAACGAGTTCCAGAAGGCGACAGACGCCATGTGCATTGACGGAGGTGCATCTTTGCATTCCTCTCACCGGCAACTCAAGCAATGGGCCCGGGAGATCAATGCTGTGGAACCGGCAATGGAGGCCCAGAAGCCACTCACGTGGTCCAACACACCCATCATCTTTGACGCCGAGGACCACCCTGAGCACACCACCGCGATCGGTGCTTGCCGTCGTTGGTTTCACCAACAATACGCAACCTTAAGGTGACAAAGATGCTGGTTGACGGTGGGGCCGGCTTGAACTTGATCTCTCCATAAGTGCTCAAGAGGCTGCAAATTCCCGATAGCGACCTCAAGCAGACGGGCACCTTTCAAGGAATCAACCCAGGGAGGAGTCAGATCAAGGGCAAGATCACCTTGCCGGTGACGTTCGGCAGCGAGCTCAATTTCAGGACGGACAAGATCGTCTTCGACGTCGTCAAGATACCACTACCGTACAATGGAATCCCCGGTTGGCCGACTCTGGCAAAATTCATGGCGGCATCCCACTATGCATACAACACGCTGAAGATGCCAGGGCCGATCAAGCTCTTCCAGGAGGCAGTTGCAGCATTTGTCGGCAAAGGTCCCGAGGGGAAGAAAGACAAGAGTACCGGTAAGACCTCTGGCAAGGACTCAGGGAAGCGCGCCACAGAGGGCAGCACACCCGTTGAGGACCTGTCGGAGAGCTCTACCGCCAGAAGCAAGAAAACCAAGGTAGCTACCCCCAAGATGAAGCAAGTCTTTGCGATGGAGGATGGCTCAAGCGGCACTTTCACCATAAGTACCACTCATTATTATAAATAGGAAAGCGCGCTCGTTGCCTTCCTATAGGTGAATGTCGATGTGTTTGCGTGGCAACCATCTGACATCCCCGGTGTTCCTAGGGAGATAATTGAGCACCACCTTGCTGTCTGTCCTCATGTGAGACATGTCACGCAGAAGGTCAGGAAGCAAGACTTGGAGCGGCAAGAATTTATCGCAGAAGAAATCAAGAAGTTGGAAGCGCCAGGTTTGATCAGAGGAGTGATCCATCCCAGGTGGCTAGCCAATCCAGTTGTTGTACGTAAGCAGAATGGGAAGTGGCAGCTTTGTATTGATTTCACTTATCTTAATAAAGCTTGCCCCAAAGATCGTTTCCATTTGACGCGTATCGACCAGATTGTGGACTCCACAGCCGGCGAATTGCTCTCTTTTCTTGATGCCTATTCTGGTTATCATCAGATTTTCATGGCCGGGAGAGGACGGTTGTCCGCACGCCATCTACGAGTGGGAGGAGGGAGATGATGACTGTCAACATATCGTCGAGGAGGCCGCTGATAAAGTCTAGGCCTGTTGGAGGCGCTTGCGGTTCTAGCTTGACCCGCCTCCGCTCGATGGCAGCCTCGTTTGCCACCTCCGAAGTCTCGTCGACGGTTGCATTTTCTGACATGAGTAGAGGAGTGGGAGGATGGGGATTATGTATTTAGAACAACAAAGAAGAATAGTGTATTGGTAATTAGAAGTTACTAGGTAGGAACAGACTTAACAGATTCAGAAAATGAAACCCCAATTGGTTGCTTAAATACTACACAATTACGTTGATATTGCTACGTAAGTCAACATGAAGATACTTGCAAGAACACTTACTTCAAACAAAGTACGGACGGATGATGTCGTCAGGGAAGTTAGCATTTTTCATATGACCAGGCTCATTTAGGTGCAGTGTAATTTTAGTGACAACTTTGAGTACATAAAACATAGAAACTTTTGTCCAAAGGCCGCGTCAAAATAGGAGTGACAATCTTCATCAACTTTTATAGAAGCAACGATTGTAAATCCATGGTTTGTGTTCAATATGACATCCCTAGATTCTTCAGTTATGTAAAGGGCAAGATTTTGTACTACAATTGTTGTTGCAAAGCAAGGGATGTACTGCGGGAAATGATAAGATTATTAAATAACTGGGTAACATGCTGATATGGGAGTAATCTATCTATTATATATAAAAAGTACTTTATGAACTATTTACGGGCTATTAGAAAAAAGAAAATTGTCCTATAAAATCCCAGAATAATTAGAAACATCTAGCCTTTCATTATGTGGGCCTGTTTCATTAACATTATAATTAACGGTTGAGATCTGATTTTATTAGGCATGGACATAACTCACGTTGTTTTAGAGCTGGCAGAACTCACGTTACAACTAGGGGTACGTAAGGGCTTTCATTATGTGGGCCCTATTCCGTTTAGCATCATAACTAACAATTGAGATCAATCTATGTATTATATTATTGTAAAACGATAGAAAACGAACGGCTCAAATGTAATTATAGAAAAAGAGTTAAAAAGATTGAATGAGATTTGCAAGAAATTAGTATCTGCTTTTTTCCTTACCTCATACGTTTCCAGCCTTAATTAGTAAAACAAACAATCGCTAGGCTCACGGAATTAGAATCGGTCGGACAAGCAAAATACCATGGGTTCGTATGCAAAGAGGCAACTGGAAAAAAGAAAAGCTGCAGTCGGGACTCAATACGTATAGGTGTCTTTCCTTATAACTCATCGTAAGTGCTTTGCTACGTGAACTCATCATAAGCGCTGATAAAAGGTACTTCCCACAACCGAATTTTAATTAAAAAAAATAAGGTGCAGATATACAAGTACGTATACCATAGATCACATGATTATACTAGGACACCTGGATTGTAAGAAGTAACACGTAGATAGTCCCAAATCAAGGGCGTGATACACCCAGCGACGTACGGATGTTGCCGGTCTCGGATGAACGAAGGCATCGTAGATACTCAGCTATAAAAGACAACAGGCCCAAGCCCGAACCGCCATGCAGGACGATGGCGATCTCCTACTCATCCGAGGCTCGGCCAAATACTCAGGAAATTGAGGTCACGATACACACCAGGAACGTCGACATGTTGCCGAGACTCAAATCAAGGGCGCACCCAGCCACGCATGGATACGGATGTTGCCGACACATTGGATGAACAAGGCATCGTCAGATGCTCATCTATGACAGACAACACGCCCAAGCACGAACCGCCATGCATGACGATGGCTATCTCCTACTCATCCGAGGCTCGGCCAAACACTCTGGAAATTGAGATCACGATACACACCAGGCACGTCGACATGTTGCCGAGACTTTGGATGAAGGAAGGCATCGTCAGATGCTTAGTTGTACAACATGGAAAACAACGTCGTCAATTACGTCTATTACACAATAAGCGGCTCGCGGATGGACAACGCCATGATAAAGCATTCAGAAAAAATGAAGGAACCACGACGGCCATCAATGTTGGGTAATATCCGCTTGCAAGAACTTCTTCTCCATGTGTTTCTTCACACAAGAGCTGTCAGAAGAGCAGCAATGTTCATCAATTTCTATGTTGATAAATTTTTTCTTCCGTGTGATTCAGCTCTCCCGAATTTGAAGTCAGTACTTATAATTACAAAATTGTATTGATAAATAATTTACTATAGCACGTTTGCGAGTCAATACGATACTATCGAGCATAATACCCAAAGACATTCAAATTTGTCAAGTAGATTACTTACCATGAATTAATTAACCAGTTAAATCAAGGACAAGATATGTTAAAACAGTACTAACCAACAAGCTTCACATATGTACAAGATTTTTTTTATAATAGCAAAGCAAAACAGTAAATACTATTTTCGTACACTAAGATATTCATTTGCTCATTATCTACGAAATTAAGACTAGCGGTAGCTATCTTGGGACCAAATCCTTAATAGTGATAAGACAATACATATAAATATACTATTTTTAAAGGATTAAATGGATGAGACTCCAGGCCGTTGGGAGGATAACACAAAACTGTTAACAAACTGCATATCCACAAGATAAACTGGGCACTACCGCTGGGAGCAGCCATTCATGAGTTAAATCATAAATATCACTATATTAGATAGACAAAGATGGTCTTAATAAGGAATCGTTTAGACTTTTAGGGTGTGCTAGACTGAAGGATGGGGATAATGCAAATAACTTCTATATATGATGGTAAAATGTTTGCTACATAACTGTTGAAGCAGTTACAACATTTAGAAGTCTCCAGAATGAAAAGCCAATGGAAAAACATCTAAGAAAGACTAACCTTACATAAAATTGAATGTAAACTTCAACTGCTCTATAACATAAAGAAATAAATTATTATATATACTCCAAATGAAAATTCGTGTAGAAAGTATAGCTGCGCAAAGAATATTGTAGATTAAGCCATTATACTGTAACTTGAGTTTTAAGTTCTTTTAAATAGAGAGATTGATTTACCCGAGCCCGGTCTATAATATCTGGTGCACCTGAAATTTTTAAATAAATAAATAGAAAATATGGTGATTACTTAGTCTCTTCCCGCTTGGTTACTTGATCGCATAGAGTGATACACACTATTTACATGTATCACTTCCTAAATAACTACCCGAGGTGTTCTGGTATAGATAGTCATATACACGTTAAATAAATCTACAGTATAAACAATGAAATTCTATATACTCAAATACAGACACATGGTGAATGGTCAGTCGCACAAAGAATATTTTATGCAAATAGACATTCTATTGTAAACTACATTTTGGGTAATTAAAACCAAGTTCGATGGACTCGAGTGCATATCGGTGATATACAAGGTGTGCATCTGAAAATACGTCGAACAAACAAAACAGTGCAGAAAATGAAACACAAAATGTCATTGCTTAAGCGTAGACTACTGATGCTTGATTACATAGAGTCAAAGTATTCACTACATGTAGACCTCTCACGTATTGTCAACATGTTTTTTAGTAACACGTGTAAATATGACAGGTGTTTGTTTTTACATCACTAGTTATGCATGAATTCCGAGGTAAAGTGAATCATGCATTTATTTATACACTTCTGAAATATTTCTATGGAGCAACTAAAAAGCAATTCATATGTAAGTACACATATTATTTACATACAAATCAAAGCCCATAAGCCACGGTGTTTTGTTTCAGCATGCTAGAGGGAATATGAGGATGAAATGGATGATGGGGTGAGGGGGCGAAGGGTCGCCTTATTGCCCTGAAAGCTCATTGGAGAAATCCCCCGCGTCGTACCGTCGGCGATAATGCTTCTCAAGCGATTCTATCAATAATGTCGCACTTAGGGTTTGATGTCGGCCAAACACATTCGAGAAATCCTCCGCGTCGTACCGTCGTCCAAAGTTAGAAGAGGAACTATGCGACGTCGGATTAGATCAAGAGAATGAAACATCAAGTACCTTATAAGCTTTAAAACACTGCGTCGGGAATTATTATAAGGATATAATATGAATGCTCATTCTGAAAGAAAAGATAATCCAAACAATCTTAATGTAAAATAAGTACAATCAATTATTCTTTAAAGTCTTTTTTATACATAGTCTCAATGCAATAAAAATCGAATGCAACACAAAGATCTATAATATTAAACCTTATATAATGCCAATTTTACCAATTTAAATTCAAGACAACGTGACAGATAAAACATTTATGAAAGCTAGCCGCGCAAATGCGCGGGCCACTCTGCTAGTTAAAAGAACAGTACATCAGTTGAAATCAAATGACAAAAAATTATAAATAAACAGATAATGTAACCATGATGGCATGCAAATATGAGATTAATCGAAAGAACAATACATCATTAATTTGCCTAATATAGAAGAAGAAGAAATCCCCTTTAACGTATATGTTGCAGGTGGCACATTTCATCCAAATGTATCAGTATAAAGTATAGGTTCATAAAAAGTAGGACATGCCAACCAAGGTAGGGTGAGATTGAACATATTGTGCGCTTCATGAAGTCATCTGGAACGGTGAGATGGAACTCCTCGGCTGTCTGGCCGAGCCCGTATAGCCCTAATGTGTCCTTGCACTGTACGCTCTATGAATAAAAACCTTCGAATCAGCTAGAGGAAAAATGAATCCACAACGATTTCGGTCGGGTGATCAAAAGGGGCAGACAGCCTATGATAAGAGATGAGCGGATATTTCAACAAATTAGTTACCTGGTTCTCCATGAGCAAAAAAACAAGTACCAAAGATTCCCCAATCGGGCTGAGCTGGGTCAACGGCGAGCAACGTCAAAAAAAGTGAGTGCCGATAGGCCGCAGCAAGCGGCGGTGTCGAAATGCGGTGAGGTTTGGTGGCAGCCGGCGGCGACGGCAGGCGTCGAGCTAAGTGGTTGCCACGGCATTAGGCGGTGACATGCAGAGTCGGGTAGGAGTACTGTAGTGTAGGTGCTACTGGGGACGGGGAGGGGCCGGCGAGGTGAAGGTTTTGTGACGTGGCGGTGGTGAGGGTTTTCTGTCTCAGAATAATGTGCTTTCGAGGCAATGGTTTGGTAGACCCAACCGTGTGTGATAAATCGTAAATATCACTCCAGGGAAAGTGCGCTTCGGAGGCAATGGTTTGGTAGACCCAACCGTGTGTCATAAATCGTAAATATCACGCCACAAAAATGCGCTTCAGAGTCAACTTTTTTTTGAACCTGGAGGCAACGGTTTGGTAGACCCAACCATGTGCAATAAATCATAAATATCAGATGTTTTGAGGTCGATATAGAAAGCCATTCTATCTGTGTACATCCTACGATGCAGACGTGCGATTCGTGGGGATGCGTTCTGGCCAATTAGAACACAAGTGACGCAGGACAACGGAAGTCATCGCACACAGTTCAAATCTGGGGGGAAATTACTCACACTAAACATTCACCCTAATATGCACTGTATGTGTTCAATTTTTTTGCCAACTCCAACACGAAGTTGTGTGTGTTCTGTGCAAATGGTTGCTAGTATAAATTTATGTAGGAAGACACAAAGTAACATAGATGATTCACGATGATAAGCTGTGTGTGTTGTGGGCAATCATAGGTTGGTCTAAGAGAAGCATAAAATCGAATCAACCAAACTGATTGCAGCTCAAGACTGCAAGTACATTGCACAATTAGTTCATTACACATAGTCTCACAAACATATAGTTCAACCGATAAGCATATATAGTCAAGCATAGATATAATACACACAAACTAGATGGCTTCAATCCAACATCTCATCTTCATGCTCGAAAGTTAATTAAGATTCTGCAGGTACTCAGCGTACGCGGCGTGCGCCACCCTGCGAGAATTCTTCTGCCTGAAGGAGCCAACGACTCGTCCTCTTGCATGCACCAGAACACTTGCATACACGTTGTTGAGCCTTTGGTCGCAGAACGGGCATCCATAGCCCCCATTCTTCCGGACACGCCTGAGCTTTTCCCCTCGAACCTCTCCTAGACTTCTTCATCCTCGCTGTCGACATCGCCAGATAGCACATATACATATAGTAAAAACTGTGGCGTCAATATATTTTATAATATGAATTCATCAAGTCAGAGTTTATGAAACATAATATATCCTATGACAGCGTGAACCCTAAATCCTCAAGTGATCTTGATGAAATAAATGCATAAATTGAGAGCACACAACTTAGTGCAACAAAATTAACTCATGCATGCCTTAAATGCATGAACTGATAATTGTCAAAAAACATCGGAACATTCAAGTGAATACTACATGTTAAAAAGTAGGATAGGATTTCATGGAAATTTTTCTACACAGATCCAAAGATTTTGGTTCAATTTTTTAGCACAATCAGCTTTCAACACACCAATCTAGTTTTTTTTGGCACAATCATCTTTGTAGGACATTCAAATGGATTGTAAGATTTGGCTATTATTAGCACAATCACTATCCCTAGACGGATTTTTAGCAAAATCAGTTGTACAGACCAACCAATTAATCATTAACCAGAGAAACCCAGAATATAATTACCAACAAGTGGGTATAGATGCTAACCAGTTCTCCGTTGGAGTCGTTGTCGTCACCTGAGTGGTCGCCGGTGTTGCTGTGGACCATCGGCTCCGGCTGAGGAAGCACGACGGTGGCGACGACGTCAAGGCCGCGTTGCTGTCTGATACGTCCATTTTGCATCATGATTTCCTATTGATATTTATGTTGTTATTGGTTATTATTCCACTTTATGATACAATTCTTATGCCTTTTCTCTCTGAATTTACAAGGTACATCACCAAGAGGGAAATTGCCGAAAACTGGAATTCTGGACCTGAAAACCAAGAAAAAGGATGGAAATTCACTGACTCCAAATGACCTGAAACTTCACGAAGAATTTTTGTGAAATATATGTGAATTGTTGGAGCAAAAATATACCAGAGGGAGGCCACATGTTGGTGCCAAGCCAACAGGGCGCGCCCACCCCCTCGGCGCACCCTGATGGCTTGGGACGACCTCCCAGGTGCCTTGGCCCCCTCTTCTGCTAAGTTGGCTTTTGACCTAGAAAAAATCAAGAAGTTACTTTCAGGACAAATCGCTGCCGTATCGAGGTGGAAACCTGGGCAGAGGCCCTTTTGCTCTCCGGGAGAGAGATTTTGTTGGGGAAACTTCCCTCCGGGTGGGGGAAATCGAAGCCATCGTCATCACCAACCGCTTCCTCCTTTGTGGGAGGACCAATCTTCATCAACATCTTCAAAAGCACCATCTCATCTCAAACCCTAGTTCATCTCTTGTATTCAATCTTTGTCCCAAAACCTCATATTGGTACCTGTGCGTTACTAGTAGTGTTGATTACATCTTGTAGTTCATGCTTGTTGGTTTACTTGGTGGAAGATATTATGTTCAGATCCTTAATCATCATTATTACACCTCTGATCTTAAACATGTTGATGATTTTTGAGTAGTTACTTTTGTTCCCGAGGACATGGGAGAAGTCTTGTTATAAGTAATCATGGGAAGTTGGTATTCGTTTGATATTTTGATGATATGTATGTTGCTGCTTCATTTAGTGCTGTCGTGTGAACGTTGACTACATGACACTTCACCATATTATGGGGCTAAGGGAAGGCATTGTGGAGTAATAAGTAGATGATCAGTTGCTAGAGTGACAGAAGCTTAAACCCTAGTTTATGCGTTATTTCATAAGGGCATAATTTCGATCCACACGTTTCATGCTATGGTTAGATTTATCTTAATTCTTCTTTCGTAGTTGAGGAAGCTTGCGAGAGGGGGTAATCATAACTGGGTTGATTGTTCAAGTGAGAACAACACCTTAGCACCGGTCCACCCACATATCAAATTATAAAAGTAGCGAATGTGAATTAACTCAACATGATGAACATGACTAGACAGAAATTCCCATGTGTCCTCGGGAGCGCTTGCTTCATATAAGAGTACTTATAGGCCTGTCCTTTGCTAAATAAAGGATTGGGCTACCTTGTTGCACCCTTGATACTATTGTTACTTGTCACTTGTTATGAATTATCTTTCTACAAAACTATCTATCATTGTTACTCACAACACTTGCAGAGAATACCTTGCTGAAAACTGCTTATTATTTCCTTCTGCTCCTCGTTGGGTTCGACACTCTTACTTATCAAAAGGACTACATTTGACCACCAATACTTGTGGGTCATCAAGACTCTTTTCTCGCGCTGTTGCCTGGGAGTGAAGCGCCTTTGGTAAGTGGAATTAGGTAAGGAAACATTTTCGGTACATGGTGAAATTTACTGTTGCTTGTTACGATGGATAGTCATCCTTTGATTGGTTTGTTCTGGGTATCTTCGACTCGAACAGAAGTGGAAAAAGCCGCTCCCCAACCTACTGAACTTTCTGAAAAATCTTCATTATGAGATTCCTTCGGGTATGTTAGAGAAACTGCTAGCTAATCGTTATGCAGGAGACGGTACAACTCATCCTGATTTGCACTTGATATATGTAGATGAGATTTGTGGATTATTTAAGCTTGCAGGTTTATCCGAGGACAAAGTCAAGAAGTAGGAATTACCTTTATATTTGAAGGGAAAATCATTGATTTGGTATAAGCCATTGGATGATATTGGATCATGGGACTGGAATCGCTTGAAGCTGGAATTTCATCAGAAGTTTTATAGTATGCATCTAGTTCATCGTGATCGAAATTACATATATAATTTTTGGCCTCGTGAAGGAGAAAGCATCGCTGAAGCTTGGGGGGTCTTAAATCTATGATGCACACTTGCCCCAACCATGATCTCTCAATAGAAATGATCATACAAAACTTTTCTGCCCAGCTTTCTCATGATGATCAAGTAATTCTCGATTCTTCTTCCATTTGTTCCAACATGAAGAGAACTATTGAATTCAAATGGGATCTTCTGGAAAGAATTAAATGCAACTCTGAAGATTGGGAACTCGACAAAGGTAAAGAGTCAGTTATAAAGCTTGAGTTTGATTGTGTTAAATCTTTTATGGAAACTAATACTTTTCATAAGTTTAGCAATAAATATGGGCTTGACTCTGAGATAGTAGCTTCTTTGTGTGAATCATTTGCTACACATGTTAATCTCCCTAAGGAGAAGTGGTTTAAATTTCATCCACCTATTGAAGAATTATTAGAGGAACCCATTAAGGTTAAGGAAGAAACAATTTTTTGCCATGTTGATCCAATTGTACCCACTGCTTACATTGAGAAACCACCTTTTCATGATAGGATTAAGGAACATGCTAAAGCTACAACTGTGGTTAATAAAAGCAATATTAGAACACCTAGACCTTCTGAACAAATAGATGTAGAACCTAATATTACTATGGTTAAAGATCTCCTAGTTGATAATATTGATGGACAGGTTATTTACTTCTGTGATGAAGCTACTAGAATTGCAAAACCCGTTAGAAACAAGCGGGATGAGTTAGACAAAAATAAACCAGTTGCTGGCATGCCCATTGTTTCTGTTAAAATTGGAGATCATTGTTATCATGGCTTGTGTGACATTGGTGCTAGTGTTAGTGCTATACCTTTTACCTTATATAAAGAAATTCTGAATGACATACCACCCGCTGAAATTGAAGATATCGATGTCACTATTAAACCTACAAACAAAGACACTATTTCACCCCTTGGGATTGTTAGAGATGTTGAAGTCTTGTGTGAAAAAACTAAGTAACCTACTGATTTCTTAGTACTTGGTTCACAACAAGATAGCTTTTGTCCCATTATATTTGGTAGGCCTTTCTTGAATACCGTTAATGCTGAAATTAATTGTGTAACAGAGATGGTTAAAGTAAGCTTTGGTGATGTGTCTCATGAATTATATTCTATAAGTTTGGTAGACAACCACATGAGAAAGACTTGTCTAATAAAGATGAAATTATTGGTCTTGCTTCTATTGCTGTGCCTCCTACTAATCGTTTAGAACAATACTTGCTAGACCATGAGAATGATATGTATATTAATGAAAGAAATGAAATAGATAAGATATTCTTTAGACAAATACCTATCCTTAAACGTAACTTGCCTGTTGAGATCTTAGGGGATCCTCCACCACCTAAAGGAGATCCCGTGTTTGAGCAAAAGAAATTACCTAATACTTTGAAATATGCTTATCTTGATGAAAAGAAGATATATCATGTTATTAGCAGTGCTAACCTTTCATAGCAAGAAGAAAAGAGGCTACAAAAAAATATGAAGAAGCATCAGGATGCTATTGGATATACTCTTAATGATCTTAAGGGCCTTAGTCCCACTCTATGTCAGCACAAGATTAATATGGAACCGGATGCTAAACCTGTGGTTGATCATCCATGCCGCTTGAATCCTAAAATTAAGGAAGTGGTAAGAACTGAAATATTAAAGCTTCTAGAGGCAGGTATAATCTATCCCATAGCTGATGGTAGAAGGGTAAGCCCCGTTCATTGTGTTCCTAAGAAAGGAGGTACAACTGTTGTCCTAATGATAAAACTGAACTTATTCCACAAAGGATAGTAACTGGCTATAGGATGGTAATTGATTTCAAGAAATTAATCAAAGCTACTAGAAAAGGTTGTTACCCCTTGCCTTTTATTGATCAAATGTTAGAAAGATTATCTAAGCACACACATTTCTGTTTTCTTTATGGATATTCTGGCTTTTCTCAAATACCCGTGTCAATGGAAGACCAAGAGAAAACTACTACATGCCCTTTTGGAACGTATGCTTGTAGATGTATGCCTTTTGGATTGTGCAATGCACCTGTTACCTTTCAAAGATGTATGACTATTATATTCTTTGACTTTTGTGAAAAGATTATTGAGGTATTCATGGATGATTTTTCCGTTTACGGGACTTCTTTCGATGATTGCTTAAGCAACCTTGATCGAGTTTTGTAGAGATGTGAAGAAACTAATCTTGTCTTGAATTGGGAGAAGTGCCACTTTATGGTGAATGAAGCTATAGTACTTGGGCATAAAATCTCTGAACGAGGTATTGAGGTGGACAAAGCTAAAGTTGATGCAATAGACAAAATGCCATGTCCTAAGGATATTAAAGGTATAAGAAGTTTCCATGGTCATGCTGGTTTCTATAGGCATTTTATTAGAGATTTCTAGGCTGTTAACTAATCTTCTTCAAAAAGATATTCCATTTGTTCTTGATGATGATTCCGTAGAAGCTTTTGAAATACTTAAGCAAGCCTTAATTTCTGCACCTATTGTTCAACCATCTGATTGGAACTTACCATTTGCAATTAAGTGTGATGCTAGTGACTATGCTGTTGGTGCTATTCTAGGGCAAACAGTACACAAGAAATTAAATGTTATTCATTATGCTAGTAAGACGCTAGATAGGGCTCAAATAAATTATGCTACTACTGAGAAGGAATTTTAGAAGTTGTGTTTGCATGTGATAAGTTTAGACCTTATATTGTTGATTCCAAAGTTGCTATTCACATTGATCATGCTGCTATTAAATACCTTATGGAAAAGAAAGATGTTAAGCCTAGACTGATTAGGTGTGTGCTTTTACTTCATGTGTTTGATTTGCATACAGCTGATAGAAATGGAGCTAAAAAACGATAGCAGATAATTTGGCTAGAATGGAAAATGTTCTTGATGACCCACTGCCTATTGATGATAATTTTCACGATGAGCAACTAGCTTTTATAAATGCTTCCAGTAGCACTCCTTGGTATGAAGATTATGCTAATTACATTCTTGCTAAATATATACCATCTAGTTTTGCCCACCCACAAAACAAAAAGTTCTTCTATGATTTAAGACATTACTTTTGGGATGACCCACATCTTTATAAAGGAGTAGATGGTGTTATTAGACGATGTGTACCTGAGCATGAACAGGAACAGATACTACGGAAGTGTCACTCTGAGGCCTACGGAGGGCACCACGCTGGTGACAGAACTACACACAAGGTATTACAATCCGGTTTTTATTGGCCTACTCTTTTCAAAGATGCTCGTAAGTTTGTCCTCTCTTGTGATCAATGTCAAAGAATTGGTAATATTGGTAGACGTCAGGAAATGCCTATGAATTATTCACTCATTGTTGAACCATTTGATGTTTGGGGTTTTGATTATATGCGACTCCTCTAGTGGGTATACTCATATTTTAGTTGTTGTTGATTACGTTACTAAGTGGGTAGAAGCTATTCCAACTAGTAGTGCTGATCATAACACTTCTATTAAAATGCTTAAAGATGTTATTTTCCCGCGGTTTGGAGTCCCTAGATATTTAATGACTGATGGTGGTTCACATTTTATTCATGGCGCTTTCCATAAACTTCTATCTAAATACGATGTTAACCACATGATTGCATCACCTTATCATCCTCACTCTAGCGGTCAAGTTGATTTGAGCAACCGAGACATAAAATTAATATTGCAAAAAACTGTTAATAGATCTAGAAAGAATTGGTCTAAGAAACTTGACGATGCATTATGGGCTTATAGAACTGTTTATAAAAACCCAATGGGAATGTCCCCATATAAAGGGGTTTATGGAAAAACATGTCATTTACCTCTTGAGTAAGAACATAAAGCTTATTGGGCAATTAAAGAACTTAACTATGATTTCAAACTTGCTGATGAAAAGAGGCTATTTGATATTATCTCCTTAGATGAATGGAGGACACAAGCTTATGAAAATTCCAAGATGTTTAAGGAAAAAGTTAAAATATGGCATGACAAAAGAATCCAAAAAACAAGAATTTAAAATAGGTGATCTAGTTATGTTGTACAATTCTCGTTTCAGAGTTTTTGCAGGAAAACTTCTCTCCAAATGGGAAGGACCCTATATCGTTGAAGAAGTTTAACGCTCCGGAGCCATTAAGATTAACAATCCCAAAGGCACACATCCGAGAGTTGTTAATGGGAAAAGAATTAAACATTATATCTCAGGTACACCCATAATGTTGAAACTAATATTATTCAAGTGATGACACCGGAAGAACACATAAGAGAGACCTTCTGGAACACTCGAGACACCTGAAAATGGGTAGGTATGTGATATGGTAAGTAAACCGACTCCAAAAATTCCATAAAATATTTTCTGTTGGTTTTGGTATTTTAGAAAAATCCCAAAAATAAAAACAAGTCAGGGGGACCCACGAGGGACTCCCAAGCCAACAGGGCGCGACCAGCCCCCCGGGTGCGTCCTTATTGCTTGGGAGCACCTCTTGTGCCTCCCGGACTCCGTTTTCTTCCTCGACACGTATTCTGACCTAGAAAAATTCATTGTATATACTCCCGTAGGTTTTGACTGTCGCATGGCAAGTTTATCCTCTATTCTTGTTTCGAGCCGCTTTTCTGCCAGGTTTCTTAATTCTGGTGAGGTACGCATGGCTCCTCCGACTCTTCACAAGAAGCATTGTATAGTCTGGCCTTCGCTTGGCAAATGCCCTTACAGCAAAGTCTATTATGAATTGCCTACTGAAGAAGAGGATGAACCGAAGGTTCTAGAAGATACTAGAAGGAAGGGCGACGAAGAAGCCGGAGGAACACAAAGAAACCATGCTAACCACCTTTCTGAGGATCTCAACCAGGGAGATGTGTTATTGCCTCTTTATGATGATATTTTCTTACCTGATATTGATGCTTTGAATGCCATGGAATCTATCTATGCTCATAATACAACACTTACCCATGAAGTTATTTTGCTGGAGGAGCAAAACCGTGCCTTGTGGAAGATAATTGATAATCTTGAGTATTTTCTTCTAAAGGACAAGCCTACTACATCATCGCCATCATCGCCCAAGAAGGACACTTGAGTACATGGGTATGGCCACCACCCTTAGCTTGTTCCAATCTTGGGGGTGGTGCCCCGGTATCGTATCACCATCACTCTTACCATTATAATCTATCTTAGTTTGATCCTTAGTGTTTCATGATTTAGAGGAATAAAAATTAATATTGCTTTGCTTAGAGCGTTTTCTTTGTGATCTATCTATCTCTGTAATCGAGTGTGAGAGTTATATAAAGATTAGTTGAGTTTGCTTTCTTTACTCTCATGCATCAATCATGGTAGCAATGAAATAAAAGAAATACAAAAATCATATGCTAATCACATAGGGAGTAATGACTTCACCCAGTAAAAGTATAAGTCATAAAAGTTGTTGGGAGTTAACAAATATGGTATTAGTCATTGATACAATCCATGCAAATTATGATTGAGAAGAGGAGATTCACATACAAATACACTATCTTGGACATCTTTTATGATTGTGAGCCCCCATCAAATATTATATAATGATCGAATTGTTGATGTTGGACAAGGAAGACAATGTAATGAGTTATGTTTGTCTACATACACATAGAAGTTATATTCTCATGGATCCTCTAACATGTGGTGCTTGTTAGGATGTTTTGCTAGCCCAAAATTCCACACTAAGTAGAGATACTACTTGTGCATCCATAAACCTTAAACCAAGTTTCTTCCCATGAGAGTACACCATATCTACCAATGAATTGAATAAGATCCTTCAAGTAAGTTGTCATTGGTGCATCAAGCAATAAAAATTGCTCCAAAATATGTATGATCTTTAATTGTAAGGGAAAATAAGCTTTGTACGATATTGTGATGGCAAAGAAATAAAAGCAACAGACTGCATAATAAAGGTTGTTATCACAAGGGGCAATATAAAGTGACATTCCTTTACATTAAGAGCTTTCGCATCCAAAAATTAAAAAGCGCATGACAACCTCTACTTCCCCATGCGAAGGGCCTATCTTTTACTTTCATGTATTTACCATTATGCAAGAGTCAATAATGTTTATCCCTATTCCAATATATTAATTCTTTAGTTGGCAAGCATCATGTGGTGGGGAAAGATCCGGATATATATATCCAGTTGGATGTAGGTGATCATGATTCATTATTGTTGACATTATCCTTGAGTTAAATAAGTTGGGTAGCGAAAATAATAAAGTCCCTATTTTCCTATGTGTCTTATGGAAACATTAGCTCCAAAAATATGCAATGAGTGTTAGCAATCATAGAATATTAAATGGTAGTTGAGTATGTGAACACTACTAGGGAAAAGCTTATAGGTAGACGCTTACTAGTAGCATTGGTTTATACCCCTCGCTACTGGTACTTACTAGTAGCGCGGGTTTATACCCCTCGCTACTACTAAGTTGATAGTAGTAGCGCGGGTTTATACCCCTCGCTACTACTAAGTGGTCTCTACCGTGCCCCCCTGGGACATGCCATAGTAGTAGCGATGGGTGTAAACCCTCGCTACTACTAAGTTGATAGTAGTAGCGCGGGTTTATACCCCTCGCTACTACTAAGTGGTCTCTACCGTGCCCCCCCGGGGACATGCCATATTAGTAGCGAGGGGTGTAAACCCGTGCTACTACTATCCTCGGCCGATATAAATATATATATACATATATATCCTAAAGCCAGACCTAGCACCACTCCACCCCGAGCCGCCTCCGTTCCATCTCACTCTCCCGATCTCATCTTCCATCCAGATCCACCCATGCAGCTCCCCACCGAAACCCTAGCCGCCCTTCCTCTCCCCTTTCCATTTCTCTCGCTTCTACTGCCCCATCCCCGCCGCCGATGCGTACTCCTCGCCCTCATCCATGCTACCCGCACCGCTGCCCAATGCCTCCTCCTCCTCTCCCCTATCCCCGTCATGGTCAACCTGGCTCCCGCCCCCGATGCCTGCAGCTCCCTTCGATGCAGCCATGACGGCATATCCACTGCCATCCCTCTATGGTGCCAGGCTGGGTAGAGGCTCTCACCTTCGACATCGACCTTGGCACGATCTAGTCGTGCGTCGGCGTGTGGCAGCACCACCGTGTAGTGATCTTTGCTAACCGTTAGGGCAACCGCACCACACCCTCATGCGTCTCCCTCACTGGCATGGATCGCCTTGTCGGAGGCACCTCCGGCGACCCCTGTCGTCATTGGATCGAACCATTGACACCATTGATAGCATGCACGGGATTGAGTTATTTTTTTTGGTTTTTGAAATTAATAGTAGTAGCGCGGGTCACAGACACGCACTACAGATAGTTAGTAGTAGCGCACGTGGAACCCGCACTACTACTAACACACGTACTAGTAGCGTGGGATTCACCGCGCTACTAGTACCAGTTAGCTGTAGCGCCGTAGTAGTAGCGCGGGCACCCGCGCTACTACTAGGTGTTTAACCTGCGCTACTACTAGGCTTTTTCCTAGTAGTGGAAGTTGCTAAAATGAAAGCTCTTACATAGACTCTTCTATGAGATATGATGAATTGATTGTCTCAATGACTAAGAACATAGTTTGTTGATTGTCAATAAAGTTTATGCTTCATACTTCAATGTTGTGGATAGATTGTTACTTGTTCATGAGAAGCTATATGATGAAAAACTTGCTGCTATGTTAATATCCATGATGCTCTCATGTCCGTATTCTGTTTTTATCGACATCTCTCTCTCTAATGATGTGGTGATTATTATCGAGTTCAGCTTTCGCTTGAGGACAAGCGAGGTCTAAGCTTGCGGGAGCTAATACGTCCATTTTGCATCATGATTTCCTATTGATATTTATGTTGTTATTGGTTATTATTCCACTTTATGATAAAATTATTATGTCTTTTCTCTCTGAATTTACAAGGTACATCACAAAGAGGGAAATTGCCAGAAACTGGAATTCTGGACCTGAAAACCAAGAAAAAGGCTGAAAATTCACATGACTCCAAAGGACCTGAAACTTCACGTAGAATTTTGTGGAATATATGTGAATTATTGGAGCAAAAATATACAAGGGGGGCGCACGTGTTGGTGCCAAGCCAACAGGGCGCGCCCACCCCCCTGGACGTGCCCTCATGGCTTGGGACCACCTCCCATGTGCCCTGGCCCCCTCTTCTGCTATAAGTTGGCTTTTGACCTAGAAAAAAATCAAGAAGTTACTTTTGGGATGAAGCGCCACCTTCTTGAGGTGGAAACCTGGGTAGAGGCCCTTTTGCTCTCCGGCAGAGAGATTCTGCCGGGGAAACTTCCATCCGGGGGGGGGGGAAATCGAAGCCATCATCATCACCAACACTTCCTCCTTCGTGGGAGGACCAATCTTCATTAACATCTTCACCAGCACTATCTCATCTCAAACCCTACTTCATCTCTTGTATTCAATCTTTGTCCCAAAACCTCAGATTGGTACATGTGGGTTACTAGTAGTGTTGATTACATCTTGTAGTTGATACTTGTTGGTTTACTTGGTGGAAGATATTATGTTCAGATCCTTAACCATCATTATTACACCTCTAATCTTGAACATGTTGATGATTTGTGAGTAGTTGCTTTTGTTCCTGGGGACATGGGAGAAGTCTTGTTATAAGTAATCATGTGAAGTTGGTATTCGTTCGATATTTCGATGATATGTATGTTGTTGCCTCCTTTAGTGGTGTCGTGTGAACGTCGACTACATGACACTTCACCATATTATGGGCCTAAGGGAAGGCATTATGGAGTAATAAGTAGATGATGGGTTGCTAGAGTGACAGAAGATTAAACCCTAGTTTATGCATTATTCCATAAAGGGCTGATTTGGATCCACACGTTTCATGCTATGGTTAGGTTTATCTTAATTCTTCTTTCGTAGTTGCAGATGCTTGCAAGAGGGGGTAATCATAAGTGGGCTGCTTGTTCAAGTAAGAATATCACCTTAGCACCGTTCCACCCGCATATCAAATTATCAAAGTAGCGAACGTGAATCAACTCAACATGATGAACATGACTGGACAGAAATTCCCACGTGTCCTCGGGAGCGCTTGCTTCATATAAAGGCACGTCCTTTGCTATAAAAAAATGGGCTACCTTGCTGCACCCTTGCTACTATTGTTACTTGTCACTTGTTACGAATTATCTTGCTACAAAACTATTTATCATTGTTACTCACAACACTTGCAGAGAATACCTTGCTGAAAACTGCTTATCATTTCCTTCTGCTCCTCGTTGGGTTCGACACTCTTACTTATCAAAAGGACTACGATTGATCCCCTATACTTGTGGGTCATCAATGTCCTCGCGAGACCTCATCGGCAGTGAAGGCAACTTCTATGCCCAGCTTCACGCTAGGCTCAAGTGCTTCGCCGGCCCCGGCGTGGCACTCCCTCCCATGGTGCGCTTCGGCTCCATCAATGCACTTGAGACGGTGGTGACAAATGAGAATGAAGATGACAACTGAGAACGGCGACGAGGATGTAGGGGGAGAGATATGATTGTGTGTAGCGAGAATGGGGAGTGCGGTCGCCTATAAAACCCAAGCGGCCCAGGTGCCGTTAATATGGAGCAGTTGGGAGGGAGGCGGGCGGCGATCAAACAGCCAGCTCGCCTCCCGGAGCTGACTGCTCGCATGCCTACCGTCAATTCGCACTCCTTCCGGCACGTCTCTCGGTGATACTGTGATGGGAGCACTTCTCCCCTCAATTCACACACCTGCTCGCATGCCTCCCGGTCAGCCTGCACGGCGGCCTGCTAGCATGCGTCCCGTCAAATCACACCTTCTCGCACGGCACGTGCGGGACGTGTATTGTTTTTCTTTTTTGAGGATTAATTCTGCCGCATTATTGTTACTTAACCGAAGCTTTGGTACGTACGTTTTTGTTCTAACGCCCATGGTTTGGAATAATAAACCGTTTGTGATGTTAACGTGACAGTTCTGTGTTGCATCCATTAACAAGCTCCCGTTTGCAAGAAGCTTAGATGAAAACTTGTCTCGAATTGGACAATTTTTTACCACAGCCTATTGGTTCCATGTCATAACTTCATGTCAATGTTTCGTGAATTCTAGCTTAATTGGGGATTTACTAGAATTTGAAAACCAAGATTATCAATGTCACTTTGAATGGCAGCGAGATGGGTATGATCAAGGTGCATTCATGTTGGTATGAGTTACGGTGTAGATCACCGTGATATACCAGACAGAAGTTTGAACGCGTGTGTACACGTGCTCCCACCGACTCGAAGTAAGTGGCATACGCGTTGTGAACCTCCATGAGGGACTTTCTGGTTTCCAAAGGTGCCACATCAAAGGTGTGCATTGGGTATTGAAAAATCATACAACACCTCCATACATATGTTTGGGACACATGGAGGTGGTCGTTGTCCTCGGACGCCCCCTCGTGCGGTTATCTGTGCCGCGCCCATCTATGGCCCCGCATGGTCCATCACTTTGACCACAACGAGAGAGGTTGATTAATGTGGATTATTTTTTGTTTGTGTTATGGTAGGTCATGGTGAGATTACATGGTATAATTTGAGCGCATGTGTATGCATGAATGCCTCCCACCGGCTCGAATTGTCGAGAGGGGGGAGCATATATACTACATGCACGTCGCGTGAACCCAATGTGTGGATTTTACGGTTTCTGAGGCAAGTGCCACATCAAAGTTACATTGGGTAACTAAACATCGATCACACAACACTTCCATACATATGTTTGGTCCACACATGGACGGGGGTTGTCTTTGAACACTCGCATGGTTATCAGTGGCATGCCCATTCCTGGGCTTGCGTGGACGTCCATCACATTGGCTGACAACGAGAGATGTTATCAAGGTGGATTCTTCTTGGTGTGTTATGGAATATATTATAGGTCATGGTGAGTTTCCTGACCAAAAGATGGAGTGCACACGTACGTACACATGACCTGTTCCCACCGGCGCTCAAAGAGGGGGGGGACTAGCTAGTTGTGACACCCTTGGATTAAGCAACATTGATCATTGTAATTAAGCTACAGTGATGGCCAAGATTAAGCTAAATGTTTTTTGCAAAACAGTGCATGATCAATATTGGAATCATATCTCATTTCAAATTTCCTTCCGAAATTCAAAATTGAAATAATAAGTGGATAAAATAGTTTTGCAAACCTGAAAAAAATCATGGATGGGTTGCAAATATTCTCAAAACATTTATAAAATCGCAACCAACTTTTTGTAAAGTGTTTTAGTGCCTCAGAATAAATAAAATAGAGGCCGAATCATTTATTAAATGCCCTTTTGAATTTTGTGGTTTTCAAATAAATTCAAAAATCCCCCAAACAAATTGTGGCAGTACCAAAAATTGCAAGATGAATAATGGACCTTGTGCCATATTTTTACAAAAGTATTTTGTTACTAAAATAAATAAAACAGAAATTTTAATTAAAAGCAGAGAAAAGAAAAAGGAAAGGGGAAGGGGGCACTGTGGCCCTGGGCTCTAATGAGCTACGGTGCGGCCCATCCCACTTTCCCATCATCCCCAACCTCGTGTTCATCACGGGGGATGTGGACGCCGGCCGAGCGTCCATGGCGAGGGAGGCCATGCGCCGGCCATCTACCCCCTGGACGCCTACAAGGACCCCTCTCCACCCCGCAGCCGAACTCTAACCCTAATTTCTCCCCATCTCGCCCCGTTCCCCTCCACGAGCTCGGGCTCGAGCTCGCCCGAAGGAGCTCCCTGTCGGCGGGCCGCACCACCGTCGCCGCCCTCGACCTCCTCCCCCAACGGCCCCATCGAGCCTCACTGACCCTCCTCTCTTCAACGCTGGTGAGCCCCGGGCCATTCCCCCTCTCCTCTAACCCCTCGCCGTGCGCAACCTCTGCCACAGCAGCTCCCTGAAGCTCCTGCTGCGTGTTGTTGCTCCCCGTGGCGCCCGAGCACACGTGCACGCTCGCGCTGCTGCTCTGCTTGCTGCTCAAGCTGTCGCCCCGTGATCGCTATCGCCTCTTCATGGCAGCCACCGTCACTTCCGGTCGGCCACCACCGCCATGGACGACGGTGCGCTCGCTCCGGCCGTCCCCTGCTAGTACGCTAGCAGGAATGGGTCCGTCGCGTAGACCACATCACGCAGGGCCCGACGGCCATCCATTTGGTCGCCGGAGACGTCGTCGGCGTCCCTCCGCCGCTCGCTGTGGTCGCCGGCACTGGCCACCGCACTTTGGGTTGCTGACCCGTGGGCCCGCGCTCTCAGAAATTAGATTAGGGCTAAGCAGTGTTTAGTTTAAGGTTAACAGTCGCTAACGACCGGGCCCCGCCCCATTAATTAAACCTGAGATTAAAATAAACCCCCCAATTAACTACAGTCACTGACTGGTGGGGCCCTTCCACTGTTCCAGTGGATAGGGCCGGCCTAGTCAGCTGCTGACTCAGCAGGGGGGTCCCACCAGTCGGCCTCTGTTGACTGGCTGATTAACCAGTCAACTGGCCCCCCTGGTCAGCCCATGTTACTCTGTTGGGTGCACTGGACCGGGTGCACCCAGCATTTTTCTCTGTTAATTCGAATTAAAATAAATTTGGTTATTTCAGAATATTATTAAAACTTTGAAAAATCATATAAAATAATTTATAACTCGGATGAAAAAGTTTTATACATGAAAGTTGCTTAGAAAAATCCCACGAATCTGAATACATTGTTCATTCATC
The DNA here is from genome assembly GCA_039707655.1 of Elymus sibiricus. Taxonomy (NCBI): domain Eukaryota; kingdom Viridiplantae; phylum Streptophyta; class Magnoliopsida; order Poales; family Poaceae; genus Elymus; species Elymus sibiricus. The sequence goes on along the minus strand of CM077675.1, from coordinate 336,748,147 downwards.
TGTCAAATGCTCCTAGCATGATGAACATGGACATTTTGCGTTAAGTTCATCTGCCGGTAATAGCCAAAGACTCGGGAAATATCGTCAGATGTTTTCCCGCTCTGTCCATGACGTGTAGTACTGTGTTAGCTCATGCCTAGCTGTGCATATTTCCATGTCATGCATCATGATGCATCTTCTTGCGTGATATTTATTGTTTCTTCCCCCCTCTTCTGTCCGGTAGACACCAAGACTGACGCTGCTACCGGGTATGACTACGCCACTGATGATCAGCCTTTTCTAGCAGGGCAGCAAGGCAAGCAACCCCCTTGATCATTTCGATATTGCCCATTCTTTCTCTCTCATGCTTGCATTAGATTTAGCTACTGTTGTAGATAGCTCATATTCTGATGCATAGCCTGTTTTTGTTAAACTGCTACTGTACCTACTATTATATCACCTGCTTAGTATAGGTTGATTAGTGGTCCCCTGTGACCCCTTAGTCCCAGTTGCCCCTGCTTCATCATCGACGATTCGAAGACTCGATCAACTGATCGACAAGCCATGCCTGTCACATTCACCACACACCCCCTTAGTTGTATGACTTTGTACAGCTACTATCGAGTACCGAGGGTGACACCCCGTGAAGTACTCATGATGCTAACTCTATAGTGTATCTAGTCGGTCATGGTTATCGAGGGTGATTCCTCCTTTGCCACTCCCGACAACGACTATGTCGTGCAACCCTCAAGCGTGAACCATCGAGGGTGATTCCTCTCTGGTCACCTTGACGATTACATCGGGTGGGATCCTTCGAGGGTGACTCCTTGGGTTTTCCCCCTTGGTGTCATGGACACACGGTTACATTAACTTTGCTACTGTTACATGTTGAGGTCTGGATGACCTGGAGGGTGTTGGTGTAATAATGACGAGGCGTGGCCGGGCATTCTTGGCCCTTGCCATAAGTCCTCGAGATGGGGCAACGGACCACAATTCGTGGATCATTGATCGTCACCACAGTTAACAAAATGCTAATGGGTTGGGTATTTGATCTGAGTTGGTCGATTGACCTTTTTCTCACTAACCTTGACGTGGGAGAAGTTATGGGTACTCGGCGTCGTTGTATCAGCCAAAGCTCTTCGGACGCCAGCAATGGAGCGGCGCGCGCCCCAGTGGTCCGCGACAACATTGATCTTGTATAAGAGGTGCTAGGACTAACCTCGGCTGCCCACACATCGTGTAGGAGTGCAAAGGGTGATGGGCCCATGACCCCTGCGCGCTTAGGATTTAGACTGGCGGGCTGGCCTCTCTGTTGAGCCTAGGTAGGGCGACGACGTGTTGATGTCCCGAGGCAGGTCATGACCCAGGAAAGTGTGTCCGGCCAGAGGTTATCAAGCATGTTGGGAAATGTGATACACCCCTGTAGGGATGAATTTAACTATTCGAATAGCTGTGTCCACGGTAATAGGACGACTTGGAGTTGTATCCCAATCTAATACAACTAGAATGTGACTTAAAATTGAAATGTTTGGCTTCGAGATTGCTTTCTCGCAGGGAGTCGAGGAAGGATCTCTGGGCGTGGTTACTTAATAACTTGCTACATAACTTGCCACATTATAATTATGCTAATCTGCACTCTTCTAATGCTGCAAGACACTGAAGATGATAGTCTTCGATAGGACTAGGCCTTCTCTCTATTCTGGCATTTCTGCAGTCAGTCCAAAGATATAGCCCCATTCCTTTGATACTGATGCATGCTTAGCATAGTTCTGATGTCAGTATTGCGAGTACTTTGGATGAGTACTCACCGATGCTTTGTTCCCCCTTTTCCTCTTGATAGGATTGCCGCGACCAGATGGTGGAGCCCAGGAGACGGCTGATCCCGCCGCCGACTACTACTACACCGACGGTGCCTAATACTACGTGGAGGCTGCCCTGACCAGCAGTAGGATACGAGGTTCCTAGGCAGGAGGCCCTGCCTTGTTCGATCCGTTGCTTATGTTTGTGCTAGCCTTCTGAAGGCAAACTTGTTTTACTTATTTCTATACTCAGATAATATTTGCTTCCGCTGACTTGTTTGAATTTGAGCTTATGTATTCGAGCCCTCGAGGCCCCTGGCTTGTAATATGAAGCTTGTATGACTTTAATTTGTGTCTAGAGTTGTGTTGTGATATCTTCCCGTGAGTCCCTAATCTTGGTCGTACGCATTTGCGTGTATGATTAGCGTACGATCAAAATGGGGGCGTCACACTAGTTTACGTGTCATGAACCCCTCGATACGTGCGTGGGATTTCTGGTTTCGATGAAGGTGCCACATCAAAAGTGTGCACCTAGTATATATACTCAAACACAACACAACACTTATGTACATATGTTTGGGCGACATGAAGGTGGTGGTTGTCTTTGGACACTCCATCAACACAAGGTCTCCGTGAGACGCCCTCCCACCGACTCAAAGTGCATGTCTCTGTGTGTGTGTGGGGGGGGGGGCACTATACTGCGTACATCCCGAACCTCTGTGGGGTCCGGGATGTCCGGGTTGCGAGGCGCATGTGCCACATCAAAGTTGTGAATTGGGTATATCTAAATATCAGACCGCCCTTTCATATACCTATAGTTGAGCCACCCGCAGGTGGTTGTGGTCTCACCCATCTTGTGGCACACACACATACATCTATGGGCCTGCCGAGTCCACCTTTGACAGGAAGCACGATGAGGTGGTTTGACCATGATGGATTCGTATAGGTTAGATGTCCGTGTTACGGTAGGGTGAGATGCCAGGCCTATTTGGGGGCATGCATTCATCGCTTGGATTCCGTCCCGCCGACACGAAGTGGGGGGGGGGACGAGACATGTGCCACATCAAAGTTGAGCATTGGGTATTTGAACATCAAGCCACCATTTGCATATATATTTTTATTCCACATGCATGTGTGTTTGTGTTCTGACCCTTTCCCGCATTTTTTTGCAAATGCTCATATATATTATCATTACAGGAGTAATTAGCAGACGATTTGAACGAAACAACTGTCTGCGATTGTATACTCAACATACACGGATCACTCAAACTACCCATGATCCACGCCCGTGCCCTGTAACATCAGCGTTGTGTACTGGTGGCCGTGGGATACGAATGGGCTCCATGAGGCTTCCCTCGCAAGCTCAAAAATACCTACCCACCTTAAGCGATTCTAAAAATGGCGGTTCCGCGGGTTTTTCTATTTGATAGCACACAATTATTATGTTTGGGCTGTGTGCTATGTTTGTTGCTCCCGTGCCGCTTCAATTCCATCATTTAAATTTTTAGTAGCCCCGGCATTTAACTCCCGCCTAGTAAAATTTTCATTAGCCTCATCATTTCCTCAAACACTACCTTGGCCCCCTTGATACTTTTGATATGCGTTGGGTTTTCCGTGAAGAGGAACGGGTAATTGCAGCACAATACGGGTAAGTATTTCCCTCAGTTATGAAACCAAGGTTTACCGAACCAATAGGAATATCAATAAATAACTGTCTTCAGCGTCTGCACACAAAAGAGCAAACAACTTGCACCCAACGCGGGCAAGAGGGTTGTCAATCCCCTTGATCTCGTTATTTGCAAGCAAGTGAAGTGTGTAGATAATAGTATATAATTATTAATCGCAAAATAAAATAAAATAAAATAAATGGCAGCAAGGTATTGTAGCGTTTATAAATATATAGGTGAATTGACCCGGGGGCCATAGTTTACCCTAGCGGCATCTCTCACGAAAGTAAGCATATGGTGGGTAAACAAATTACTGCTCGGTAATTGATCATGTGTATATAGGCATCACGTCCATAAGCAAATAGGCCGACTCCTGCCTGCACCTATTACTACTAGTAGAACGCCCGTGCGTTGCCACGGGCTGTATTGGTGATTTCTTTTTTACCGTTAAATCTTTCTTTTTTTCTGTCTTTTCTTTCTTTCTTCATTCTCCCAACTAAAAATTGTATACAATGAACGATTAATGGCAGGGCACTAGGAAGCTATCTATGACCACCTTTTGTCCTACTCTATGGATTCAACCACCCTGAACGAATGATATTATATATCAAGGATATGAATAATCCAGATTTATATTTGTAACCAAATAAAGTAAAGAGTACAAATTAATCAACAGAATTACCTGAAACAATTAAATAATTTTGAGACGGTGGCTACAAAGCATGAACATACAATGAGAAACTACATAAATTTAATCTATCATTGTTTTAGTAATTAACTGAAACAGGAACGTTGTGGGTTTTGTCAATTCTGATATTGTTATAGTACAAAATATGAGAAACTAAACAAATTTAATCTATCCATGTTTCAGTAGCTTAGATGTTGCAAAAGGTTGTACAACCTTATGGGAAAGAACCGGCCAAGTTAAACTAATTGAGGGATGAACTTACTCAATGAATCAACCACTTTGTTCATGCTGGCGGCATCCTCTTCCGGGCAGCTCCGGCCTCGGCGACCGTGCAACTGCGTCCCCTCCAGCTCACCCGGCTCGTCAACGTCCCGAAGGCTAAGTCTATTGAAGCTTGGATCTGCGTCCCTCCAGTCCTAGCTTGCCGGCGTTGCTAGACGCCGCCGCCCATACCCACCCACGTGGTTCGCTTCGTCACCTGCCCTATATATCCTGTATGCCTCAAACCCTCCCCTTTTTGCCATATCCAGTGCCCGTGGGCTCGATGGCGGTGCCACCCTCCGACGGCAAGTGCAGCCCCGCCAATCCCTTCCAGCATGGTGGTTCCGGCCAACTTTGGCTTCCTCATCTTTGATTCCAGACTCGACGGCTATGGGATTGCTCAGCTTCAAGCCAGGGAGAGATCCCTACTTGACTTGCCGGTGCTGGTAGCCGTGGTACCTGTGGGTGTCGTTTCCTTCTTGGATGCGCTGTCGAGGCCTTTGGTTGTGCCCCTCTTCATGCTCAGGGCAAAACCCTAGGTCCGGCTCCTACAGACTAGATAGCGACGACGTCCCGGCATCGTCTTCCTTCTTGAAGGCATTATCTTGTTAGCTCACGGTGTCCCCGATTAGGGCTCGGATGATGTTGGAATTCTTGTTGGTTCGGCATTGCCGCTCTTGGTTCGAATTGGGTTGGTCTAGCTATGATGTATCCTCTGTTCGGGCCGAGCATCCCTTCTCTCTGCTCCGTGCATCATGTTCACGTCTGTTTGCGTCCGTGTCATGTGATGTACCCCTTTTGTACTTATTCTACGCTTCTATCAATGGAATGATACGCAAGCTTTGTGTATTCACGACAAAAAAATCTAGCATGGCTGGAGAAAATGAATATCCAAGATCGAGAAGAAAATCAAGCAGCTCTGGTGCATCAATCTCATTAAGTTAGTTGATTAGTTCCCTTACAAAGAAGCAGGGGAACTTGTAGTTGTAATGTTGTAGCATCTCACCCTTCCATTCCGAAGCTTGTAAAACAAAGAGATGAACTATATTTTGGCCCTTGAAGTATCAAATATAATGTATTTGAAGTTAGGAGGTTAAAGAAAAAAAGTTAATAGAAGATAAGATTAATCCATCTATTAAACAAAGCAAGCTACAATGCGAACAGTGTGGCAGACTTAGATCAATTAATGTACCAAATATTAAGTGAATTTCAGAGCATAAAACACAAACTTTTTGTATTGTAATGGATTACACACCAAAGAACTTACATAGTAATTAATTTTATCCTGCAAAATATTGTGAGCAATCTTAGTTTCATCACAACAAAAATTGCCTCTAGTTTTGCTGATGGATAGTTACTAAAAATACGGAAAAGCTTCCAAGCTAACCTTCCTTCAAAACAATCTTCTGCCAAGTGTATGTATGGAAGTATCTACATACAGCACCGAAGTCAAAATGCTCCAGAAATTGGAACCTCCAGCTAATCAAGTGCAAACACCATTGAGGTGTTGTTAGCTCTCCTAAATCACGAGAACCGTCTTCATTAGGCAATAACGCACACTAGTGCAGGCGACTACTATCCAAACGGTTTTTAACCCCTTTCCGTGACGTAGTCTCAAACCGTCGCCTGTGGGTGATTGGGGGGGGGGGGGGGCTATCCCACACGACCCAAAAAAACCATTGGCGATGCCTGCTCCCGGTCACACACGATAGGCAAAATTATGTCGTGTGCGATTGGAAAGACTATCCCAAATAGGTATTTAGGAGAAATCGTGTGAGATGTGCATACCATCCCACACAGTGAATCCCAAACATACGTTTCCGTTCGTATTGTACATCACACACAATTTTCTGCTTAACATCATTTGTGTTAGGGGTGGCCATCACGCACGGTGCCTAGAAGAAACTGTTTGGCATAGGGCTGTCCATCACACACACGTTTTATGTGAAAACGTTTGCAAATGGGTGCTCTAACGCACACAGTTTGCGACCGGAAATCGTGTGTGATTGTTCACTGATCCAACACGCCAATTTTCCAGCAAGCGTGTGGGTTTGCTGAGGTCATCGCTGACGGTGTTCTATGACAAACCGTCTGCAATATGAAACCCCAATAATCAGGCTAATTGCTTTATTATTTATAATCCAGCTAGTAAACAAATTGATACTTCATATCAAGCACACAATATATTTCATTTCGTATTACGGCAACCAGGATTTCATAATTGAAATACATCAGAGTACAACATCATATAGGCATATAGTACCTAGATACCTAATTACCCGGCAGGACCGAGTTTCACATGCAACATCTAAAACCTTTGGAAAATAGCATCATATACGGTAAATAGACAGATGAATCTCGTCTAGAAAATTGTTGAAGCGGAAGGCAAATATTGAGCCTTCACTGATGTCGAAGGTTCTTGCACCTTTATGCCAGTGCCTGTGGATGGTTGCCCGCCCATCCTTCATCCTCTTGAGGAAGACTTCAAGATTATACCGTGGGTGCTGTATGAATACATTCCTCGCCTCTTGATCATACAGGTGGTTTGAGATGTACTCATCGATGAACTGCTTTGGAAAGGACTGGAAACAAAGATATGCGTAAATTGTGTTACTAAAAATTGAAATGTTTCAAAGGGAAAAAAGACAAGGTAAAAGAGATATTACCATCCTATAGTTCACTGATGTCTTCTTCATTGTGTAGACAAACAACTTGTTGTTTTTCATCACAAGTTTCTTTATCTTAACAATCTCTCTGAGTTTCTTGATTTGACTGATATTCATGAACACATCATTTCCCCACATGCAAAATGGGTCAAACAGTGGGTCTAAACCTCTTAAGGCAGGACCTACATGTGCAAGACCAAATTATTGTTAGAAACCTATATATTAGAATGGTTCCTGCAATTGCGCAATAATGTGCTATTAGCCAAAGGATCATGAAAGTGCAAACCTCGATGGTAAACCTCAGTGTCTCCCATTGTTCCCCCTGTAACGTGTTTAAGAATAGATATTGATCAGTAAAATCTGTGAATGAAAGATAAACGCATTGCATATCCAACATATGAATTCAAGCCACATGGAAAAGCCAAGCGCGCTAAGAACTATGAAATATAGCAATTGTAGGTTTCACGTGCATAACAAAACAAAATTGTACCAACAATAATTGAACATCACATTGCAGATGATCACTAAAACAACTGAACCAAACAGTTAACCAAGAATCACATTGCACAATACAACATAGTAGTAGAAGGTCAGATTGCATACGAGCATTACATTGCATATTTCGGTAGAGTTTCTTCAGGGAAGGCAGGAGCAGCACATGTAGCAGGTAAAATAAACATGCGTAACAGGCGTAGCTAGCTGAACACAGGTCATTAGTAATTAAGCTTAAAAACAAGATATTCCTCGTCGTTGGAGATATCGATAACGCTGGGCTTGGACGAGGGCGAGGCCTCCACATCGTGGGTTCCCTCCTCGTAGTGGTGAGTTGCCTCAGCCTGTCGAGGCACCAACCTGCCTGCTATGGATTTGAGGAAAGCACGAGCACGCTAAGAAAACAACTCGGAGTCATCGTCGAAGGCAACAGCAGAGCCCTGGAGAAAACACAACGAGCTATTGTTCAAAGCAGCCAACCGCGTGGCGGCGTCCGCGCACGAGGCGTCAACGGTGGCCTTGACGTCTAGATGCTGCTCCAAGATCTGGGGGTCAGCATGCATGGCAGCCATCGCGGCCTCATCTGCGCGTGCGGTCACGATTTGCTTCTCCGCTGCCAGGTGTTCCTTGAGATCCTGGCTATACTGTGTGCACCATGTCTTTCGGCGGCGATTATGTGGGGGGTGGGTCGGTGATTTTGGTGGAATATGTCACGCCGGCGGTTGGGCCATGTGGAATGGAGGAGGAGGGGGTGGAGGGGGACTGGGTATGGGGAAGGTTCGGATTACCTGACTATGACTAGCAGGATGAGGCCGAGCAGCAGGAAGGAGCGTCGCCAGCAAGGAGGCGGCGCTGCAAGCAAGCAGTGAAGGTTTGAACTTAGGAAATGATGGGGGGGAGCAAGGGGAATGGGAAATGTGGCTTTTGGTTGGTACGAGGGGCGTGGGAGGTAGATATTTGCGTGGCAGCCCAAAATTCCGTTCAGTGCAGCGAAAAAGTAGCGCGCACAGTCACATTGGACACAGTACCATTACCATAACTGTGTGCGATATTAAACAACAGAAACTTATCCTATAGTTTATCCCGTGTGTGATGAGACTGAACATGGAAATTTTGGTCTCCAAGCTTCCGACGTAAGATATCGGATACTACATTGCACATGGTACATGCATTTCATATTCATTTGGAAGAGAAAATGGGGATACAGCGACAAATTTTGGTCCGAATTTCCCTCGTTACATTGGTCATTGCTTAGTTTAACAACACTTGCAAATTTGAGTATTACACAAAAGAGCCTACAGCACCGCCCGCACTTACTTAATCGAGCAACTAATAAACATTAGTTAATTGACTGAAACATTACTCTAACAAAACACCATCGCTCTTGACAGAGACTAATATTCCGCCTGGCATTCGTCGATCTCCGCCGCCTCCTTGATGACCAGCTCCCGCTCGACGAACTCCGGGGAATGGAGATCCATGGGATCCATCGCCACATACTCCAACATCTCACAGTCTTCGGGCACCATCTCTTTTGATAAGGCCGCTATGAGCCGGGCGTGGGCGGCCTTGCTCCGGGCATGGACGGCCACAATCTTGGCTAGGGAGGCCGCCGACGAACGGACGCCTGCTAGAGCACACTCAACGATTACCAACTCAACGGGGGTGGGTTGTCGACCGGTGTCGGAGAAGGCAGATGTGATTTGTGTAGCGACAGACACGAGATGGTCGTGGGCGGCCTTGAGATGGGACTGGGCGTCTGCCATTAGGGCTACGGCGACCGCCGAGGAACTGACAGCTGATGTGCCATTCTCGCCATTTGCTATCCCCATCGCGGTTGTTGCTGCCGCCCTCTCAGCTGCAGCAGCTGCCCTTTCGGTTGTTGCAGCCGCTCTGTCGGAGGTAGCTGCCACGTTCAAGCATGTTGAGAGTGTGCTCATGGCTGATGCGGCCGCGCTCGGGCCAGAGTTGGTTGCTAAAGTTTCCCTCACGACGGGGATCCACGGCCCCATCTTTCACCGGCGACGATTGAAAAGTAAAATGGTCTGAGGAGTTTGTGCGGTAAACTGCCCGGCGGTGTACTGTAGATGACGAAGCTTCAGGCCTAAGCCATTCATTACGAGGATTGGCCCAAGATATTTTGTACTGCATCACAAACGATTCATGAACGCCAACTGTTTGTGAAAGACTTAATTTTCAAAATGTTTTTAAAACAAAAAATGAGGTTAATTCGACAAAGGACGGTGTTTGGTTTGCAATAAGATTTATGTGCAGTGAACACTGACCAATAGCTGTGTCGTGCTAAAATATGGAATTATTCAGGGTCTGTTTGGCATTTTTATAAATTAATTGAGTTTTCTAGACATTTCATGTGTATAATTCAAATTTGAACTATCGTCCCAATGTCCGTGCATCAAAATGGGATGAAAAATCATATTAGTGTCCATGGCTTCATCTTTAGGTCACGGGCAATAAATGGGAATGAACTTCAAACATCTCGGCATCTTGGCTCGGGCACAAACGTTGAGAAACTTGGTTTTCAAATTACTTAAATCCAAAACGCGTCAGAAATTCTAAAAACTTGGAATGTTGTCATGACATGGCACATATGTGCCATGGTAAACAAATTGGCCAACATGGCACAATATTAGCCACAGGTCCCTTACAAAGCAGAGCTTCTCACTTCAATCTTTGAGGTCCCGATAAAGAAAACGTTGCCTTACGTAGGCAAAGCGACATCCGCTCATCTTCTCGCCATGAACTTTTGTTAGAGGCAAATCGCACCAGTAAGAGTGTCTTGCTAAAATATGGAATTATTCAGGGTTCTTTTCTCATTTTCATACATTAACTGAGTTCTCTACGCATACAATGTGGATAATTAAAATTTGAACTGAAATCACAAGGTCCGGTGCATCAAAATGGGTTGAAAAATCATATAAGCGTCCATGGCTACTTTGGGCCCCATGCAAGATATGGGAATGAATTTCAAACATCTCGGGGTCTTGACTCGGCCACATACATTGAGAAACTTGGTTTTACATTCATGTATAAATCAAAAACTTGTCAGAAAATCAGGAAACTTGGCATGGTGTCATGGCATGGCTCATATGTGTCATGATGATAAATTGTCCGATTTGGGACAAGTTTTGGCACAAGCCCTTACAAACCTCAGCTACTCACGGGGAAGATAGCTTTTGTGGTTTCGATAAGGAACGCGTCACCTTATGTGGGCGAATCGACATCTGCTGCCTCTTCTCGTGTTGAACTATATATTTCTAGAGGCAACATATACCAAAATGAGCGTCGTTCCAAAATATGAAATTATACATGGTTCGTTTGGGCTTTTTATACATTAATTGACTTTTATATGCATTATTTAACGTGCATATATAATTAAAATTTGAACTACATTCACAAGGTACGGTGCATCAAAATGGGTTGAAAACCGTATAAGCTGTACATGCATCTTTAGGATCCCATGCAATATATGGGAATGAATTTCAAACATCTCGCGGTCCTGGCTCGGCCATACAAACACTGAGAAACACGAGTTTTAAATCATGTGTAAATCAAAAGCTAGTCAGAAAATTCATGAAACTTGGCATGGTGTCATAACATGCATGGCTCATATGCGCCCTGGTAAAATAATGTCCAATTTGGTACAAGTTTTGGCTCAAACCGCGCACAAACCAAAGATTAATTATCACGCGAAGCTTTGTTGCTTCGATATGGAATGTGTCACCTTATGTGGGCGAATCGACATCCGCTGCCTCTTCTCGTCTTGAAATATTTTTATAGGCAACATATACGAAAATGAAAGTATCGTGCCAAAGTATGAAATTATACATGGTTCGTTTGGCCTTTTTATACATTTATCAACTTTTATATGCATTATTTAACGTGCATAATTCAAATTTGCACTATAATCAGAGTGACCGGTGCATCTAAATGGGTTGAAAACCGTATAAGTGTACATGCATCTTTAGAATCCCATGCAATATGTGGGAATGAATTTCAAACATCTCACGGTCTTGGCTCGGCCACAAAAATATTGAGAAACTCGGGTTTTAAATCATGTGTAAATCAAAAACTAGTCAGAAAATTCATGAAACTTGGCATGGTGTCATAACATGCATGGCCCATATGTGCCCTGGTAAAATAATGCCCAATTTGGGACAAGTTTTGGCACAAGCCTAGCACAAACCAAAGATTAATTATCACATGAAGCTTTGTTGTTTCGATATGGAATGTGTCACCTTATCTGGGCGAATCGACATCTGATGCCTCTTCTCGTCTTGAACTATTTCTATAGGCAACATATACCGAAATGAGAGTGTCGTGCCAAAATATGAAAATATACATGGTTTGTTTGGCCTTTTTATACATTAATTGACTTTTATATGCATTATTTAACATGCACAATTCAAATCCGAACTACAATCAGAAGGTCCGGTGCATCAAAATGGATTGAAAACCATATTAGTGTGCATGCATCTTTAGGTCCCATGAAAGACATGTGAATGAATTTCAAACATCTCGGGGTCTTGGCTCGGCCACAGAAACATTGAGAAACTAGGGTTTTAAATCATGTAAATCAAAAACTCGTCAGGAGATTCATGAAACTTGACATGGTTTCATGAACATGGCATGTAAAGGCGTCATAGCATTTTGTTTTCCTATCTGATACTTGTTTTTTAATATATATTTTCTTTTAGAGACAACATTGAGAATATTAATTAAATTATAGTAAATCTAGAACTCACACAAAATTCAAGAAATTTGGCATGGCGTCATTATATAGCACAAATATGCTGTGGTATTTTTCGTGTCATTAATAGCAAACAAAAGCTTTTTGGAACAAAGAACTGTCACGTTTCAACGCAAATGGTTGCATTATTTTCAAATCGTTGGCATTCTACTGCCCTTTACGTGCTGCCAAGAGTCGCACTCTTTTATTGGCTAGGGCTTAGGAGGTGCCGTGCGAGCAGCTGCTTGAGTTGATAGGAGGCGTGCGAGCTGGCATCCGCCGTGCAGGCTCACCAGGAGGCGTGCGTTTAGTACGCCAAAGACTCACCGGGAATCGAGCCCTTTGACCTCCGTATCCGCCCTCCTCGCTTCCAACATGTCCATCAATGGCGCCCGAGCCGTTGTTTAATACGCGCCTTTACTGCCCACTCACTCACAATCCTCCATATATCTTTGCCTCACATTCCCCTCCATCTTCAGACTTCCACGGTGACCTACGCCATGGTGCAGAAGGATCATTTGCCACTAGTCTTCCGGTTTGGTGAAGTTGACACCGAGCTGGAAGAGATAGAACATAAAGACGAATGGGACGCCATTGACATGGCCCTGGAAGAGCTGCATGCCACAGCGGATGCTGCACCGACGCACTCGCCATCAACCATCGCCGCGCTCGTGCCAGCCACCATCCCTGTGGCATTGACGGGCTAGTCACCCAGCATCATCGCAGCGCTGGAAACCACGGGCATCACGAAGGTCCCCGCCGACCCACATGAGCTCGTGTACGTGCAAGCGCCAGCGCCTCCTCCTGCCCCCGTGCTCGTGCGCGCCCTTGCACACGGCACGCCGGTCCCAGTGCGCGTGCCCCCACCGACGGCGGCCGACCCCTTGCGCGCGCCTGCACCCACCGCGCCCGTGCCCATGCACGTGCCTGCACCTGTCACGCCCCCCTCAGCGGATTGGGCCGCCACCGTCGACGGCTTTCTCGCAGCGCCGCTACTCGCCGTCCCCCGGCCCCACGCCAGTCGATCGCGCGACGACCGGCTCTTTGATTGTGAAGTCCATAACATTCTGGTCTCGGTTGAAGAACTGTACAGCTGCGCCCCGGAGCATGAGAACGCCGCCGCAGGAGGCCACCGCCGCCGCTGCAACTAGTTTTCTTTATATCGTATCTCGATTGTATGAATATAAAGTGAAAGCTTGACTGAATGAAATCTATGGTTTGATGAACTAAGTATTTATCTCTGAATTCACGTAGCAAACAAAAAACCATCATAGTTTTATCTGAATGAACACACATCACTAACAGTTCAGGTTGAATACCCGTTTGAAGATCGACAACTATCTTTGCCCGTAAGCCAAGTCAAAATATTGGCGCGAGGGATTGGTCCAATGCATCATCGCAAATGTTTCTTCAATATGATCCGTGTGCCTAGTACATACAATCCGGGAAGATTTGCATCTATCATACTGGGTAAATTGCCATGTGTCAATTCGGAAACATTGGCATCTGTCGATCTAGTAACACTGGCATTTGTCAACATTGTAGCACTGGCATTTGTCAAGTATTGCAGAAACAAAATCACAATTAGGGTATAATTTTGCAACTAAAATTCACTTTAAACATGGATTTCATTCATACATTAAGCACTGGTCTTTGTACAATACAGTTCAACTCGACAGCTGAACCGAACAAACTTTTCCCCAATTGTTGCCAACCACGTACTGAATTAGCTAGTTCAACTATATACTAGCTAATTAGAGTATGTGGTACAGTTCAACCATATCTATAGTTAGATGAACTGAACAAAATAGCCCCTAAATACTAGTACTACGGAGGGGCTTTGTACTACTTCCAGCAGAATCAAGCGCGCTCAGTAAGAGCAAGTGGAGGAGGAGCCTGCCGACAAGTTGGCGGAGACATATCCGTTGCCTGTCAGTGCTGCCCTTCGACGCTCAAGACGCCCCTCCTCGAAGTGATGGGACTCTGCGTAGATCTCGGCATTCCGCACCGCCGCTGCGGCTTCTCCTCCGGCCACGGCGTCGGTGAGCTTCTTCGCGTGCGCGACCTGGCGCTCCACCTCCTTCTCTAGGAAGTAGATGTAGCGCGCAAGGGTTGCGACGCAGAAGCCCGGCGGCGGGCCTTTGGCGGACTCCACCTCCCGCATTTGGGCCTTGGTGGCGGCGCGGGTTATGACCCCACAGCCTGACGGCGGGGTCGTGGCAAAGACGGATGACGGTGGGGTGGCGGCCCCGGCAGCGGCCGGCGTGGTGGCGGCCACGGCGGCCACCGGCAGCAGCTGCCTTCGGGCAGCGGTGGTGGAGCGTGTAGTTGGTGCCGTGCACACACCCACCAGGGATGCCACATGCACTACACGCTTCAGAGGACTGCCGCGCCGATGCGGTGAAGCCTCCCAGCTGGAGCTGTCCTCTGGCGGAGTGGCTGGGCGACGACGAACGGCCGGTGCCATTGGCGATTGGGGGAGAAGCAAACTAGACAAGCTACGGGGAGGGGGGGCTGAAGGCAATGTGGAGTCGCCGGCCGTGAGGATTTATATAGCAGGCCGGCAAGGATTGGGGATTTCACCGAGCATGGCAGGAAGCTAGAGCCATAGGACGGTTTTGCGCGCAGGAACCTACGCGGTTCTGAGCGGGAACGGGATCATCGAGCGGGCGCGTGGCCAAAACCCAAAAGCGGTGCCGAAGCGTGCACTGGAATACTCGGGCAGCAATGCGGTGACAAGACGTGAGAGAGGAGGACGGACTGAGCGGAGGCACACGGTCAAAATAATAGAACGTCTGTGATATTAATACAGGCAAACGGCACTTCCGAACGTAGCGTCTGCAATGATTTCATCCATCACTGACAATTATTTGGCAGCAACCGTGTGCCCACAACACACACAGCTTGTCAGTATGAATTGTCTGTGTTATTTCTGTTGTTCGCATACAATTCTCATTACTCACATGTTTGCTGTATATCGCACACATCGTGTTATGCCGAGTTGTTTGTGTTCTGCTGTATCATCGCACACAGTTTATCCGAGTGAACTGTATGCCGTACTTTGCACACGTATGTAGTTTTGGTAACCGCTTCTGTTATCTTCCCTAATCACAAACGGTTCATAAGAACAAACTGTCTGACGTAGATCGCACACGTAACTACTTTTTGAATCGTATTTGATGCATCCACCTTTGCACACAGTTCGTGCCATTAGCGACGGAGCTTGCACTATACCGTTTGTGATTCATGCATCGCACACAGTTTCGTCGAAGGGTCTCTGATTGATGTGTCGTGTTTGGACCATTCTGTAGTAGTGACATGTTTATAATTATATCCAAGTAGAGCTACTCCAACCTGGGTGATCATTTTGTTCCAACCCTACTTGGATTTGTGCTAGTTCTAAAACATTTAAAAGTGATGCGTAATTACAAAGGACACTAACCTGGGCCAGAGACCTAAGAATTTTGAGCCAAGATGCACCATTTATTATTGCAACATACCCTCTATTGGCGGTTAAATACCTGTGTCTGGGCTCACAGTTGAACTTCTTACTGTAATTCTTACAGTGCATCTTCCTTTTAAACATGTGTTCCAATGAACCTGCAAACCTGCATCCCAAACAATCTAGCTGACAACCGACCATAATAAAAAAACATTCCACACGACCTCCCTAGCAAGTATATAGATGTACTCGAACAAAAATGTGGGAGATGGAATTTATGTTAGTTCTTCACCTTTACTAAGATCTCAGGTTGTAGCCGGCGGTGTAGGGGAGCAGTGTCGTTGGAACCACATTGTGGGGGTAGTCATTGGTGTAGGGGAGCTGTTTCATCGGGGCCGCACTGTCGGGGTAGTCCTTGGTGTAGGGAAGCAGTGTTATCAGGGTTGCACTTGCCATCAGAGGGATATGGAGCATCAGTGTGGTGATGGAGCAATGCATTTCTTATATCTGGTTGCCGTATTTCACAAATGTACCTTTAAAAATACTGAACAAATTATCTTCCACCTAAAAGTAACCTGGCCATCTTCATGAGACTGTCTATGCACATAGATGCAAGTAAGTAGATAATTGATGTCTTTATACCAGTATGTAACTTGAATATTGGATGTGTGACTGATATCTACATTTTTCAGTTAATGAGATACAATATTCAGTTAAGAAGATACAATAACGACGGTCCTATCATACACTGAAGATTAAAATTGTATTTACTTGAGACATCCAAGATAGAGAAAATATAAGAGGGAAAATAAATAAAGGTTCATGCAGGAACAAAACCCCTAGTACTTGCACCAGGGAAAAAAGCAAACGCATGGGGTTTTTACGGGTCTTTCACGGATGGCCTTCCTAAGTAATCTTTTGTCCCCCCCTGTTTCAGAGGGAGTGAGCCCCCCACCCTGATTTTTATCCAATCAAAATATCCCAACTAAGCAATCCCATTAATTCCGTAACACTCTCCCAGGAAAGGAGCCGTTTCCCTCTCGCAGTGTGTGTAGCATTGCTCCAGATTGGCTATGGCTATGCAATACAGTAACTAAGTTCTCTATGTACTCTCTAGTTGCGTTATTCAAAATGGGAGACTATGATTCGTTTATCCAAGAACAAAAAGGTCATTCAGTTTGTGCCTATGAAAATTGTGATAGTCTATCAAAAGTTAGTCATTTATAACACTAAATCTGGTCACGTATGGGTCAATCAGTATGCCAACGCACAGGTGAAAAATTTATTATGCCATCCAAAATATTTGTATGTCGAGCAAACTATTTATATAAACCAAAGAACATGACATTTTCAATACCTCATGATTCAGGCTCATTAGACTTTCAGATGATACCAGGCCATTCGGCTAGAGGGAGAATGGAAAACTACAGAGGAAAATCTAGAACCGTATTCATGTAATCAGGAAATCAAGAACTACAGAGCAAAAATTAGTATATCAAACTATAATGTATAAATAGTCAAGCATTGGCATTGGGATTTAAACTACATCAACCTGTACTATCTAAGCATTCAAGCCTTTGATGTGTGCATCCCTTGAACATACTACTGGTGTTTAGAACAAGTATGATTGCATCCTCGTTTCTGTCATCCAAATTATCAAGATTTCATGGTACAACCTAGTAAGCAAATTACCTGCAAATTTAGATGTTCTCCTGATGAATATAGGTCAATTTATCATGATCAAATGCATCTAAGGATCCATGAATCAACTAATCGCATGGACTAACCAAATATCACCTTACCTCTTTCGAGAACTCTTACACAGAATCACTCGCGCGGAACCTTTACAGCCACTGCTTTACCAGATCCTTGCCCTATTGTGGCTGTGGCCTTTTGTAGACCCCTGAAAAAGAAACAACCAACAACAATATAGAACAATAAAAACTGTTGTCAACAATCTGATCATGCGAGTATTTTTTTTCCAGTTGGTAGTTATGAATGTATTAGTGGAGTAGTAAGTAGGTGCCATATGTGCAATGCATTGGTATATCAGTGTAGTAAGCAGGTGCCATACGTTTATGGTATTTCTGGATCCTAACGCCAAGATTGACATTATGATGGCTTCTCAAATAGCAGCTACAAAAGCACAATATCTGGAGTTATTTTGCGACCCTATATTGTGACACATTTCGCAGCCGATACAGGATGTTGGCCCCCAGCCGGTGATGCTCCCTGAACCATCGAGACCAACAACTACAGTCAAAGCTGAAGGAGCCTGCTCCAGCGCCATTGGCCTGAATGCAGTGTGGTCATGGTGGACTCTAGCGATTGCGTCGGTGCGACGATGCTAGCTTGCCCATGTACATCCAAATGTCCATGAACATGCACACCATAAGCGAGAAGCACGACACCCATGCCAACGGCAACCAAGCTGTAATGGGCGGTGTCAGACTCCAGGAGGCTGAGAGTGTGAACAACACCATACTCGGGCAAGAACAGCTCGTCTCCCTCATGCCAGAATCAGGATGCGACCACAAAGGCTACCTTGCCGATTTGCCGAATACAGCGGACTGATCACACTCACAAGTAGGAACTTGAAGTTGGTCATAAGTTTTCAACAAAGTAATAACAACAAACTGATTCTTGTTTCAAGGGCCAAGACATCATGATTAGAATAAAAAAGGGCAAAAATAATAAGAAGGAAGAACATGGACATGGCGTTGATGTCCACGATGAATGATTTGAAAACCCATACCAACAACCTGGAGGCGCCTCCACGCGCCAGGATGGTTGCTTCATGCGTGGACGCTCCGACACGAGATGACGGCATTAGACATATGGCTTCTTGCTGCATGACAAGCACCAGCCCGAGTCGACCCTGGCGTCGCATTGGTCAAAGCGGCAGCGGCTCCCAGCGTGGAGGGCATGATGACTATGACAAAACAGTCATGGCCTTCAACCTCAGTGTGAGGCGGCCAGTGGCCATCACGCCCTCCCGGCTCCCCTACTCTTGATCGACGATACCCTCAGCAGCAAGGCGATGGATCCCATGGCGGTGTTGCATGAGAGCGGGTGGGCGGAGAGGGACGGTGTGGCAGAGGGAGCACGTTGGGAGGGGGAACCCTAGCTGGGAAACAAAATCTGGTGATCAATCCCATCTAACCTCCTCTATACTCTCTTAGACAATATCAAAAGGGAGGAGTGGACACCGTACCTCTGCATCATCAGCTAGCCGCCACAGTCGCCGTAGCAGCTCTCTTGCGTACCTCTGATATGTCGCCGCTCTCGTGTCATCCTGATTCAAATCATCTGCCTCGTCCACTGCTGGGTCGTTGTGGGAGGTGAGGGAACAGCTGAGAAGGGGAGGGTGGCGGCGCTGAGTGACGGGACTTTAGGCAGCGTCAGTGGCGTCTCCAGATCGGGAGAGGGAGAGACGCAGAGAGGATGGTTCCTAATGGCGAGAAGAGGATCCCGAGAATCATGTGTGCGTGGGTTTCTGCTGGTTTCTTTTTGGTCTTCTATCGTGAAAAGAAAACAGAAATAGGAGGAGGGTGTAGGGAAAATCCTTCGATCGATCGGGAGGACGAGCGAACGAACGACGTACCAACTGTGCTTTTAGGAGTACGAGCCGCCGAGTTTGTTCGAAAGAGGGAAAGAGATATCGCGAAGGAGGTGGACTACCAAATCAGGGGGAACAAGCATTTATTTTTCCGGATTTTGAGGTGATTATTTGGTTTCTGAGTTTATGGAGTTATCATATGCTGAATTGATTGATTACCATAATTGTTATATTGCCATATTTCTGAGTATATGGAGTTATCATATAATGAATTGATTGATTAACATAATTGCCATATTTCCATATTAGAGATTTTCGTGAGTATATGGCCTTACCATATGTGAATTGGTAAGGAAAGTTTTGATTTGAAAGATTTTTGCAAGTTATTTTATCGGAATGTTAATTAATGTAATTTGGTGATGTATGGAAATATTAATTAATGCGATTGAGCAACTTATGGTAAGATTAATTAATTCAGATTTGATTTTTAAAGATTCATTACAAATTAATCTTGATTGATTCTTTCACATAAATATGTTACAAAATATATGATGACGGAAGGAGGGACGAAAAAACCGGACGAAAAAAACCCACACAAAGGTGGGAGGGCAGACGAAAAAAACCTAGACAAGAAGCTACCAACTCCCCCTTTAGGAGTAGAGATTACTCCACCCATCGACCGCTATCCAGCATGCATCTAGAGTATTAAGTAAAACATGGTAATGCTTTGAGAACATTAACATGATATAGACAAATGGAATTCAATTAATATGAACTAACCCCATCGTTTTATCCTTAGTGGCAACAATACAAACATGTGTCTTGTCCCCTTCTTTCACTGGGATATAGAGCACTGTCAGATTGAAACCACTACAACGCACCCCTCCCACTGAAGAAATATCCATCTAGTTGGCCAAACTATTTTAATAGACCAGAGAGAATTACGAAGCTATAATGATCATGCACTTAAGAATCATAATATATATCAGAGGTGACTCAAATACTTTTCATGAATAATCTGAACATAAACCCACAATTCATCGGATCCCAACCAACACACCGTACAAAAGAATTACATCGGATAGATCAAAGCGAAGATGCGATGATCATTGTATTGAAGATCAAAAGAGAGAGATAGAGAGATAGGCATCTAGGTACTAACTACGGACCCGTAGGTCTGTGGTGAACTACTCACACATCATCATGAGGGCAGCAAGGTTGATGAAGAGGCCCTCTGTGATTGATCCCCTCTCCGGCAGGGTGCCAGAATGGAGCTCTAGATGGGATCATGGCGGAACATAGACTTGCGGCGACGGAAAAAGTGTTTCGGGATGCCCGCGAGGGTTTTTGGAATATATATGAATTTGCAGGCCAAAGAACGGGGTCAGGAGGTCCACCAGGGAGGGACAAGCCATCAGGGCAAGACCACCCCCCTGGGCGCGCCCTGTTGGCCTGTGCCTCCCTCGTGCGGTCTCCGGTCTTCTCCCGAAGCTTCCAGGTCTTCTTTTGGTCCAGAAAAAATCATAAAAAAGTTTCGGGGCAATTATACTTCGTTTGGTACTGTAAACCTAAAAGTAAAAAACACGCAGAAAACAAGAATTGACACCGGGCACTCGGTCAATAGGTTAGTGCTCAAAAATAATATAAATTGGTAAATTATTACTCAAAAAGTATCATGGAATGGTAATATAATAGCATGGAACAATCAAAAATTATAGATACGTTGGAGACTGATACGTCTCCACCACATCTATAGTTTTTTATTGTTCCATGTTGATATATTATCATTCTAGAATACTTATTGGGTCTTTATTTACCAATTTATAATATTTTTGAGCACTAACCTATTGACCCAGTGCCCAGTGCCAGTTGTTGTTTTCTGCGTGTTTTTTTCTTTTCAGGTTTACATTACCAGATGAAGTCCAACTGCCACGAAACTTTTTGATGATTTTTTCTAGACAAAAAGAAGACCTGGAAGCTTCGGAAGGAGGCCGGGGGCCACACGAGTGCCGCACAATCCAACAAGGCACGCCCCAGGGGGCACACCATGATGGCTTGTGCCTCCCTCGGGCGTCTCCCGACACCCCTCTCTGGATTATAAATTCTCATCTGCCCTAAAACATCAGAGGCAGTCCCGAAACCCTTTTTCCACAGCCGCAAGTCTCTGTTCCGCCGCGAGGCCATTTGAAGGTTCGTTCCAGCACCCTGCCGGAGGGGGGGATCGATCACGGAGGGCCTCTGCATCAACC
The DNA here is from genome assembly GCA_039707655.1 of Elymus sibiricus. Lineage (NCBI taxonomy): Eukaryota > Viridiplantae > Streptophyta > Magnoliopsida > Poales > Poaceae > Elymus > Elymus sibiricus. Next base: position 336,726,598 of record CM077675.1, on the reverse strand, counting down.
TTGCTGCCCTCATGATGATGTGTGAATAGTTCACCATAGACCTGTGGGTCCAAAGCTAGTACCTAGATGGCAATCTCTCTATCTCTTGATCTTCAATACAATGATCATCGCATCTTCGCTTTGATCTATCCGATGTAATCCTATTGTGCGTTGTGTTTGTTGGGATCTGATGAATTGTGGGTTTATGTTTAGATTATTCATGAAAAGTATTAGAGATATCTCTAATATAAATTATGTCTCTTAATTGCATGATCATTATAGCTTCGTAATGCTCTTCGATTTATTGATGTGCTTTGGCCAAGTAGATTGATATTTCATCGGTGGGAGTGGTGCGTTCTGGTAGGTTCAACCTGACGAGTTTCCATATCCCAGTGACAAAGTAGGGGACAAGATGAGTATTTGTGTTGTTGCTACTAAGGATAACACGATGGGGTTCATTCATATGGCTTGAGTTTACTTTTTCTACATCATGTCATTGTTCTCCATGCATTACTCTGTTTTACTTAATACTCTAGATGCATGCTGGATAGCAGTCGATGAGTGGAGTAATAGTAATAGGTGCAGAAAGGAGTCGGCCTATTTGATTATGTACGTGATGCCTATATACACATGATCATTGCCGTGAAAATCACATAACTATCCGCTTTTCTATCAATTGCCCAACAATAATTTGTTACCCACCGTATGCTGCCTACATGAGAGATGCCGCTAGGGAAAACTCTGGTCCCAGGGTCTATTCACTTATATATTTACAAACGTTACTATTAACTTGCTGCCTTTATTTACTTTTTATTTTATTTTGCAACTTAAAATTATCTACAATTATCTACACAACTCATTTGCTTGCAAATAACGAGATCAAGGGGATTGACAAGCCTCTTGCCCGCGTTGGGTGGAAGTTGTTTGTTCATTTGTGTGCAGCCACAGAAGACGGTTGAGGATTGATATTCCTATTGGTTCGATAAACATTGGTTTCATACATGAGGGAAATACTTACCCACTTTGTGCTGCAATAACATGTTCCTCTTCACGGATAACCCAACGCAGATCACAAGTATCAGGAAGGATTTCTGGCGTCGTTGCCGGGGAGTATCATCATCAACTATCAAGTAACTTCACAAAAAAATCATTCACTTGTTCTTCTTTTTATTTGCTGTTATATTTAGCTTGTCTCATAAAAATCTAAAATACAAAAATAATTACCTTTGCTTGTCACTAGTTTTCTTGTTTGAAGTCATGGCTAGTTCTTCTTCCGCTCGCGTTACTCCTAATAATGATGTAGTCAATTTTAAACAAAGGGGAGGAGAAAGCTTGAAAGATGCATGGTATAGGATTTTCTTAGCCCAAAATAGAGCAACTAAAAAGTTTTCCACCACTACCTTGCTTCATAATTTTTATGTTGGCGTGACAACATGGTATAGGTTTTTCCCTGACACCATCACCAGTGGGAACTTTCTAATGTGTCACACCGTGTATGCTTATAATGCGACTGAAAATCTTGTAGGGGAACCGCCCGTTACCGTTAATGAAACAAGTTTGACTTTGGAGCATGTTATGCAAAGGCTTGATGCTATTGAAAATAATATGATCTCAAATAAACCATTTGAGGAGTTGGATAAAAAACTGCATAATCATATCACTCAACTTGGGTCACAGGTAGGAATGACTTTGAAAGCTTTAAAGGAAAAAGACACTATTATTGATGAGAGGATAGAACAAGGTCTGAATAGAATTGATAAAATGGAGGAGCTCATTGACAAAGTAGGTTCCGCTTTCACACCTACTAAAACTAATGCTAGTACCCCACAAAACAAAAACCCCAAGTTCATATATATTCCTAAGAGCATTTATTCTCCTCCTACCAAAAGAAATGAGGATCTAAAGATGATTAGTGTTCATCACAACTTTATAAATTTGATCAAAGATCCTATTGCTCCTACTATCCATGGTTGTGTTATTCAGGAGCTTGATTTCAAAGATGACAATACTTGAAACTATGCATTATGCCTAGCTAGGGGCATAAAAGAATAGCGCTTGTTGGGAGGCAACCCAATAGTTATCTTTAAATTTTTGCTTTAAAATCTCTGTTTGTTTTTTATAACATGATTATTTCCTCTGTAGTGATTATGTTTTTGTGTTTAAATTAGTACTTGTGCCAAGTAAATCCTTTGGGATGACTCACAAGATGAGTAGAATCGATGCTGAAACAAAACAGAAACTTTTGACTCCAGTAAAAGAATTTTCATTTTTTACTGGAGCATGATAATGATCTAAAATTTTACACAGTGTTTCTATACAAATATTCAAGGTTTTCCAAATGTTTCAGAATTTTTAGAGTTACATAAGTATAGGTTCTCTACAGATTGCTATAGACTGTTCTGTTTTAGACAGATTCTGTTTTTGCTTGCAGAGTTGCTTGTTTTGATTATGCTATGGATTGTATCGGGGGGGGGGGGGGGGGGGGCTATAAGCCATGGAGAAGTTAGAGTACAGTACCTAATATGCAATTATGAAATAAGAATCAATTTATAACAGTACCTAAGTATGCAATATGTTTCTTATACTAACGGATCTCACGAAGTTTTGTTGAGTTTTGTGTGATTGAAGTTTTCAAGTTTTGGGTGTTATCACGATGGACAAAGGAATAAGGAGTAGCAAGAGCCTAAGCTTGGGGATGCCCAAGGCACCCCAAACTAATATTTTAAGGAAAAATCAAGTGTCTAAGCTTGGGGATGCCCCGAAAGGCATCCCCTCTTTCGTCTCAATCCATCGGTATGTCACTTGAAGCTATATTTTTATTCGTCACATGATATGAGTTTTGCTTGGAGCATCATTTGCTTTTACTTTCAGTTTACCACAATCATTGTTTGCTGGACACACCTATTTAATAGAGGCACACCTTCATCATAATTTATTAGAATAATCTATGTGCTTCACTTATATCTTTTGAGCTTAGCAGTTGCTCTAGTACTTCATTTATATCTTTTTGCGCACGGTGGTGTGTAGATTTAATAGAAATGATTTTACTCTCTTCTTCACGTATATTTGTTTGAGAGTTAATAAATAGTGACGGTAATTTGCATGAGTCATAAGACTAGTCTAGAAATATTAGGTATTCAATGAGTGAGAATCAAAACCATCAAGTAGCACATATAGAGAAATTGTGGGTCAATGATATTGATGTGGTAATATGAAAAAGGCGTGAGTTCATAATTGTTGACCCGTAGAAGTGTCAATATTAAGAAAGGTTGACTTTTTGTTCATCTAAATATTAAAGAGGCATGGTGATGTGTGAGCATTTCTATTCCTCGTTGAAATCCTAGTGTTGTTTCGGGTCGGAAGCACGCGATGGTTAACTCCTACCAACCTCTTCCCTCGGGCATGCGAGTAGTACTTTGATTTATGATAAAACTAATAAAACTTTGCAATAACTATATGATTTCTTTATGACTAATGTAAAACCATGGACATACGCAATCTCACCTTCTCATATTTGCTAGCCTCTTCGGTACCATGCATAGCCCATTCTCACCTCGAGGATCAGTGCAACTTTCGCCGGTGCATCCAAACCCCGTGACATGATACGCTCTGTTGCACATATGCCTCATTATATCTTCCTCAAAACAGCCACCATAACTACCTATCATGGCATTTCTATAGGCATTCCGAGATATATTGCCATGCAAATTCCATCGTCACTTCACATAACTAGTTCGTTCATCATCATATTGATTTGCATGATCATATAGAGCTGACATAGTATCTATGGCAAAGCCATCGTTCATCATATTTTTGATACTTGTTACGCTAGATCATTGCACATCCTGGTACACTGCTAGAGGCATTCATACAGAGTCATATCTTCATATCAGTTCTCTATATCGAGTTGTAAGTAAATAAAAGTGTGATGATTATCATTATTAGAGCATTGTCCTAGTGAGGAAAGGATGATGGAGACTATGATTCCCCCACAAGTCAGGATGAGACTCCGGACGAAAAATAAAGATGGGGGAGGCCAAATGAGCCCACCATTCAAAAAAAATGAGAGAAAATGGGAGATGGGACTTTGCTGCTATCTTTTTCCACACTTGTGCCTCCAAGTGGCACTATGCTCCTCATGCAGAGAGTCTCAAGATATGTCATTTTCATATGCTAGTGGGAATTACCTATTCATTATTACAAACTTGGCTTGTATATTCCTATGACGGGCTTCCTCAAATGCCCGAGGTCTTCATGAGCAAGCCAGTTGGATGCACACCCCACTTAGCTTCATTTGAGCTTTCATACACTTATAGCTCTAGTGCATCATTTGCATGGCAATCCCTACTCCTTGCATTGACATCTATCGATGGGCATCTCCATAGCCCGTTGGTACAACTAATTGATGTGAGACTATCTTCCCCACTTTTTGCCCCTTTAATATCTACCACCATACTTATTTCCACCTAAATGATATGTCCAATGGCTCATGCTCATGTATTGCGTGAAGAATAATAAGTTGATGCATATTGAAGAAGTACGATCCAATTGCCTGACTTGGACACCCTGGTGCTTGACATTTGTATTAATGTGGTGAAGATGGAGCCATGCCTTGCTAATATAATAAGATGAATGGAGGGTAAACATTCCTTGAGGATCGTATACTTTGAAAGATTGATGATTTTGTTTCTTACACTTTAATTATTGCTATGTTAATATTTGTTGATTCATCATTTCTCAATGAGCATACATGCATCAGATTACATAACGGATAGCATGTCACATCAAAAATTCTTTTTTTATCATTTACCTACTCGAGGACGAGCAGGAATTAAGCTTGGGGATGCTTGATACGTCTCCAACTTATCTATAATTTTTTATTGTTCCATGCTGATATATTATCATTCTAGGATACTTTTTGGGTCTTTATTTACCAATTTATAATATTTTTGAGCACTAACCTATTGACCCAGTGCCCAGTGCCAGTTGCTGTTTTCTGTGTGTTTTTTACTTTTCAGGTTTACCTTACCAAACGAAGTCCAATTGCCATGAAACTTTTTGATGATTTTTTCTGGACCAAAAGAAGACCTGGAAGCTTCAGAAGGAGGCCGGGGGCCGCACGAGGGCCGCATAAGCCATTAGGCGCACCCCAGGGGGGCGCGCCCTGACGGCTTATGCCTCCCTCGGGCGTCTCCCGACGCCCCTCTCTGGCTTATAAATTCTCATCTACCCTAAAAACACCAAAGGCTGTCCCAAAACCCTTTTTCCGCCGCCGCAAGTCTCTGTTCCGTCGCGAGGCCATCTGGAGCTCCGTTCCGGCACCCTGCCGGAGAGGGGATCGATCACGGAGGGCCTCTACATCAACCTTCCTGCCCTCATGATGATGTGTGAGTAGTTCACCACAGACCTACGGGTCCATATCTAGTACCTAGATGGAAATCTCTCTATCTCTTGATATTCAATACAATGATCATCGCATCTTTGCTTTGATCTATCCGATGTAATCCTATTGTGCGGTGTGTTTGTTGGGATCCGATGAATTGTGGGTTTATGTTCGCATTATTCATGAAAAGTATTTGAGATATCTCTGATATATATTATGTCTCTTAATTGCATGATCATTATAGCTTCGTAATGCTCTCCGATTTATTGATGAGCTTTGGCCAAGTAGATTGATATTTCATCGGTGGGAGTGGTGCGTTGTGGTAGGTTCAAACCTGACGAGTTTCTATATCCCAGTGACAAAGTAGGGGACAAGATGCATCTTTGTGTTGTTGCTACTAAGGATAACACGATGGGGTTCATTCATATTGTTTGAGTTTACTTTGTCTACATCATGTCATCGTTCTCCATGCATTACTCTGTTTTACTTAATACTCTAGATGCATGCTGGATAGCAGTCGATGAGTGGAGTAATAGTAATAGGTGCAGGAAGGAGTCGGCCTATTTGTTTATAGACGTGATGCCTATATACACATGATCATTTCCATGAAAATCGCATAACTATCCGCTTTTCTATCAATTGCCCACACTAATTTGTTACCCACCGTATGTTGCCTACATGAGAGATGCCGCTAGGGAAAACTATGGCCACATGGTTTATTCACTTATATAATTACAAACGCTACTATTACCTTGCTTCCATTATTTACTTTTTATTTTATTTTGCAATTTACAATTATCTACAATTATCTACACAACTCATTTGCTTACAAATAATGAAATCAAGGGGATTGACAACCCTCTTGCCTGCGTTGGGTGCAAGTTGAATGTTCATTTGTGTGTAGCCGATGAAGACAGTTGAGGATTGATATTCCTATTGGTTCGATAAACCTTGGTTTCATAACTGCGGGAAATACTTACCCACTTTGTGCTGCAATAACCCGTTCCTCTTCACGGAAAACCCAAAGCACATCACAAGTATCAGAGACGTATCAGCATCCCCAGCTTAATTCCTACTCGTCCACGAGTAGGTAAATGATAAAAACAGAATTTTTGATGTGACATGCTACCCAATATGTAATCTTTTGCATGTATGCTCATTGAGAAACGATGAATTAACAAACATCAACATGGTAATATTTATAAGCACAAGCAGCAAAATCTTTAATCTTTCAAAGTATACGATCCTAAAAGAATGTTTACCCCCATTCATCTTATAGTATTAGCAAGGCATGACTCCATCTTCACCACATTAAAACAAATGCCAAGCACCACGGTGTCCAAGTCAGGCAATTGGATCGTACTTTTTCAAAGAGCATCAACTTTTTATTCTTCACACAATACATGAGCGTGAACCATTTGACATAGCATAAGGGTGGAATAGAATATGGTGGTAGATATCAAAGGGGTAAAAGTGGAAAAGATAATCTCACATCAACTAGGCGTATCAACGGGCTATGGAGATACCCATCGATAGATGTCAATGCAAGGAGTAGGGATTGCCATGCAAATGATGCACTAGATCTATAAGTGTATGAAACCACAAATGAAACTAAGTGGGGTGTGCATCCAACTTGCTTGCTCATGAAGACCTCGGGCATTTGAGGAAGCCCGTCATAGGAATCTGCAAGCCAAGTTTATAATAATGAAAATGTGATTCCCACTAGCTTGTGAAAATGACATAACATGAGACTCTCTATATGAAGAACAAGGTGCCACTTTGAGGCACAAGTGTGGTAAAGGATAGTTGCAAAGTCCCTTTTTTTATTTATGGTGGGTTCATTTGGCCTCCCCCATTTTTTATTTCCTCACTGGGACAATGCTCTATTAATGATGATCATCACACTTTTATTTACTTACAAACTTTGATATGAAGAACTATGAAACAATATGACTCAATATGAATGCCTCTGGCAGTGTACCAGGATGCGCAATGATCTAGCGTGACATGTATAAAAAATATGATGAACGGTGGCTTTGCCACAAATACTATGTCAGCTCTATATGATCATGCAAAGCAATATGATGATGAACGAACTACTCATATGATGTGAGGGTGGAATTTGCATGTCAGTATATATTGGAATGGCTATGGAAATGCCATAATAGGTAGGTATGGTGGCTGTTTTGAGGAAGATATAATGCTTATGTTATGTGTTACAGAGCGTATCATGTCACGGGGTTTGGATGCACCGGCAAAGTTTGCACCGATCCTCGAGGTGAGAATGGGCAATGCACGGCACCGAAGAGGCTAGCAAAATATGAGGTGGTGAGATTGCGTATATCCATGATTTTACATTAGTCATGAAGAACTCATATACTTATTGCAAATTTTTATTAGTTTATCACAAATCAAATTAATACTCGCATGCCCCGAGGGAGGAGGTTGGGAGGAGTTAACCATCACGCGCCTTCGACCCGGAACAACACTAGAATTTCAACGAGGAATAGAAATGCTCACACATCCCCACCATGTCTTTTTTAAATTTTGACAAATGTGAAATTAACACCTCTTAATATCGATACTTCTACGAATCAACAATGATTAACTCACACCTTTTCACATTACCACATCAATATCATTAACCCACAATTTCTCTTTTATGTGCTACATGATGGTTTTGATTATCACTCATTGAATAACTATTATTCTTGGACTAGTCTTATGACCCATGCAAATTACCATCACTATTTATTAAATCTCAAACAAATATAAGTGAAGAACGAGAGTGCAATTATTTCTATAAAATCTATACGCCACCATGCTCAAAAATATATAAGTGAAGTACTAGAGCAACTTCTAAGCTCAAAAGATATAAGTGAAGCACATAGAGCATTCTAATAAATTATGATGAAGGTGTGTATCTCTCAAATAGGTGTGTCCAGCAAATAATTATTGTGGCAAACTAAAAATAAAAGCAAACAAAAGCAAACAACGCTCCAAGCAAAACTCATATCATGTGACGAATAAAAATGTAGCTCCAAGTGACATACCGATGGATTGTGACGAAAGAGGGGACGCCTTCCGGGACATCCCCAAGCTTAGACGCTTGAGTCTTCCTAGAATATTACCTAGAGGTTTCTTGGGCATCCCCAAGCTTAGGCTCTTGCCTCTCCTTATTCCTTTGTCCATCATGGTAACACCAAAAACTTGGAAACTTCAATCACATAAAACTCAACAAAACTTCGTGAGATTCATTAGTATAAGCAACATATCAAATACTTTAGATACTGTTATAAATTGATTCATATTTCATTATTGCATAATAGGTACTGTATTCTAACTTCTCCAAGGCTTATACCCCCCTATACAATCCATAGCATCATCAAAACAAGCAAACTATGCAAGCAAAAACAGAATCTGTCTAAAACAGAACAGTTTGTAAAGATCTGTAAAGAACCTATACTTCTGTAACTCTAAAAATTCTGAAAAAGTAGAAAACCTAAAGAATTTGTATAGAAATACTATGTAAAAATTTCACATCAAAAATATGTTCCAGTAAAATCAGAGAAATTATGCACTGATGCTAAAGTTTCTGTTTTTGCACCGTATCAATTCTACTCATCTTGTGAGTCATCCCAAAGGCTTTACTTGGCACAAACTCTAATTAAAACATAAAAATAAAATCATTACAGAGGCAATAATCATGTTATCACACCAAACAGAAATTATTGGGTTGTCTCCCAACAATCTCTTTCTTTATAGACATTAAGATAGGCTCGAAATTTTAATGATACTCACATAAAAGATAAGAATTGAAGCACAAAGAGAGCATCATATAGCATGTGACTAACTCATTTAAGTATAACATACTTCCTATGCATAGGCATTTTATAGGAAAACAAATTATCAAGACAAGAAATATCTAGCACATGCAAATAGGAAAAATGAAGCCTTGACAATTTCAACACAAATAGAGGTAAGTGAGTAACATGAAAAATTCTATAATCAAATTTTCCTCTCTCATAATAATTACTTTTAGGATCATAATCAAACTCAACAATATAGCAATCTTTTAAAATATTTTCTTCATGAGCCACATGCACAATTTTTTTAGAATCTTCCAAGATAGTGGGAGTAGCATTATCAAAAGTTGTGACCTCTCCAAACCCACTTTTAGTAGTATTGCAAATATCATAATCAATAGTAGATTCATCATGAAGCTTATAATTATCACCCCAATCATGATCATTAGCATAGTTGACATTCATAGAATTTGTACTAACAAAATTGCAATCATGTTTTTCATTCAAGGAACTATCATGCATCACATTATAAAATTATTTTAACACTTCATCACAATTTTTAGATTCACAATTTTCAAACAAGTCCTCATAAAGATAATCTAGTGCACTCTCACAAGCAATTATTTCAACATTATCGGGTCTTTTTAAAAGATTAGCTAGTGGATGAGGATCCATTTATCTTAAATATTTCCATTTACTTTCTGTTTTCGGGTGACAAAGATAAATATAACAAACTAGGCAAGCAAGCAAATAGAAATAGTTTTTTAAGCAAACTAAATATAAATGAAAATAAAAAGAAGAACAAGTGAATGATAATTTGTGTGAATTTACTTGATTGTTGGTGATGATATTCCCCGGCAACGGCGCCAGAAATCCTTCCTGATACTTGTGATCTGCGTTGGGTTTTCCGTGAAGAGGTACGGGTAATTGCAGCACAATATGGGTAAGTATTTACCTCAGTTATGAAACCAAGGTTTATCGAACCAATAGGAATATCAATCAACAACCGTCTTCAGCGGCTGCACATAAAAGAGCAAACAACTTGCACCCAACGCGGGCAAGAGGGTTTTCAATCCCCTTGATCTCGTTATTTGCAAGCAAGTGAAGTGTGTAGATAATAGTAGATAATTGTAAATTGCAAAATAAAATAAAAGCAAATAAATGGCAGCAAGGTATTATAGCATTTATAAATATATAGGTGAATAGACCTGGGGGCCATAGTTTTCCCCCGCGGCATCTCTCATGAAAGTAAGCATACAGTGGGTAAACAAATTACTGTTGGGCAATTGACAGGAAAGCGCATAGTTATGTGATATTCATGACAATGATCATGTGTATATAGGCATCACGTCCATAAGCAAATAGGCCGACTCCTGCAATTACCTCTTATTATTACTCCACCCATCGACCGCTATCCATCATGCATCTAGAGTATTAAGTAAAACACAGTAATGCTTGGAGAACATTGACATGATGTAGACAAAGAGAATTAAATTAATATGAACTAACCCCATCGTTTTATCCTTACTAGAAACAATACAAAGACGTGTCTTGTCCCCTTCTGTCACTTGGATATAGAGCACCGCCAGATTGAACCCACTACAACGCACCCCTCTCACTGAAGAAATATCAATCTAGTTGGCCAAACATTTTCAATAGATCGGAGAGAATTACGAAGCTATAATGATCATGCACTTAAGAATCATAATATATATTAGAGGTGAATCAATACTTTTCATGAATAATCTGAACATAAACCCACAATTCATTGGATCCCAACAAACACACCGTACAAAAGAATTACATCAGATAGATCAAAGCGAACATGCGATGATCATTGTATCGAAGATCAAAAGAGAGAGAGAGATAGCCATCTAGGTACTAAATATGAACCCGTAGGTATGTTGTCAACTACTCAGACATCATCATGAGGGCGGCAAGGTTGATGAAGAGGCCCTCCGTGATCGATCCCCCCACGGGCAGGGTGCCGGAACGGAGCTCCAGATGCGATCGCGGTGGCGGAAAAAGTGTTTCGGAATGCCCTCGAGGGTTTTTGGAATATATGTGAATTAATAGGCCAAAGAACGGGGCCAGGAGGTCCACCAGGGAGGGACAAGCCATCAGGGAGCGGGCACCCCCCTGGGCGCGCCCTGTTGGCTTTTGCCTCCCTCATGCGGTCTCTAGTCATCTCCCGAAGCTTCCAGGTCTTCTTTTGGTCCAGAAAAAATCATAAAAAAGTTTCGGAGCAATTGGACTTCGTTTGGTACTGTAAACCTGAAAAGTAGAAAACACGCAGAAAACAGGAACTGGTTCTGGCCACTGGGTCAGTAGGTTAGTGATAAAAAATAATATAAATTGGTAAATTATTACTCAAAAAGTATCCTAGAATGATTATATAATAGCATGGAATGATCAAAAATTATATCTACGTTTGTGGGATCACTAGAAGAGTGTCTAGAGGGGGGGGGGGGAGGTGAATAGACTGCTAGCAGGAATTTAAAACCTAACCTTTTCCCAAATTAATAGGTTGGCAGATTTTAACAATCATAGCAAGTCAAGCACACCCTACACATGCATGTCTACGAATATGGCAGTGGAAAGTAAAGACATTGCACATGAAGTAAAGAGTTGAGATAGGAGGATCAAACGCAAGAGGGACACGAAGATTTTTCCCGTGGTTCCGATAGGTGGGGCTATCGTACATCCACGTTTATGGAGTCTTCAACCCACGGAGGGTAACGGTCGCGAGAGTCCACGGAGGGCTCCACCCATAAGGGTCCACGAAGTAGCAACCTTGACTATTCCATAACGGCTTCCATCCACGAAGGACTAGCCTCAAAGTAGGCGATCTCCTTGCCCTTACAAACTTCTTGGTTCAACTCCACAACTCGAAGTAGGAGGCTCACAAGCGACACCTAACCAATCTAGGAGGCACCACCCTCCAAAAGGTAATAGGCTCGGCAATGTCGATGAACTCCTTGCTCTTGTGCTTCAAGATGATAGACTCCTCAACACACAATCACTCTCTCACAGATTTGGCTTGGTGGAAGAGATGGGATTGGTGGAAAGCAACATGGGGAGGCTAGAGATCAAGATTCATATGGTTGGAATGGAATGGCATGATCTCAACACATGAGTAGGTGTCTCTCTCTTAGAAAACTGGATGGGGCAAGTATGGAATAGTTCTGAGTGATTCACTTTCGAGTAGGTGGTGGTGAAGGGGTATATATAGGCATCTCCAAAAATCCAACCGTTACACCTAAAGTGACCAACTCGGTGACACCGATGTGTGAATCTCGGTGGTACCGAAGTGACCAAAAGGCAGTAACTTTTGAATCTCGGTGAGACCGATATATAAAACTCGGTTGCACCGATAAGGTAACCAACAGTCAGATTGCTCAATCTCGGTGACGCCGATTCAGCAAACTCGGTAGGACCGATTTTGTGAATTTGCGTAACAGAAAGTTGGCAACTAAACTCGGTGGCACCGAAGCAGAATCGGTTGCACCGATAGGTTAGTGTTTGGCTTAGGTCTGTCTGAGTATGGGAATCGGTGGCACCGAGTGGAAAGTGTTGGTTGCACCGATTTTGGATATTTCACTTTGGACAGACTTTTGTGGAAGAGCTTGTGGGTGTTTTTGGTGACTATCACTTGTGCACGTATGAGCATTTTGTTCACCAGCAATACCTTACCCCTTTTTAATAGTATTGGCTTTCCTATGGACTCAAAGTGATTTCTCACAAATGTAAAATGTAGAGTCCTCTCGCTTGAAGCTTTGCCAATCCATTTCCTTGCATCTTGGGGTATTTCCATAGTCTTTTTGCCAACCCTTCTCTCCATGGACTTTTATCTGAAATACACTAGGTAAAAGTATTAGTCCAAGAGACAATGTATGTTGTCATGAATTATCAAAACCACCAAGGGAGCAAGTTGTGCTTTCAATCTCCCCCTTTTTGGTAATTGATGACAACATACAATCAAAGCTTCAAATAAAGATATGCATGGATATAATGAAGACTTTGAGAGACACATGACTTAGACTTGCTCCCCCTAAATGTGTGCAATCCCTTTAAAGAATAGTTGCTTTGGAATGCATGAACACACATATAGTAGAAGGGATATAAGGAGTCATGTGTATCTTGGCTATATGCATCAAATGTATATGAATGAGATGTATCCTTGTTCAAGACTTCACTCTTGCAAACAATATGTGCAAGGAGCAAGATATCATCTTGATCAAAGATATGTTGCATATACTTACCTTGAGTTCTTGAACGTTCTAGTAGTAGAGATACACTTGAGAAAACAATGTTAGGAAACACAAGAGTATTCTACTAATCAAAAAGGCAATAGAACTCAAAAGTACCAAGATATATGGAGAACATATGAAAGATGATAATCCTTAAGATAGATATGTCTCCAAGATCATTTAGAACCTTCTCCCCTAGATATGAAAATAGTGGATCATCCTCTCCTCCTGAATCTTAGCATGTAGATATTGGGATTGGATAGGGTGAGAAAAAATCTAAGATGATCACCATTAGAAAGTATGTTTATTTCAATATGACAAATTTCGTTAGACTTTTCTCCCCCTACTTTGGTGTTCTACCCTTGTCTATATAAATGTAAATTTTGTTATCTGCTCTCCCCCTTGATTATATCTCCCCCTTTGCATAAGCATGTATCTCCCTTTAGCATGAAGCTTTGTTTATTCTCCCCCTTTGGCATTAATTTCCAAAAAGGTCATACACAGGGTTAGATACAGGGATCATTGATTAAGAAGGGATCCTTGAGAACAAGGGTCATTGAATGTAGGGTTCATAGAAATGAAAATTGAGGGAAGCATTGAAAGTAATTTCTCTCCCTTTGGCTGATCTGAGATCCTATAAGACTTCTCCTCCTTTGAGTTAGGGATCCTTGAATAAAGAATTTCTCCCCCTAAGTTTTTTTAAAGAAAGGGATCATCGAAGAATTGATAAATATCACAATAGGATCACTAGAGAAGTAAATACTTGCAAAAAAATGAAATCGGTGGCGCCGTGACAAATAAATCGGTGGTACCGAGATTTTGTGATGCAGCTCATGTGCTAATTTCGGTAGAACCGAGTTATTTGAGTCGGCGGCTCCGAGGCAGAAACAGAAACTTGGCAGAGTTAGGAAACTTGCAATAAATTTTTTAAAAGGATTTTCAAAGGAAATTCAAAAGACTTTACAGAGAGATATCAACTAGATAAGATTTGAGTGGTTCCAAGAAATCATGCAAATAGAGAATGAACCAACCAAAATACTTAACTAGATGATGGGCGGTGACTAGGTCACCTATATTAGAGTACATTGACTTAGGAGCCAAGCAAGGATACTTGATCATAGGTCATACTCAATGTTAAGCTCAAAATGGGGTTACCATTTTTGGATTAAGCATTTTAATGTCTTCATATCACTTGAGTTGCGTTAACTCATGACTTGGAGTAAAGCCTTTTCAAGGATATGAGTACATACCTTTGAGTTATGTTGATGACGTAGCTTGTAGGTGAACTTGTTGAGGATTCTCGAGGTTGATGAAGATCATCTTGAGTTGGGAGCAGTCCTTCTCGTTTTAGTACACTTGTCACCTACAAAGGTTACTCATGCAAGGAAGAACATGATATGACACGATATTACTTGTGAAATACAAATATGTGTCAAGGATATGTTTTGTTGTCTTCTTCCTTCCATCATCAAGAGGGGTTGTGGATACTTGGTCATGACAAGATTTCTTATGATTGGAGTTGATGGCAATCTTGTGGAATGAAGTTCTTCCAAGTACCTACAAAAGATTAGATGCAATACAAGGGAGCATAGAATTCCATGGCATAAGATAACATGTCACAAGATCATGGAAATATCAAGAGAGCTTGTGCCCTTGCATGCATAAGAGTGAGACTAGATCAAGTTTGAAGCATCAATGATGTTCAACTCACTCCTCAAGTAGCAAAATGTCTTCTCATCAAGAGGCTTAGTAAAGATATCGGCCAATTGCTTGTTAGTACGAACATGCTTAAGATTGATATCTCCTTTGGCAACATGATCATGAATGAAATGATGTCTAACTTGAATATGTTTAGTTTGAGAATGTTGCACAGGATTATGACCAATTTTAATAGCACTTTCATTGTCACAAAGTAATGGAACATGTTTAACATGGATTCCATAATCCTTAAGCGTTTGTGTCATCCATAGTAATTGCGCACAACAAGATCCAGCAGCAATATACTCAGCTTCGGCAGTAGATAGAGATACTGAGTTTTGTTTCTTAGAGGACCAAGACACAAGAGATCTACCCAAAAATTGACAAGTACCCGAGGTGGATTTTCTATCAACCTTGTCTCTGGCATAGTCCGAATCGGAATAGCCAACAAGGTTAAAGGAAGATCCATTGGGATACCAAATGCCAAAGTTTGGTGTTTGTATCAAATATCTCACCATACGTTTAACGGCCAAAAGATGACACTCTTTAGGTACAGCTTGATATCTAGCACACATGCAAACACTAAGCATAATATCGGGATGAGAAGCACATAGATATAGCAATGAACCAATCATAGATCGATAAACCTTTTGATCAACCGGTTCATCCTCCTTGGTAAGATCAACATGTCCACTAGTAGGCATAGGAGTTTTCATACCTTTGCACTCCTGCATGTTGAACTTCTTGATCAAGTCCTTGGTATACTTAGTTTGAGAGATGAAAGTTCCTTCTCTCATTTGCTTGATTTGCAAACCAAGAAAGAATTTCAGCTCACACATCATGGACATCTCATACTTCTTGGACATCAACATTCCAAATCTTTCACTAAATTGTGGGTTAGTAGATCCAAAGATAATATCATCCACATAGATTTGGCACACAAATAATTCACCATTAACTCTCTTAGTGAATAAGGTTGCGTCAATTTTACCAATTTCAAAACCTTTTTCAGTAAGAAACTTCGTTAAGCATTTGTACCAAGCACGAGGGGCTTGCTTAAGACCATAAAGAGCTTTACGAAGCTTGTAAACATGATTAGGTTTCTTAGGATTCACAAAACCAGGTGGTTGCTTAACATAAACCTCTCCCTCAATTTCACCATTTAAAAAGGCACTTTTAATGTCCATTTGATAAAGCGTGATATCATGGTGATTGGCATAAGCAAGAAGAATCCGAATAGCTTCAAGTATAGCGACGGGGGCATAGGTCTCACCGTAGTCCATACCTTCGACTTGCATATATCCTTGGGCTACGAGACGTGCCTTGTTGCGTACGACTTGACCGTCTTCGTCTTGCTTGTTTCGAAACACCCATTTGGTTCCGATGATGTTGTGCTCGTCCTCGGGCTTCTCCACGAGTGTCCACACTTCGTTCCTCTCGAAGTTGTGAAGCTCTTCATGCATTGCGTTCACCCAATCCGGGTCTTCAAGAGCTTGTTCTATCTTCAAGGGTTCAATGCTAGAGATGAAAGAATAATGCTCACAAAAGTTTGCTAGGCGAGTTTTAGAGCGAGTGATTCTCCCGGTTTGTATATCACCAAAGATTTGGTTTAGGGGATGGTTCTTGGTCACTTGTGCTCGAACTCGGGGTAGCTTAGGCTTGTTGGATGGTGGAGCTTCTTCATCATCATCATCTCCTTCATCTTCGTTGTTGTTGAAGGTGTCGTTCCCTTGAGGTGGTGGTGAAGGAGGTTGTGGTGGATCTTCATGATGTACTTCCTCCTCTTCATCATCTTGTCGTGTACCGCTTGTGGATGCCTCCATGTCGTGTTGAGGTTCACCTTGTCGTGAAGTTGGGGCTTCCACTTGAGTTGATGAAGTGCTTTCCTTCACCTCCATGGGACGAATCTTGCCGATGGGCAAATCTTGGATAGCTTCCGAAGGTTCCTTATCACCTACATCATTTGGCAATTGTTCGACTTGCGAATCATTAGATTCATCAAACTTCACATCTACCGTCTCTTCAAATTTTCGGGTGAAGTTGTTGTAGACACGGCAAGTGTGAGAGTTCGATCCATAACCAAGTAGGAATCCTCCATGAGATTTAGGAGCAAATTTAGTACGATGATGCTTATCAAGAATGTAGCACTTTGAGCCAAATACCCGAAAGTATCCAACTTGGGGTTTGTTACCGGTGAGTAGCTCGTATGCCGTTTTACCCAGAAGCTTGTGCAAGTAAAGTCGGTTCGTGGCATGACATGCTGTTTCCACAGCTTCTGCCCAAAAGTGTCTTGGCGTCTTGTATTCGTCAAGCATCGTTCTTGCTATCTCAATAAGTGTCCGGTTCTTCCTCTCAACAACTCCATTTTGTTGAGGTGTGTACGTAGCCGAGAACTCATGTGAAACACCTACTTCGTCAAGAAAGGTATCCACGTGGGTGTTCTTGAACTCTGATCCGTTATCGCTCCGAACCTTCATGATCTTCACTTCAAACTGATTTTGCGCTTTGCGAACGAAGTTCTTGAAGATCTTTTGTACCTGCGACTTATCTTCAAGAAAGAATACCCAGGTAAATCTGGAAAAATCATCAACTATAACTAGACCATAGGAATTTCCACCGAGGCTCTTATAAGCATTGGGACCAAAAAGATCCATGTGAAGTAACTCGAGTGGTCTCCTAGTAGTCATGATATTCTTAACGGGATGACTTCCACCTACTTGCTTTCCAGCTTGACAAGCACTACAAAGTCTATCTTTGTCAAAAATAACATCTTTAACACCAAGTATATGATCACCTTTGATAAGCTTGTCTAAATTACGCATGCCAACATGTCCTAGTCTTCTATGCCAAAGCCAACCTTTAGAAGATTTTGCAATAAGACAAGTACGAGGTTTGGATCTCTTAGTGAAATCGACAATGTATAGATCACCTCTACGGAAACCGGTAAAGACCATGTTATGATTATCTTGACGAAACACTTGACAATCTACTTTCGTGAATAGCACATTAAAACCAAAGTCGACAAGTCTAGATACGGAAACAAGATTGTAGTCAAGAGATTCAACAAGCATAACATTTTGAATAGAGATATCATGGGATATGGCCACCTTACCAAGACCAAGTACCTTACCCTTGGAGTTGTCTCCAAATGTTACGTACCTTCGCGGTCCATGGTTTGGTGTGATCTCTTCAAACATTTCTCTATCTCCGGTCATATGATCGGTACATCCGCTATCGAGAATCCACTCTTTTCTTCTGGACATGTAATCCTTGAAGTTTGCCATGAGACTTAGTGTCGGTGTACTAAAGTATGGGTCTTTCTTTAGTACCCCTTACTTGTGCACGGGCAGTTGTAGCCGTACCGCGGCAAGCCTTGTCGGGGAATAGCTAGGAGTAATCACGAGACTAAGATGCCAAGGAGACGTTCAAGTCAACGACCAGACAGAAGACCAAAGGGTTGCGGAGGCCCGGCAAGACCCTTGCCGGCAAGGCCTCGCGCCCGGCAAGGCCCTTGCCGGCGAAGCTTCGCGCCCGGCAAGACCCGGTCCCGGCAAGCCCCGGGCCCGGCAAGGATTCGGCCCCGGCAAGCCCCGGGCCCGGCAAGGATTCAGTCCCGGCAAGGCTCTGCACAGTGCAGCGCTATTGCTCCAGTGCAGCGGCCAGCCTTGTCGTTTAGGGCTTGTCCTCGTGATGACGTGGCGTAATGCTGACCACGCGATGCTTAAGCGGTGCTGATGGGATGGCTGCTTTTGCCCATCCCCTGTAAAGCTTTTCCAAGCCCGAGACGCTAAGGGACACCTCGACGGACACCTCACGGTGCATTTAATGAGTTTGTCCTAAGCCGTCAGGGTTAGGTATGATAATACTGTGGTAACACTATAGCTACTTTCCACCTCATGCCTTATCTCGTACGCCACTGTGGTAGCCCCTTTGACTCATATAAAATGAGGCCCGAGGCGTACAGAGGGAGGGGGACAAGAACTTCGGAAGCCCATTCTGCATGCGTAGCTACTGAATACTGTAGCTCCCAGAACTTGGCCAAGAACATCCACAATAATACAATCAAAGCAGGAGTAGGGTTTTACGCATCCGTGCGGCCCGAACCTGGGTAAATCCCTGCATGCTGTTCGTTAGTTCTACTCTTTGTGCAATCCTCTCCCCTTGCCGAACCGTAAAGGGATCCGCTCGATAGCGATCCCATAGGTGTTCGTTTCCCACGACATCTTTGGCGCGCCAGGTAGGGGGATCGAGGTTGTGCGAACCTGATCTAGCGATCAGCGCGTCAGATCTTCGATCATCTTCACCATCATGGCTCCCAAGAAGAAGGGTTTCATGGCGGTGGGTCCATCCGCATCCGTCGTGCCTGATGCTGCGCGCGCAGGCGACGGGGTAGACGCGGGTGGAGGAGGTGGAGGCTCCGAGCTTCCACGGCGTTCCGGCGATCCGAGCTGGACGAGCAACAGGTCCAAGGATGGAGCTGCGCAACCTGCGGGTGGTGCAGTGACTTCCAAGGATGGAGCGGCGCCTTCCAGGACGAATACGCCGGCGCATGCACCACGACCTTCTCAGGACGCGCGTGACGTGCGGCCTCAAGACGTTGGTGGTTCTAGGCGTCCGCATGGGAAGACCCCTGCGCATCACTCCCAGGATGCGCAGGGCCAAGACCCACACCAGCGCGCCAGTGGAAGCTGCGCGCGGGTGCAGAGTCGTGATGGTGCTCCTTCTAACCCTGTTAGGAGCTTGAGCACCTCACGTTCTTCGCACCTGTCGCCGCCGCCTACGCCAGCAGAGGCATTGGCGCGAGCTCAGCTGCTCCTAGACTTCCCTCCCGCCGCGGAGAAGCTAGACGAGTGGCGAGCCGCTATCCAGAGCCTCATCGGCCTAGCCAACAACGACGTACCGCAGCAGGGTGAACCTTCGCGGCTGCAGTCGTCTAGGCTGGTGCGTGGCGATGGAGAGAAGACCGGAGCTGGAACGACTACGTTGCGTTCCCCTCCACTGCATCAAGAGCGGTCGTCAACTCGGCGGACCAGTGCCCGTGAGGATGGTTCCACGGCGTCATCTGATCCGCGGGTTCGCCGAGATCAACGTCACGTTCTTCGGGAACGGAAGAAGGAGGACGCTCGAACCACCATCGAGCGCCGAAGGGAAGCGCGTCGCCAGTCTGACAAGCGCGCTGGGACTGCTGTTGACGAGCCCACGCTAGGGTACCCTGGCTGCCTACCCTACGAGGTGGGTTGTCCAGCGATTACTCGTGAGCTGCGGCAAGTCCAGTGGCCTAGCTCCCGCTCCTTCAAACCGGAAGTACCGGAGAAGTACGACGGCAAGACCCATCCGTCCGAGTTCTTGAGCATCTACACCATCGCGGTACAGGCTGCTGGGGCTCGTGACGATAAGGTATTGGCCAACTACTTTCCGTTGGTGCTAAAGCCCAACGTGAGATCGTGGTTGATGCACCTGCCCGAGAATTCCATCTCTTCTTGGTTCGACCTGTGCCATCAGTTTGTTGGCGCCTTCACCGGCGGCCATCAAGCTCCTGGCCAGGAGAGTGATCTGCACATCATTCCCCAGAAGGAGGGCGAAACTTTGCGCAAGTATATCCAGAGGTTCAGCCGCATCCAGCACAACATTCCTGACGTTCATCCCGCCGCCGTCATCAGCGCCTTTCATCAGAATGTGCGCAATCGTAAGATGCGGGAGGAGCTGGCGATGAACAAAGTCAGGGATGTCGCCGAGCTCTACGCTTTGGCCGATAAATGTGCTCGGGCAGAAGAAGGAAGGAAGCTCCCCGGCGAGAACGCTGGCGCTGGAGTCGACTCCGATAGCGAAGACGCTCCCGCCCCGGCAAACAAGGGGCGGCGGAAGAACAAGAAGCGCAAGGGCAAGGCCGTGCTTGCCGTTGAAGGTTCCGGCAACACCGGCACCGCCAAGAAGTCCAAGACCGACGACCCCGGCAAGGAGGTTGCCGGGTGTGCGGCGTGTCAAGCCTTGGCGGCTGCCGACAAGCCAGAAGGATCCGGCAAGCAGTACTGCAAGATCCACCGCACCAAGGGCCATGATCTCCAAGACTACCGGCAAGTTGAGGAGCTTGCCGAGAAGCAGCGCGCCGAGTACGAAAGGCGCGACAAGGAGAGAGCCCAAGATGGTGCCGGAGGGTCTAGCAGGAAGCGCGGTCGAGGAGGTCGCCGCGGCAAGCCCAGGCAGCAGCAAGAGAAGCCTGCCCGGGGCCACGCCAAAGAGCAAGGAGCTGATGATGGTGATGCAGAGGGCGACGAGTCCAGCGAACACAAGTTCCAGAAGGCTACAGAGGCCATGTGCGTCGACGGGGGTGCTTCGTTGCATTTCTCTCACCGCCAACTCAAGCGGTGGGCACGTGAGATTAATGCGGCAGAACCCTCTATTGATGCACAGAAGCCACTGAAGTGGTCCCACACGCCTATCATTTTTGACGCCGAGGATCACCCTGATCGCACAACTGCGGTCGGGTGTTTGCCGTTGTTGGTTTCACCAACGATCCGCAACCTCCAGGTGACGAAAATGTTAGTTGACGGTGGGGCCGGCCTGAACTTGATCTCGCCAGACGTCATCAAGAGGCTGCAGATTCCTGACGAGGACCTTGAGGAGACAGGTTCTTTCCAAGGGGTCAATCCGGGAAGGAACCTGCCGAAAGGCAAGATCACGCTGCCGGTAACTTTCGGCAGCGAGCTGAACTTCAGGACGGAGAAGGTCGTCTTCGACGTCGCCAAGATTCCGTTGCCGTACAATGGAATCCTTGGCCGCTCAGCGCTGGCTAAGTTCATGGTGGCCTCGCACTACGCCTACAACGTCTTGAAGATGCCCGGTCCAATGAGCGTCATCGCTGTCCACTCCGACAAGAAAGACGCGCTCATTTGCACCGACAAGCTTTACCGGGAAGCAGTTGCAGCGTCCGCCGCCAAGGCGCATACTCCTGCCGCTCAAGATCCCGGCAAGAAGAAGAAGCCCGGCAAGACCTCTGGTACAAACTCCGGCAAGCGCGCCTCTCCGGAGTGCTGCGCTACCGTCGAGGGTGCACCAGAGAGCTCTGCTGGCCAGACCAAGAAATCCAAGGCTGCTCCGCCCGAGACCAAGAAGGTGCCCGCCAAGGAGGACGGGACGGGGGGAACTTTCACCATAAGTTCCACCCTTGACGACAAATAGGAAAGCGCGCTCGTTGCCTTCCTGCGGGCGAATGTCGATGTGTTTGCATGGCAACCATCTGACATCCCCGGTGTTCCCAGGGAGGTAATTGAGCACCACCTAGCTGTCTGTCCTCACGCGCGGCCCGTCAAGCAGAAGGTGCGGAAGCAAGCTTTGGAGCGGCAAGAATTCATTGCAGAATAGATTAGGAAGCTTGAGGAGGCAGGCCTGGTTAGAGGAGTCCTCCATCCTACATGGTTGGCCAATCCAATTGTTGTGCGCAAGGCGAACGGTAAATGGAGGCTGTGTATTGACTTTACAGATATCAATAAAGCCTGCCCAAAAGATCCCTTTCCCTTGCCGCGCATCGACCAGATTGTGGATTCCACTGCTGGCTGCGATTTGCTGTCATTTCTTGACGCATACTCAGGCTATCACCAGATCTTCATGGCGAAAGAAGACGAAGAGAAGACCGCATTTATCACCCCGTGCGGCACATATTGCTTCTTGCGTATGCCTTTCGGGTTGAAAAGTGCTGGTTCGACCTTCGCAAGAGCTGTCCAGATTGGTTTCGGGGCCCAGCTGCATAGAAATATGGAAGCTTACATGGATGACATAGTGGTCAAAACCAAGGACAAGGCAACGCTCATTCAAGATCTGGAGCAGACTTTTGCGAATCTGCGCAGGATCAACCTGAAGCTCAATCCTGAGAAGTGCGTGTTTGGCGTCCCATCCGGCAAGCTTCTCGGGTTCTTTGTATCTCAGCGTGGAATTGAAGCCAATCCCGACAAGATCAAGGCAATTGAGCAGATCGAAGCGCCAAGACGAGTTAAGGATCTGCGCCGCCTTGCCGGCTGCGTCGCTGCTTTGAGTAGGTTCATCTCAAAGTCTGCTGAGCGTGCCCTGCCGTTTTTCAAAATTTTGAAGAAGGCAGGCCCAATGAAATGGACTCCAGAAGCGGAGGCAGCGCTGCAGGATTTGAAGAAGTACCTCTCCTCTCCGCCAGTACTAGTCGCGCCTAGACCACAAGAGCCGTTGCTGCTATATCTGGCGGCAACGAATCAAGTGGTTAGTGCTGCGCTGGTGGCAGAGAGAAAAGCAGAGGAGGATGCAGCGGCAACGGCAGGCCCGCCAAATGACTTGCCGGGGCCGGCCCCGGCAGAGTCTGGTGCCGACAAGGAAAGATCCGCGCAGTCGAGTCAAGCAGTGCAGAAGAAGAAGATGGTGCAGCGCCCAGTCTATTTCGTCAGCTCCCTGTTACAGGGGGCTAGGTCGAGATATTCTGGTGTGCAGAAGTTGCTCTTCGGCCTTCTCATGGCCTCGAGGAAGCTGCGCCATTACTTCCAAGCACATGATGTCACCGTCGTCACTCGCTTTCCGCTGCAACGGATTCTCCGGAACCCAGAAGCAACCGGCAGGATTGTGGAGTGGGCGTTGGAGCTGTCATGCTTTGGTCTCAAATTTGAAAGTTCTTCAACTATCCAGAGCAGAGCCTTGGCAGAGTTCATTGCAGAATGGACCCCAACGCCAGACGACGAAGTTCAAGAATCAGCGATTCCCGGCAAGGAAACAGATCGCGAATGGATCATGTACTTTGATGGAGCCTTTTCGCTGCAAGGCGCCGGTGCCGGCATGCTGCTTGTCGCACCCACCGGAGAGCACCTCAAGTACGTCATCCAGATGCATTTTCCCCGGGAGAGATCGACCAATAACACGGCAGAGTATGAAGGACTGCTTGCCGGTCTCAGGATCGCGGCAGACCTTGGGATCAAGAAGCTCATCGTCAGAGGTGACTCCCAGCTCGTCGTGAGGCAGGTCAACAAAGATTATCAGAGCCCGTTAATGGAAGCGTACGTCGATGAAGTGAGGAAGCTGGAGGAGCGCTTTGACGGTCTTCAGGCAGAGCATGTTCCTCGATCAGAGAACAGCGTTGCCGACGACCTGTCGAAGCGTGCCGCACTCAAGCTGCCTGTGGAACCAGGGACTTTTGTGCTCCGCTTGACTCAACCATCCATGTCGCCATCGACAAGGCCTGATAAGAGAAGAAAGTTAAGTACCGGCGAGTACTTCCCGGCAGGGCTTCCCGAAGCCCCCGGAAAGGATCTTGCCGGGAACGACACGGTTGCCGATGAGCAGCGGCTTCGCGCAGAACCTCAGGTTCCTGCCGCCGAAGCAAGCGCCCCTGCTGCCAAAGAAATACCAGTTGCCGGTGAGCAGCTGCTCCGCCAAGAACCTCAGGTTCTTGCCGTAGAAGCAAATGCTCCCGTAGCTGAAGAGTCGCCTTTAGTGCTTGTCGTCGAGCCACAAGCTCCGGCATGGGCACAGCAAATAGTCCATTTCCTTCAGACAGGAGAACTCCCTGAGGAGCAGGAAGAAGCTGAGAAAGTAGCCCGTCAGTCAAGTATGTACCAGTTCGTTGACGACGTCCTGTACAGAAAGAGACCTAACGGTGTGAAATTGAAGTGCATTCCTCGGGAGGATGGACTAGGGCTGTTGGCAGAGATTCATGGGGGCATATGTGGATCCCACATAGGCTCGAGAGCCCTTGTCGGCAAGGCATTCCGGCAAGGATTCTTCTGGCCTACTGCCTTCCAGGATGCAACGGCACTAGTAACCAAGTGTGAAGCGTGCCAGTTTCATTCGGAGCAACTTCATCAGCCAGCTCAAGCTCTCCAGACGATCCCTCTCTCCTGGCCCTTCTCGGTCTGGGGGCTCGACATACTGGGTCCCTTCCCCGCGCTGCCGGGGGCTTCGAGTACTTGTACGTCGCTATCGACAAGTTCACGAAGTGGCCAGAAGTGGAAGCAGTGAGGAGGGTGACAGCACAGTCAGCAGTCAAGTTCTTCAAGGGGATTGTGTGCCATTTTGGTGTGCCGAACAGGATCATCACCGACAACGGTACGCAGTTCACAAGCCACACCTTCATGCAGTATGTCCAAGACCTTGGCGACAAGATTTGTTTTTCCTCTGTTGCTCACCCGAGAAGCAATGGCCAAGCGGAAAGGGCGAACGCTGAAGTGTTGCGTGGTCTCCGGACCAGAACTTTCGACAAGCTGCACAAGCATGGAAGATGCTGGATTGATGAGCTGCCGACGGTTCTTTGGTCGATCAGGACGACGCCGAATCGAGCCACCGGCCAGACGCCCTTCGCTCTGGTCTACAGAGCGGAAGCAGTTCTCCCCACGACACTCATATACGGGTCACCTCGAGTGCTCGCTTATGATGAGCTTGAGCAAGAGCAGCTGCGGCAAGATGACGCGCTACTCCTTGAGGAGAACCGTCTTCGGGCTGCTGTGCGAGCCGCTCGCTACCAGCAAGCTTTGCGCCGCTACCATAGCCGCAAGGTTCATACCCGGAGTCTTGAGGAAGGCGACCTTGTTCTTCGGCGCGTTCAGTCCGCCAAGAATTCCAACAAGTTGACGCCGAAGTGGGAAGGCCCTTACCGGGTAGTGCTAGTCACCAGGCCTGGAGCTGTCCGCCTGGAGACCGAAGAGGGCTTGCCAGTGAGCAACTCCTGGAACATCGAGCACCTTCGCAAGTTCTACCCGTAAGGTGCGGTTGTTCGGGTTTCTTGCTGTGATAGCGATACGGCCAGCAGGCTGCTGACGACCCGAATCCAGCGCTCGCGGCAGCGTAACGCTCCGGCAAGATCCCGGCAACACCATTCTGTACAAGTGTTGCCCCTGCCATGTAATCCTTTGTACAGAGCAGGCACGTCCTTTGTGCATATTTAATAAGATCTGTGTGCTTTACGTTTCTTGTTGATTTCCATGTCATATATATGCATGTGTTATCTGAGATGTGTATTGCACTCGATCCCGGTAAGAGCTAACGAACCGTCAAGGTTCCATACTTTTATTTTCTCTTCTTTCTTTTTCTCAAGAGATAGAAGATTCCCTCGCGCGCAAGTTTGCCGGGGGGGGGAAGGAGAATAGTGGTATGGATACCAGACGAAATACCAGACGACGTTCAAGGTTGGCGCCTTGCCGGAAGAAAAAGAATAGCGACGAAAAGCAGAGCTAAGTTGCTAAACCCCTTAAGCAGATTTTGATTTTTGTAAGGCTGTATTCCCTTGAACGATTTCGGCTTTGTATGGAAAACCTGCACGCGATGGAACCTTGTCGTGATCGGCTGCGCCCTTACTCTGTTTCGAGTCCGCTCAACAGTCTAGGTGGCCGCGCTGAAAGCGTCAAGATTTCTTGCCGTGAGCAGCACTGCCCACAAGCTACTGACGACCCGAATCCAGCGCTCGCGATGGGGTTATGCTCCGGCAAGTTCCCAGCAAAGCGTAGGGTATATGCTATACAGAAAGAAATTGAACAAAGGGAATAGCATGCCATAATTCAAAGGGAGCAAGTTATATTACATCTAGTGCTTGCCGCGTTTCTGACATAAGACAATTGTCTTTTACATATAACGCCGGCGGCAAGATGGAGAAAAGATGAGGCGGATATGGCAAGTCCCGGCGATCGCCCTCGACCCTCTTCACCTGGCTCACCCGATCGACGATGGGCGTGACAAGCTCCTCGAGAGCCTTGACGTCCGCGTCCCTCGGCAAGCTCTTCAAGGCTTTGGAGAGGTCGATGCCAGGGTTCCTGTACGCCACCTTCATCAACACCTTGCGGAGGACGAGCTGGCAGAGTTTCCGGGATTCGTCGGCCAGCTTGCTTGTCTGGTTCGCCTGGAGTAGCTTGAGGGCGTCAACGAGCTTGTCGAAGAACATGGTTAGCCTGGCGCTTGAGGATATGTTGTCGTCGGCTGAGTATCCGAAGCCCGGCAAGTCCATGGTCTCCAGCTCCGCGCCAAGCTTCTCAGCGACGTCCGCCAGCCTGGCAGTCCAGAGCTTCACGCTAGAAGTGTACTCGTTGTGGGTGGTGGCGGCGTTCTGGAGCAACTCCTGTTCGTCGCGGAGATCTTTGATAAGAGTCCTCTCGCGAACTCGGGCAGCCTCAAGAGACTCCTCCAGCGTGGATAGCTTCAGCTTCAGATCTTCAATGGAGTCCTTGGCGGAGGAAAGCTGCTCGACCTTCTCGGACGCGGCAACCTGCATCTCCATCAGGCTATGGAGAGCCTTGTCTCTCTCGGCCTCGAGTGCTGAGACCTTCTTGCCGTGGTCCTCGAGAGCGGCCTCCAGCTGCTTCGCCTTCTCCTCCAGGAAGTTCTTGGCGGTCTCCGCAGCTCCGGCAGCGTTGAGGGCCTCCTTGAGCTTGCCGGCGTGGTTTTTAGTTAGAGCTCTGAGCGCCTTCAAGTGTTCCTGCTCAAGCTCCTGGAACCACCGTGCGACAAGACTTTCGAACTCTTCATCCTTGTTGCGAAGCTTGGCGGCAAGCGCCGCCTCGCGCGCGGCAAGGTCCTCTTCTTGAGCGTCAAGGCTGATGCGGCGCTGCGTCAAGAGGGCTTCTGCCACGGCGGCTTGCTGGGCGGCCTCCTCCTGCGCTTTCTCGATGTCTGATTGCTTCAGCAGGAGGATGTTCCGCTCTTCCGCCAGCTGCTCCCGGTAAATATTCAGCTCTTGGAGGGCCTCGCCATACCAAGCCTGTGTCTCCGCGACGCGTTGTTGGAAGTCTCCTTCCGCGGCCTCGACGAGCACTGCCCGGGAGTCCAGTTTCTCCTTCCGGGCACGGTAGAGCGTTTGGAGCTTCTGATAGTTGTCATTCATGGCTTGAAGTAGCTGCTCCTCCTTGGGCTCACTGGCGGCGGCGGCGGTGATTTCCTCGTCAAGATGTTCTCCTTCAACCAGCTCTTCGATGCTTGCCGACCCCGGCATGCTGACAACGTTCTTGCCGGCCCTGATGTATTGGCTTGAGGAAGGGGCCTGGGACGACGAGGGTTGGTCTTCGGCAGTTGAGGGCCCCGCGGCAGCAGAAGCGCCTGGCGCTCCTGCGGCGGAAGCGCCGTCAGTATGGCCGCGGGTCTCCTCGCCGGCTCCCTCGGCGGACATCTTGGCGGCCTCCTCTTGCGCGGCCTTGGCGGCCTCAGCGGAAGCGGCCTTGGCGGCCTCGGCGGCAGCGGCCTTGGCGGCCTCAGCGGCAGTAGCCTTGGCGGCCTCAACGGCAGCAGCCTCGGCGGCAGCAGCTTTGGCGGCCTCGGCGGCGGCATGCTTGGCGGCCTCCTCGGCGGCAACCTTGTCGGCTTCAGTGGCGGCATCCTTGGCAGTCTCTTCAATGACAATGTCAATGTCCATGAGCTCTGTCAGAAGAAGATTGAAAGCCAAGGAGTTGATTAGGATGAAGCTGGGAAGGAAGTTCAAGAAGACAAAAAGAAGAAAAACCAAAGCGACAGGAGTTCTTTGGGGCAAGTAATCTTACCTGCGTCAAGGAAGGGGTTGCCGGAGCCCACACTTGCCGGCCCCTCCCCTTCGTCGCGGTAGAGATTGCCCGAAGACTCACCCCTGGGCGGTGTGGTCGACGGAGGTGGCATGGCAGAGGCAGCTCCCGCTGTTGCTTCTCGCTGTTGCTCCGCTCCTGCACGCCCAGAGATGTCAGCAGAGAAGATGCACACCCCGGC